>OY720445.1:81125967-81279958 GCA_963082915.1 Dolichopus griseipennis | reverse complement strand
GTAAAATTAATGTGATTTTCATTTTTCAATTTATTATTTTTCTTTTTAATTATTATTTTTTTAAATAAATTTGAATGAAAATTTTTTTACTTTATTATCATATTATTAATTTTTAATTGAATAGTAGTTTTAATTATTCAACCAATATTTTATTTTAAAATTTAGCTTAATTTCACTTTAAAATACTTGAATATTAAATTTAATAAACTCAAAAAAAATTTTTACTTAAAAAAAATAGAAGGAAAATTTAATTTTCCAAGGAAATAAATATTGTATTTTCACTATTCACGATTATTTTTTTTTTTTTTTTTTACATTTTGATTTTCTTTCAGGATAAAATTGGAAATTCAACTTTTAAAGTTAAATTTTTTAATTTTACTTATTCTCAAATAATATTTTTATTAATTTATAATTAAATTCAATTCTTTATTTTATTATTTTTTTAAATGAAAATCCGATTTTCAATATTTTTTAGAAGATTTTTGCCTTCTTTACTGCCAAAAAAAAAAAAAAAACCAGCGAAAACAGCACAAAGGTACATAAACCCTTAATATTTGTACAAAATAATTTTGTACACCTGTTTATTACTCGAAATGAAATTTTCAACTGACTCTTAATTGATAGTATATATTTTTTTTTGAAAAAAAATATAAAAATACCACACATACACACAATATTTGGAAAATTTTTTCAATAATTCAATAAAAAAAAAAAAAGAATCAGAATAGCATAAAAGAAAAACAGAATTGAGGAAAAATCTCAATAGAGATTTTACAAGATGTCACTCACTCACTACTCTCTTCCGAATAAGAGAATTTGAGTAAAAAAATGTATCTAAAATTTATAATAATTTTTTTTTTCTATCTAGAAATCTGCAGCCTTGTATGAAAATAGTTTGAAATCCTTTTGAATCCTTTTTTGTTAAGTTTTTCCCACTCAAAACAAAATAAAGTGGAGAAATTTACAATTAAATGTCAAAATTTTGAGTAATATTATCACATATGTTTATTTTTAAATAGAACTAATATAAATTTTTAAATAATTTTTATTTTTATATTGAAATTAACTTCCAGTTTATAACTAACACTGAAATTACTTTGTTTTTTTAATAAAATTAAAATTGAGTTTTTTTAATTTGTTTCAGAAAAACCATTGCACATTTTTTATTAAACTTTTTTTAAACAATTTCCGTGAATATTTTATTGAACTCTACTCAACTTAAATAAAAATATAAACCATTATAACCTATAAAGTACTAGTACTCATTTCCAGCATTTAAATGTCATTATGCTTTTTTTTTTTTTTATCAGATAGTATTAAATACAAGATAGAAATTGTATCTGTCAAAATTTTATCTTAAATGGTTTTTATTTTTTAATTTTGAGACATGCGCCTAAAAATATACTTTTTCAAAAAAAAAAAATTGAGTGAAATTTTGAGTGTTTTTATTTAATTGAGAGAATGCAAAGAGTAATTCACAATTTTTGATTGTGACTCGACTGGAAAAGATGGATGCTGGAAAATTCATATGATTTTTAATCTCTATATTTCTATCTCTCTCTTTCTTATGTATCTTTTTCATTAATCTTTAAATGAGTTGTATTTTGAATGAGAAAAAGTAATTTTTTGAGAATAATATTGAATGAAAAAATGTAGAAAAAAGATATATAATATATAATTGAAAAAAAAATGTGTGTAATATTTCTAGGATAACAAATAATAAATTTTTTTTTTTGTAGTTAGGCAATGTATTATAAGTTGTTATTTTTTTTTTTCTTTTATACTTTGTTGTTTTTGTAATTAAAATTAAAAGCATTTAATAGAACACCGGTTCATTTTCAATTTATTTTATTTTTTTTATATGTATTTAAATATATATTAAATAATATATACATATTTTTACAAGTATTATATATATATATACTATGTATATATATACTTTTTTAATTTTAGTTCAGTTCACCAATGTCATACTTGTAAGAGCAGCAGTTAGTAAATAGTTTGAAAATAATTAAATGAAATTTACAGAATATTACAGAATATGAAAAAAAAAAAATTGTTGTATAGTTTGATGCAAGGCAGGACAAGACACAAGACAAGGTACCAAAAGTGTAAGTAGAAAAAAAAAAAAAAAAAACACAAAAAGGACAACAAAAAAAGGAAATATATGGAAAGTGTAAAAATAAAATACATATTATAACATAAAATATGAAAAATAATGTTTAAAAAAAAAAGGTGGAGTAGAATTTGTAATAGAAAAGTGAGTGGGGTTGAGTGGGGAGGGTGTTTGAGTTTAAGTTTGAGTATGAGTTTTCTGAGAATATATAATATTCATTTATGTTTTTTTGTTCTTGTAAGTATTTCATCCTTGAAGGATAATTTATCAAAATTACGTAAAGTAAACGTTGTGAATACATAAATATAAAAATAAAGGATGATGGGGTTTTTATTTTATGTTTTTTTTATTTTTTTGTGAATTAGTTATAGAATTTTAGTGAGGTTGTGGTTGAGAGATTTTAATGGGGCTGTTTTTTTTTTTTTTTTTTTTTAATTTAATTTTGAGTTCTATTGGAATTTTGTGTTTTGTTTTTTGCACTTTGAGGTGGTGGTACATAACTCATGAATTGTTATTACACAGGTACTTAAAGGTAAGTATATTAAATGAAATGAGATAATTAAAACATAATTTGGATTAATAGAAAAAAAAAAAATAGTTAAAAATGGAAATGGAGAAATTTAGTTGAAAATATTACAAGAGTATGTATGTTATTTTTAAAAATAGTTTTTTATATTAATTAATATTTTTTTTTGTAATAAGTTTTTGAGTTTTTTTTTTAAAGCCAAGGAATGTGCTTTGAATTATTTGTATAAATAATTGATAAAATATAAAAATATAAAAATTTGAAAATAAAAATAGGTTTGAAGAAATGCAATGGTAAAAATTGCCGGTCGTATTTCAGGGATCAAAACTTTTATTACAAGTGTTAAATAGTATTTTTATCATAAGATCTTTTAAATAATGTGTAAGACTCTTTAAGGATATCTAAAATTTGAAGTGAGTTCGAATTGTTCAATATCACCTTCCCAGAGGCGCTTCCATGTTATATAGTATTTATTGAATATACAATAAGGCCTATTCTAACGATGATAAGGTTTAGTATTTATAGTTTTTTATTGGATTCTCTTGTTTTTGCATTTCAACTTCTATAAGGAGTGTAGACAATTCATTAAATTAAGTTATCTAAGCTTCAAGCTATAAATTTTTAGTCTACACCTACTGTATAAGACTATGAACATTAAGATCTTATATTAATAGCGTCATCAACTTTACACTATTGAAGTATTTTCATTATAATATGTGTCTGATATTTTATAGGTCCCTATTCCAGCGTGAATGCCTAAATTAACACTAAATAGCGCAATCACATATTGATCCTGCTTTACTCATGTTACTTATGTGTGTTTATTCTATTTAACACGTAGCCCGATCATTTAAGATCTTTGACTCTGTACTAAGTAAGGTCGCTCAGGTTGTTAAAGAGCTATTGCTTGCTGTTAGTCTTTGGAGTTGTAGAATATTAGATAACAAGATTGGAGGGGTCTAATTAAGTACCAGATTCTGGTAATATTTTTTCAATTGTACATTTCTTACTAATACCATTTATTCTTCATTTGTCATTAGTTTTCGAGTGTCGAACATAGTCTCATTTTTAAGTGTGGAACAAAGTTTCATTCCCAAAGTATCATACCTTTGAAATTTTTCTATTTCCAAATGCTTGAGACCTGTACTCAAATTTAACCCACCTTATTTTTCTTAAACCGCACTTGACCTTGACAATCCTACAAGTATGCAATATTTAATATTTAAAATTGTTTTCATATTTTCAACAAAATTAAGTTGATCCTTGCATAAAATGAAAAGCAAAATCAGTTCAAAAAACCAAAAGGACTAAAATATGATTATTCTATTCTGTTATTTAATTTTATTTAACAGAATAATTTCACAAATTAATCTATTCATACCGAAATATTAACTCTAGGTAAAGTATAACCTAAAGGTCGAAAATATACAGGTTACTTAAATAATAAATTTTGGTTTTGTTTCGCTCTACGGATTTTTTTATTTAATTTAATTATATTTATTTACTATTCCCCACACTCCATTAAAAATACCAAAAACTATTACCCATAATTTTAACTATACTTCGTATTAAACATTATACATGTGTACACATAAATACCCACTAATTAGAGTAAAACCTATAACTGGAAAACAACTCATTTTTTAACCAAAAAATATATAGTAAACAGTAGCAGATTCAAGTTAAAAATGAAATTCGGTTGAACTTTTCAACATGGAACTCTGTATTCATGAAAAGTATCTTTCGAAATAATTTTTTTGTGAGAAAAAATAGACGCAGCTCAAAGTCATGACATTAAAACAGAAAAAAACAACCAACAAAAAAATTTTTATAAAATAATATAGAGGTCAAGTAAAATCGATTTCATATTTCAGTCTTTATAATAATTTCAAATCATTAACAAACCCAAAAAAAAAGTAGTAATAATAATAAATATATCAAAAAGAGAACTTAAATACTATTTTGTACGTTCTTTACTGAGAATAATATTGAGAAAAATAAAATAAATTTTTTACTCCTTTTTGCATACCATATTATCCTTTTTCATCCTTTTTATCCTGTCTTTATCATTTTCATCAAATTTTCAATTTTAAAACTCTCAGAAAAATAATATTTTTCGAACAGTTCAACTTAAAATTTTTATCTAAGAAATAAAAAAAAAAAAAACAATGTGCTGAATATGCGCTGAATTATAGTAAACTTAATTCAGCTCTCTTTTTTTTTCATTTTCTCTCATCTTTCAACTGAGGCAAAGATAAAGAGTAATAATCCAATACAGATTTTACTCCAGTTTCCATTTTTTGGAACAGTTTTTCAATTGTGGAAAAATTTTATGGATTTTTTTTTTTTTTAATCTAGATTTTTGCAGATTCAATTGAACTTTTGGGATAGATATAATTGACAATATAGAAGTGGTAAGTAGATGGGTGCGTCCACCACCATCTAAAATGCAAAACCGGCAAATATTGAACCATAAAAAAAAACAACAACAACAAATAAAGAATATAAGATAAAATAATTTATAGTAACTATATTTCACTTAAATACAAAATAAGAAAAAACAGAAGTCATCTCTCTTTTAAAAAAAATATATGAGTTCTCTATTCTCAATATAACTGTACATTGCATTATCTCAGAAAAAAAATTTTTTTAATCTTTATATTTTTTTTTTTTGCACAGGATGTCAGGAAAAACGAGGATGGAGAAAGAAAAAATTAGAGAGAAAGAGAGAGAAATATAGATAGAGAGTGTAGTATAAGACTCTTGTAATTGTAATAAATGTCTAATTTTGTCTGTCAAAATATGGTGTATTATTATGTAAATATAATGGTAAATATAATATTTATCTATGTACATAATATATATATCATATATATGTTATTTTTTTATATATTTATTTTTTGGATTTGGATGGTTTTTTTGTCTGTGCTTACAAATAATAATAATTATGAAGCAGAATTTATACAAAGTCAGCTGAAAAAACTTAATAATGAAATTTTAGACCAGAATCTCGTTAGTGCGATTTTTTTTTCCAATTTTTAGTGGTTTCTTTTTTTGTATGGTTTTTATTTTAGGTTTTTATTTAATAATTTTATATTTAAAATTTTTTTTTTTTGTTGGTAAAACCATTCTTTGATTACCAAAAAAATGTTTTTCAATACCGTGGTTTTATATTACAATATATTTTTTTAATTTTATATAAAAAATCAGTTGAACTCTTCAGTTTCTCAAAATGCATGCTAAAGTATGTTTCATATGATAATTTTGATAAACCACAGCTATTGATTTGCTTCGGATATAGTTCATACTGCAGATAAATTTTTGAACAAGTTGGTAAGTCAATTTGAAATGCACATTTCGTTACCTATAACATATTTCTTAAAAGGACTCGTTAGATACACGCTTTGTTCTATTTGAAAAAGGACTTCTTATATAGTTGGATTTTTCTAGCGAAGTTTAAAAGTAGTAGGGTTCAAAAAGTAACGGATATTTTTTTTTAATTTTAAAAAGAAATGAATAAAAGTGTTCATAGAATTTTTTTAGCCTTTCATTGTATTCAAAAATTCTTAGATTAAGATTGTCCTTGATGTCAGTGGTCATTAACATTGTCCTTTTGCTTTCTGGTGATTTCCGTATTATTCAATCTTAATAAAAATTTCCCATATATAAATGCATAATTAGAAACTAGGCTCAAGTTATGACTCAGGAAGCAAGTTTGGAAGCATGATTTAGGTTCATAGATCAAGAAGTTTGGTAAATGCAAAAGGGTACTTCAACTAATTACTAAAGTTTATACTCATTAAATAGGAGACTAACTATTATAACACTTATCAACAAAATACATTTGTAATTCGGTCTGAAATTTAGATTTGTTTTAAGATACATACTTATAAAAACTACAATTTAATACTTTTGAAATTTAAAAGTTACCTCGTCGCCCTCACTCAAAGTGACCAGCTAATCTCTAAAAAAAATTACCCTACAGTTTAAAAGAATTTTTTAATTTTTAACAAAGAGAAATTTACCATTAGGAAAATCTTAAGCTCACAAACGAAAGAAAACTTACAAACAAATTAAAAATATATCTTTTCACAAGAACAAGAACTCCTTGGAACATGTAATTTGTCTATTTTTAAGTCCTTTTAGTCCTAAATTTTTAAAATAAAATTAAATAAATTAAAATTTTAAATTAAAGTCTTTATTGAATCAGCTCTGTTTCTTGGAATCCTGTATGCGGTTTGATATTTTTGAAATAAAAGGTACCAACCGATTCTATATTAGAACTTAAATGCAGCAAGAACTATTCAGATAAACTCCAAAAAAGCAACAAATTTATTTGAAAATAAACAAATTTCATATGAAAAAGGATCAACTTAATTTGAAAGGAGTATGCATGTTATTAATAAAAATTATATTCCTTGGAATATTCGAAAAACCTTAATGCAATATAAGGAAGGAACAGACCTTTTTTTTGGATATTGTATTTGAACTTAATATTTAGCTTTAAATCATACAACTAGAGCTCAAAATTATATTTATTTATTCAAACCTAATATTATACAATAAAGTAATACAAAATCAGAAGAGTCCTTGGCAGCTAATGATTCTTTGAGCTTCAAAAATTTTGTAACAAATGTTTTAAATGATAAAACATATGGGTGCAAATATTAAATTAATATGAACTTATTTTTCTACATTTATAGAATTTTGTTTTATATTTTAAAATACTAATTTCCATTTCAAATGAACTTTTCGGGGATTAAAATAACAACAAAAAGTAAACAAAGATCAATGACCTTTTCGAATTGCATACTTTTAGGCTCACCAAAATGAAAATAGATTAAAACTCGATAATTCTTAAATCTTATTATGAAAAAGTAATAGTATAATTTAATTTAAATTTAAAATACGATAATTTTAATAGTTTTATTGTTGTTTTCTTTTTTAGACAATTAAACAATAATAATAACAACAAAAACAAATTCAGTAAAAGGATTAAAAAACAAGGACATTATTATTCATCTGATGTTATTATCTTTTAAAATTTAAAAAAAAAACTTTTTATACTTTTAAAGTTAAAAAGTTCACAAAAATTTTAAAACTTATATATAAGAAATAGGATGTAATTAAATAGAATATATTCATTGAAGAAAACTTATAACTTGTATATATACTTACTATTATAGTATGTATTATATTAGTGTGTATGTAACGTACATTTATTATATTAACAATTTTTAAGAATGAATAATCTCTTAAAAATAGAATATTATATAAGTTTTCAAATTTAAAATAAAAAAGTACAATTACTTTTAATATATATATAGTATATATATAAACATATATGTGCGTTATGTGTAAAGTTACTTTTGGCTTTGAATATTAAATCTGGTATGAAATCCATGATAATTTTAAAAGTTTTCTATTAAGTAAAGTTTTTAATTTATTCACAAAATTTAGGTATTAAGGAAAAAATGAGTCTAAGGACATTACCCTTTTAAGCAAAAAGTATTTTGAATTTAAAATTTGGCAGTTAATTTCGATTTTCCAATTAAAATTATACTTTTAAGGATCTATCAGTAGATTCTCAGAATCTAGAATTAAGATCCTTTAGATACAAATATGCTGTAATACTCTAAGCAGGATAAGCCTTCTAGTTAGAAGGTCTAGGCCTTAAACCCACGTCAGATCATACATAAGAGCAACAATAATTCCAAGGATTAGGATATTATTTAGAATATCTCTAATACAATTGAGTGGAAAAATTTTTAAAAGAAATGGGAAGATGGATAAAATTTTGAAAGTATGTATTAAGACTGAATTCTCCAGCAAGGCTAAAGGTTACATAAATGGGTATATTCAATATTAATTCGGTCCTTCAAACTCTTTTTGATTAAATCATAGATCTCTACTACACTAACTATGAAATAAATTTTTATAACACATTTGGTTGAATTTTTACAAATGGGTCTTTAAAGGTTGTCTTTACAAAAGAGGAAATTCAAAACGAATTTAATTTTCAAGGAAATTTCTAATAATCTTGTCTCTAGTCCTTCATGGGATTTTGAAATTTTTTATAAAACTAAATTATACTGACAATAAAATCTAAAATCTTCAAAAACTATTTCACCAAAGGTTTATTATTTCCCAATAATAAATTTTTAATTCAAAACTTTAGAAAAGTAAATCAATAATAAAACTCATGTCAAAACCATCTTGGTTTAACCACATGGACGATTAGATACTTATCAAAATATTTTTTCACATATTTTCAGTATTTTAAAATTATATTGAAAAAATAATTTCTGAATTGAAACTTTATGCTCCAAAATCCAAACTATAATTAAGTAGATTGTGGTTCGAACTAAACTTGATTAAGTTTTTCTAGGGAATGAAACTCTTTTAAATCACTTCATTCTTTCTAGAGTTCTGAATTCAAAAAAATGAAATTCCAAATATTATATAAAGATTCTTCAGTTCTCTGGAGGTGGATTTAAGTCAAAAGTAAGTGTCATACATTGTTCTACCTCCGTAATCATATATAATCAAATAATCGTTTTTTTGGCCCTAGTTGATGTGTTAGGTCCTTCTACTTGGAGAACATCGAATGGTAAATGATTTGCTAGAAACCTTAAGATGTTAGGCTATTTAGGATTAGAACTACAGCATTAAATGAATTTTAATACCGTAGTACTAATGTAGAATTTTCGCCTAGTTTCGGTTTAGCTTCATACTCTGAGGACTACACTAATCACCTAGTTCTATATAGATTTTGTATGTTTATTTTTTTTTAACTTGGGTTGGTTATTGTTTTTTTTTTTTTGTACACGCTAGTCAAACTCTAGGAAAACTAGTTCTAAAATACATAGCTAAAAATAGATATGTAAGCTTGGCTATGTGGCTAAGGAGTTAGAAGGAAAATAGGATAGAAGAGGAAAGTTGGGTGGTAGATTTAAAACTAATTTATTTAAGTTCTTTTTAAAACGTTTCAAATTGTATAGAGGTTATTTCTATCAGAGGAGAACACATTGAATGGAAGCATGTTCCATATTCTAGCAGTTCTCACAATAAATAAGTTTCCATAACCAGTTTTGAGCCACCTAGGGATTTCCATTGTGTAGAACTGAGCACTTGAGGCCTCGCTGGTGTTTCTTTGAACTTGTATAGCATTTTAATCTACCCAGATTCACCATTCACGTTGGGTTTTCGTCTGTGTAGTGTTAGACTTTACAAACTAAGCCCAAAGCCCCGCTTCCTTTTCAAAACCACGTATCGGAACCAAAAACATAAATGCAAATGTTATGTTTAGTTTTAAGGATCAGAATTTTTTAAGGAAAATTGGGGATTTAAATTGGAAACTGTATGGCTTATGTTCGGCGTAAGGGAAGGATATTATAAAAATGGATGTTAGCATTCTTCTAAAATTCAAAATACCTGCCACGAATTCTCATCTATTAAGTGTCCTTCGTTTTAATTATTCTAAAAAATTCATAAAAAAGTGTTTTCGAGTACTTATTCAAAACTACAGTACATTAAACTATAAATCATAACTTTATTTGTAATCTTTTATAACTGGAGCCATTTCAATAGAATTGGTCTTAATCGAATCTAATAAAAACTTAGGCACATTTTATTAGCTTTAAAAAAAAATATTCAATTGAATAAATTCATAAGAATATTTTGAGATTTAATAAAAATGCAACAAGTTAAAAAACTATTTTATTACAAAAAACTTTATCTTATAAAACTTGTCTATAATAATATTGTTATCCTTTTTTGAATAACCTTTTTTTTATTTGTCTGAAATTAGACATTTTTTTATTTTACTTGTTTTTTTTTTTTTTTTGCACACAATCACACAAATAGTATTTCTTTAATCGGAAAATGAAAAATTGAATAGATGTACCTACTATATATATTTACTAGATGTAGGTATATGTATGTTATGTACGAAAAAATTTTCCTGAAAAGACCAAATCCTTGATGATAAATGACTTTATGATGGTTATTTTAAAAATTTATAATAAACTTTTGTCTTCGAATTTAAACATCTGAATATTTATAATTTTTGGGGATATTTCGTATTTTATTTCCGATTGTTTCATATTTTTTATTATAAATCGTTTCATATTAACTGGATCATATTTTAAAATTATTATTAGTAAAAGAATGGAGACAAACATAAAATTAAAGTCAAGTACTAATAAATTATAATTATTTTTAGTACTTCAATTACTCGAGTTTCTAGAACATTCCTTTGTTTTATTATTAATGAATTCTTTTATGGTAAGTATTTCTAATTAAGTTTTAAAAAATTTGTTGAGGTTGTTTCGTGATAAGTATCTGTGTAGGAGTTATTATATTTGGAATATATATATACAAAAGCTGTGGATGTCAACAACAAAGCAGTGAATGGAATCGTGCGATCTTTCACTTTTCTAACTTGGTCCTGCTAAGGATGCGAATTAGATGAAAGAATATTTTTAAGTTCTCTTGAATGGAGAATCAGCGTGCGTCGCCAATGTAGAATTTAGACTATTTCTTAAAAAACTTCTTTATTCCATTAGAAAATGTTGCATTTGGAGGAAACATCAAAGGAGGCAGGAAAAATATTATTTCCTGAAATAAAATATACAACATCAAAATTTTTGCTACCAACTTGAGTAACATCAAAGATACCAGTCAATTTCTACGTTTTGTAGATCTTCATCTTTTGAAGTCTCTGTCATATAATCTTCTGAAAACTCTTTACACAAATTCAGGTACTAACGTTTTGAACGTCAATATAATGAACATCAAAATTCCATCCTCGATCCCCGTTGTACAAAATGACGAATTTATTAAAAATAGAAAAAGGCGGGTTAAAATTTAACTTCACAATTCATTAGAGCTCCAAAATTAAATTATACCTAATGATGTTGAATTACTCAATATTCCTACAAATGCTTTGTGTTCTATATAATCAAAAATTAGAAACGTTTTGCAATTATTTTCCAGCAACTCTGGATATTTCTTCAAAAAATATTTTTGGTTAAATAATTACGCTGAATCAGATAATTTCTTTGGAAGTCAAAGAGAATGTTTCCTGTTACTTCACTCGGGAGCATAGGAGTCCAAGTTGATGTCACCTTTAATTTCTATTTATGACTTTTTCTACTATTTCATTCCAAAATATTTCGTGTCTACTTAATTCACGCACCACCGTTCTTCTGTATGATGTTCTGGGTCTACATTCACCTACAGGATTCCAGGTAAGTGTCATTCTTGTTTTGTATTCTTCATTTTTCTTTAATGTATAGCCAATCGACCTCAATTTCCTTCTGGTAATTTACTTCAATATTGTTTCTTCGTTTCTTAGTGCCTACAAATCTGCATTTCTTCTTATATTTTGTTAGAATTATTTCTAAAATAGTCATTATCCTTAAAGTCAAACTGCACATTAGTATTATAGATTTCAATCCAAATCTTGATTCACAAAAAGCACGCTTTTAATGTATTAAAGTCTTACACCTCTAAAGAAACAGCATACAGTTTCAACAGATGGCTTTCGGTTCCAATTATACCAGAAGGTTTCAAACTTTTCCATTAAATACTTATAGATAATCAAACAGATCCACCAAGAGTCAATCTAGAATGACTTCAATAAGCAATCAATCATTGAAATCCAATGCGAATCTCTATCATTTAAAGCTATTTCTCCAAAACCAATAATACCGATCTACATTATACAGTCCCCAATTTGAGTTTTTTATTAGCTACCTATGACTAACTAAGGTATCTAATAAAAATCTACATTTAATACAATTTATATTCAGACAAAATATTATATTTATATATATATAATAATTTTCATAAATCTTAAGTCTTATGTTTTTGTGTATATTAACATAATAGACAAATAAAAACTATATAACTCAAGATGTATATAGAACCCCCTCTAACATATTTATGATATAAAATAATAATAAAGACTGTGCACGTACATTTTCAACTGTATTTTATTTTTTAATATTCTTCCTATATTTATATTGAAACTTCTGAAAAATTATATTCTCTCCATCACATTTTTTAATGTTAATAGTAATAAATTTTGAAAAAATAAAGCAGAAACTGTTGGCAGATTTTTAAAGTCATTTCACGACTGTCCAGAGACTATTGTTGTGTGGTTCTGTATATATATATATACATGAAGAATTTTCATCCATAAAATTAAAACAAATCCTATAGTTTATTTTTATTATATATTTATATAAGTAGATATATATATATTTCTATTTGTGTCATTCATTGCAATTATACTGTACAGTATTGCCATATAATAATAATAATATATGTTATACATGTGTATCTATTTATTATACATACAGATTACATATTAAATCTGAAAAAATAACATGCGAAGATTGAATGGGAACAACCACATTTAAGAATAAAAAAAAAAAAAAAAAAAAAAAAAAAACATTTATAAACAAACAGGATTTTTTTTTTATTTTTATATATGTATATGCTTGCATGTATTGTTGTTAAAACAACAGGATAAAAGAATGTTAAAGGATAATAACAACATTTGAACTACACATAACATTACTTTATCCCAGATTGTTATTAATTTTTTTTTTTACGCGACAAGATACATATATACTTATAAATTAAAAAAAAAAAACCGAAAACAATTAGAAAAATATTAATTCGCTAGTTAAATAACGGTAATTTTTATTTTAAATATTGACTTTGTTTGGTAATTCCTTAAGCTCTGAAAAAAATTCGGGATATTGTCTTTGGAATGGAAAAAGGTAGATTAATTCAATGGATTTATTATTTCATTAATCTAATCTCTCCCTTTAAGTAAGATCTTCTATTTCCCTATTTTATGCCAGACCTACTATCGTCGTCAAACCTCCTAGAACTCTTAGAATCTTAAAGGATTCATTCTTCAACTGATTCCGAATCGATTTTGATTGAATAAGTAATTCCCGCCATTTTTTAATTTGGTTTTACTCTGATACACATAGAGCTATCCCCCATAAAAGTATACTTGTAGCAAGTCTTAATATCTGAATTCTAACTCTGGATAATTTCTATCCGAAGAAATAATGGAATATGTAGCAGATGTGCTACACCTTGAATAAGGGGAATCAAAAGAGAACGAATGCTCGACTAAGAATGTTTATTTATTTGTAGAAAATGGAATATGTCTTCAAAATATAAATTAGGGTTAGGAAGTATTTTATGGGTGAAATTCAGTAGACTTAGAACTTTTAAGTGAACTTAAATATCCTAAACTAAATATATGCCAATTGGTTTTTTTTTAATTTATTTTAAGGTCCATTAAATTGAGAAAAACTGCCGGCTTGAACTTGTTAAGAAAAAAAACTTCTGAGAAAGTTAAAAATTAGTTCATAATATTGGATGACGAAACTAATAGCAGAAAATGAAGTTAGATGGTAAAGGATTCTTAACAATGAAAAAATGCCCTTTAGTCGTGAGTAAACAAGATCTCTTGAAGACGTTTATTAATAGCAGATTGAGTTAGATAATCCAGGACCCTAAGCAATAACAATTTCACGAAATAAATGTTGTGAGTTAATTTTTTCTACAATTTAATTTTAACTTTCTTAAGATACTTGAAGGGTAATTTTGAATAGTACGCTCTTCCTCTGGGAATTACTAGGTTCGGAACCCATATCTTAGCAGTTTGAGGTTGAGGTTGACTCCTTAAGATTAATACAAGAGTTTGCCTCAGTTTCCATCATTCCTAATTTTCTTTAGCATTTCTAACAAAAGCACGTTCTTCTCTTTAATCTATTGAAAACTTATAGGTGTCAGCCAGACCGACAAAATGTACACTGTATTTAGAAATACTTTTAAAATATTTTAAAATCACTGTCAGTATGAAATTTTTCTATTAAAAAACAAAACTAAATATTAAAAAGTCAGACAAGCAATAAATCCACTTTAAAAAACAAAAAATTTAATAAAAAAAATCTTAGGTATTAAAATAAATATAATATAAAAGATGCTTAAAAAAAAATCCTTCTATATATATATATATACAATGTATGTATATATACATTTTTCTACAAAATATTTCGATAATAAACAAAAAAAAATGCTATGAAAAAATATTATCATGATTATGGTAATTATCTGCAAAATAATGGGTAAAAAACACCAAAGAATTTTTATTGTTTAGATTTTTTTTCTTCAAATTTTGTTCTTCTTCTCTTTCTATCTCTTTCTATCTCCCTGCCACCCTTTTTCCTTTTTTAAAAAGCTTTGAAAAGTTAACTAAGTAGAAAATAACATTAATTTTTAAAAATGTTGCAATGATTTTTATTTTCGCGAATTAAAAATTACTTTTCTATTAATCCTTTTGTTGATTATTTGATATTTGGATGAAAAAAAAAAATGAAAAGGGATAGAAGTATTATCTGTCGTCTTTTTCTATAGCTTTGCTAATTTAGAATAATTAAAATTATTATGTTGACGTATAAAATTAAAAGTGAATAAACAATTTAAGAAAATTTGAAGACTTTTTTCTACACACTGACTAGTAACGAATTCTTTTCTACATATATAGGTTTAGTTAATTTGGGGAATAGGACATTGAAGGGCGATTCCCTGAAAGGCGGAAAAGAACTTAAAAATATTAATTTTAAATATTTGCAAATTGTAGTATGGAACGTTATTTACAGAAGGGTACACATTACATTTAAGCCATGTTGTGTTTCCACAGTATAGAATTGACCACTTCCAGATTAAAAAATTTAGATAAATCGGGCATATAACAAGAAGACTAGTAAATAAGTTTCTAGAATGGCAGCCTCAAGCAAAAAGAAACGAAAGCACATCCAGAAATAGCCTTGGAATTGGAAAAAAGAGTCTTTAAAGTTTACAAAGACCATAATTTCAAAAAAAAAATTTGGTTTATATGGAAATTTATAAATTTTAGTAGTGATCACGAATTAAAGCTAGAATCGCTCTAAGACGGTTCTAAGTGCCTTAAAATTGAGTTTAAAGAATTCCATACCAAAATTTATAAAAACTATAATAAATGTAAGATCACTCTAAAATGCTTCAAGTGCCTTAAAATTTTGTTTAAAGTTTACAAAGACCATAATTTCAAAAAAAAAAAATTTGGTTTACATGGAAATTATGAAATTTTAGTAATGATCACGAATTAAAGCTAGAATCGCTCTAAGACGGTTCTAAGTGCCTTAAAATTTAGTTTAAAGAATCCCATGACAAAAATTCAAAAACTATAATAAATGTAAAATCACTCTAAAATGCTTCTAAGTGCCTTTTAAAGTTTACAAAGACCATAATTTCAAAAAAAAAAATTTGGTTTACATGGAAATTATGAAATTTTAGTAATGATCACGAGTTAAAGCTAGAATCGCTCTAAGACGGTTCTAACTGCCTTAAAATTGAGTTTAAAGAATTCCATACCAAAATTTATAAAAACTATAACAAATGTAAAATCACTCTAAAATGCTTCTAAGTGCCTTAAAATTGAGTTTAAAGTTTACAAAGATTTTCAAAAAAAATTTGGTTTTCAATGGAAATTTAGAAATTTTAGTAGTTATCACGAATTAAAGCTAGAACCGCTCTAAGACAGTTCTAAGTGCCTTAAAATTGAGTTTAAAGAATTCCATACCAAAATTTATAAATACTATAATAAATGTAAAATCACTCTAAAATGCTTCTAAGTGCCTTAAAATTGAGTTTAAGGAAATAAGTAAAGTAAAAAAAGAAACTGTCTCGAGTTAAGACTCAAAATAGAAGCAACTGAAGAGCCTTAGTGGATATATTATGTTTCGCCGACATTCTAATTCCTCTTTATTTTAAAATTTTATTTCAAGTAAACTGATTGCATACTTTTAGGTATATTTTAAATAATTTTTTTAAAACGGTCTCATTCAACTTGATTTTATAAATTATTTTATAGATAATTCAAAAAATTGCCTATCAGTTTCTCTGATAAATACTATAAATACAGCTATTTAATTGGTTCAAGGTCCCTTTTCCTCATTATTTCAAAATTTATTTTATGTAAACTGATTGCATACTTTTAGGTATATTTTAAATAAATTTTTTTAAACCGTCCCTTTCAACTTGATTTGATAAATTATTTTATAGATAATTCAAAGAATTCCCTACCAGTTTTTCTAGTAAATACTATAAATGAAACTATTCTATTTCCATAACAATTTTCCGCCTCATAAGATATTAAAAACTGCCAATATAAAACTAATCATAAACCGTATTTCACACACTATAATCCACCACATTCCTATTACATTTTTTTTCAAATTTAAACTCAAAAGTTTTTCAACATAATTGTTTCTCTAAAAAAAAACAAAAAAAAAATAACTCATAAAATGGTATTTAATAATTTTAAAGTACCATAATACTCATTTAAGAATCTTGTTTATTGCATTGCTCTAGTCAGTAGTGCCTTTCAATAATTTTCCATTTAAAAAAAAAAACAAACCAACTAACATGTATGTTTAAAAATATTTCCATACTTTTATTTTTTATAATTTATAAAATAAATTTTTACATTATAAAAGCTGTGTACAATTTTCTAAACAACAAAAAACTATGCTTTTAACTTTTAACAATTAATATTCTAAAAAAAAAGGGGAATTCTAAAAATCAACCATTAAAAACCATTATGGCACCTAAAAAATATTCAAGTAGCAATCATATTAAAAAAAAAGTATATATTGTACTTAAACTTTAATATATACTCAAGCGTAAACTAGTGTTCAATATGTATATAATGTACAAAAAGCCTGTAGTTTGCAGATTTTATTAAAATTAAATTCAATTTAAAAACAAAACGAGAAAGAGTGTAGAGTAGACTGTGTCAACTCTAGGATGGCTGTATCAAGGTAAACATGGTAGAATTTGATTAGTTACTTTTAAGAATATATTAAATTAATAACTTACTCGGCTTACGGCTTACACTAAACTTGGTTTGCGGCTAACACTTAGCTCGACTTACGGCTTACGCTAGACTTGGATTACGACTAACACTTGACTCGTCTTACGGCTTACGCTTAATTTGATTTACTTTTGGCTAAATTTCAGAAACTTTAACTTCATTTTTTTTTAAGTTATGTTCATATTAAAACTAAATTGGTATGGTAACTATTCGAATCTGCTGCACTAGACTAACCAAATTTTCCAAAGTTCTTGCAGTTTTGTTTTTTTTCTTTTTTTTTTTTCAGAAGTACATGTTGGAACAGGGGGTCATTTTATATTCGTGTTATTAGAATTGGTCTTAATGAATTCCACATACAATTTAAACATGAGATAGTACTAGGCCTTATAACATGTAGAAACGTCTTAGATTTTCAAGATTCAGTTCTATTTTGTTTATATTGTAATAATTTTGTATTAGAGTTATATGGTATTTTATATCTGTGAGTTATATTATTCAATTAAATTATATGTTTATATTTTGCATTTGCTTATATTGTTGTATTAATGTATTTTTTTTTTTATTAAAAATATATAATTATTAATTATTGATTAAGCCATTAATGGCGAATTGCAGATGAGTCGAGTCGAAAACCAGAAAAGTTTTTTTATTAATTTTTAAATGGGATTCGAACCCAGGGTCTTTCGCATGAAAGGTCGGCACTCAACCACTGTGCCACCTAGCTGTATACTGCGGATCGGCGGATGGACGCGCGGAACAGCTAAATCGATTGATTTTATAATTCTGAGCTCATCCATAGCTTTGAGTCTATACTTACCGCCCATCTTTACAGCGTTACGAACGTTGTGGAAAATATAGTATAACCAAGCTGCTTCAGTTTTCTAGTTATCCTGCAGAAGGACGTGCAGAAATAAATGAATTTATAATTCGATTCTGATCCGATCCATACCTTCCGATCTACCCTTCACAGCTTTGCAAACGCCATAGCAAATTAAGTATACCTTTAGATACTTCGTTCACACCGGTATTAAAAAATCTTTCAATTATGAATAAAGAAAAAAAAATAATTTTTTTTTTTGATAATATTCTGAAAAATATTTCATATAATATAATTATATACACACATATTCCCCATTATGTATACACACATACATTCACTCAACATTAACACTCTACATTAAATTTTGTTGTATTTTGTGTTTAAATGCAAACAGTAACGCCTGCATTAACATTTACCTATAAAATAAAACAAACAATTTTTTTTTTTTTAATAGAAATTGATCTAAAAATCAATAAAAAAAAAATTTTTTTAACGAGATTTTAAAAGTCATTAACAGTTATTGCAAGTTGACTAAACCGTTATATGAATACAATATGTACCTATACTTATATATTTCATAGAAGAGGTAGGTATATTTTATTTTATAGAATTTTGTTTGCTTTTAAATAAAAAACCAAATCAACCATAGAAAATAAAATCGAACACTCACATTTATATGGGAATTGTTATAATTTTAGATTTTAAATTTGAATTAGACCATTGGTGTTTGTATTTTAGAAAACAATACATGGTAAATTCATAATCAGATCTGATATTCTTTATTGTTATTCGAAAATATTAAAGCAAAATGAGGAAGAGTGTTGTAGAGTAAACTGTGTCAACTCTGGGATACCTGCATGGCCGTTATATAGATATTACGTCATGAAATGCAACAACCAGGTGGCACAGTGGTTAGAGTCCTTTAGTGCGAATTGCCCGAGTTTGAATCCCAGTGAAAATGTTAAACTTTTGTGGTTTTCGACTCAACTGAGATACCATTCATTCGCCATTGGCTTTAAATTAATGGCTTAATCAATAATTAATAACTATATACATATCTTTAATAAAAATGCATTTAAATAACAATATAAACAAATGCAAAATATAAACATGTTTAAATTGTATGTGGAATCATTAATATCAATTCTAAAAACACAAATGTAATATGTCCCCCTATTCCAACATGTACCTATGGTATAGACAGGCTTATTAGCCTAAAAGTTAAACAGTTAACGCTCAGAAAAATAAATAAAAAAAAATACACAACTTATTAGACTTTCAGAACCTCTTGTACTACACAGATTATATATACTTCACATGTGAGCTTTTAAAGTTAACTACTATTGACAAAATTTTAGACATCCAGATTTTGTAGGTGTAGAGTAATGTTCATTTAAAAAAAGAAGTTTAATGGCAGCTACTAGAACCCGTGGGGCAAACTGACTGGATTTCAATATGGAAGACGGCTACTCCGTAAAAACAAATTTGTTAAAAATTTCAGAATCCTAGCTCTTTTATTTTTTGAGTTATGGTGCGGACAAACAGACGGAAGTACACACGGAGAAACATAGTTAGATCAATTTACTTTACGGTTTTTGATCCGATCCATACCTTTGAGTCTATGCCCTCACTTTCTATGTATCACAAACTTAATGGCAAATTTGTTATATCCTTTAGACTTAAAGACTTACAGGTACAGCAATAGGAGGAAAATATTCAATTTTATTTGGTTTTCAAAATGTATAATAGTGGTCGTGTTCGATTTTAAATATTATTTTAAAAACAAATTTTTAACAATTTTTGTACTGATGGGTAATCAATTGGAATAATGTATGTTCTTTCTTACATAGGACAGGTATTTGTTCAGTTTTTTTAAATTAGTTTTAGTGCAATATAATCTAAGCTATTTCATAGATTAAGGGAGTGGGTACAGAAATTCAGAAATGACTTTGTAAAAATCGAAGTCATAGTAATTGTATCCTATGAACATATAATGAGAGTTGAATCATTAGAGCTTAAAGGCATTGAAAATTATTTTATCTACGACACTGTTACCATTGGATTAAAATTTACTATTGGACCACAAGTCGTGGCCTAAAAAAAGCGGAGAGTTTTAAAACAAATATAAAAAAAACCCCTATGACGACACTGTTATTGATTTTAGAAAACTAAGAATTGTTTGAAATAGTATATCTGTTTCATCGTTAGTGAAAACCTCCTTTTCTAAATAATTGAGTCTTTGGTAAAGCTATTCCAATGCCATATTAATTAAAACCGAATTAAATTAAAATAATCAAAAATAAATTTTACATATTAAACTCCGCCAGGAAGTATAAGTCTCGCATTTTTTAAATCTATCAAATTAATTTTTCCATTTTTATTGTTCCTTGGCATTCATGAAGAAATTAAGATTTCCTACATGACTAATATTAATTTCAAGATTAAATGTTTCCCTTTTAAGAATACCTCAACCTCATTTCCAAGTCATCTTCTTATAGTAAGGTTCAAATTAAGAAACTTTAGGAAAACGTTAATTCAAAGGATAGACAGATCGAAGAGGAAGGGATACTTTTTCGCCCAATAGAATAGAACCATAGAAGATCTTGGCTATATTTTGAAAAGCTTCAAAACATTTCTTTTAATTTCCTTCTAATATTCTGACTCGAGAGAAAATGTTTGTTATATTCCTCATATTCCTCAGGAAAAGTAATAGTTCCTCAAAACTATAATAATTTACAACTTTTAATTTACAATTTTTCCACCTCTATATATATTAAACACATAAAAAAACTCTGGCAAATTAGTAAAAACATAGAACCATTCGAAATTGCAATTTAATAATAAACTCCAACACACATTTTTCTTCAAATCCTCTGGAATCCATTCACCTAATCCAAATTAACCTTTGACCTTTAATGTTCCCGCCCAATTTTTTATCACCCTGGTATTTAAAAGCCACAATAACCAGATAACCATATAACAAGACAATAGTATATAAAGACTATTCTATATAATTAGTTTTAATTATATTTTATTTCAATTCAACGACTTAAAGCATTTTGTTTTTCCCATTACTCCCATCTCTTCTTTTTGAATTGAAAAAATTTCCTCGTTTTCCTTGTTTTTTTTTTATTTTTTTCTTTTATTGTAATTTAATTTGTAAATTTTCCATTTCCACTTCCATTGTTATTATAAGTTGTATAAAACTTAATAAAATAATTATCATAGGATTTTGAAAAATTCTTAAGTTCTTTATATACTAGTTATTACAAAATAAAATAAACTAACAACAAAAAAAGTATGTTTTCTATTTGATTCCACCACGTTGCAACATCCTAGGTCTTACGGATTGTTATCTTTATGAATTACCCAGAGTAAAATTAGAAAAGTAAAAAATTTGTTTTGTATTTCAAAAACATAAATATTGTCCTGTTTTTTTTTTTTTTTTTTTTTTTAATATAGTTTCAACTTGGTCGATTCAGTCGGTCTCTTTCTACCACTGTACTGTATACAATATTCTATTGTTATTATTTGAGATCAAAATTAAATACGTGACAACGAACTTTTCAATCCAATGATAAATAAAAACTGGTGACATGAAATATGAACCAAAGAAATAAAGTTCTCGAGGTGTTATTTCTCATTAAATGTGAAAAAAAAACTTGAGTGGTTTTTTTTATATATATATATATTCTAAAGAGATCTTAGAGTGAGATTCAAAACCAGAGTAGATATTCCCCATTTCCAGAATTTAGAATGCAATTTTTAAATCCCTCCTAATTCAGAATCTAATCTACACATATTGTTTGGAGTATAGGAATATCCTGAATTTGTATACATCTTCCTGATCATCTTCTAAATCACCGTCGTAATTTAAGACCTCCCTATTAAGGAATATAAGAAAAAAGCCTTCGGAGTGTTATTCCTTATTAACTGTGAAATTACTAATCAAAATCACAGAAATTCCATCCTGCAGAGGTTATATCCCTTTCCATTTAATCTTCGAATTCTTGAGAAATAACACTCCGGGGCAAACATTAAATTGAGCTTGAGCACTACATTGAAAGATACATAAGACCCCCCGCGTCACTGGGAAATAACACCCTGAAGGTTGATTTCGTGATTACTATGAGAAATAACACAGCGGGGCCTTATTTCATGCCTCCTAAAAAAGTAAACAAATGAAAGTGGAGAAAAAAAACAACGACAACAACTTGAATACATGAACCGTGACATTTTCATAACTCCATTATAATTCTTTAGGTAGAATAACTTTGAAAAAAAAAAAAAAAGTTTTTCATCTTTAGTTTTCCTATTTTTCCTATTGTTTTTTAGTTACTGCTGTTGTTGTTGTTTTTGTTGTTATTTTTGTTGCTGTTGTTGTAAAAATATATTTTTTAACATCAGGGATAACATTGTTTATAGTAGATTACTTTTAACTTTTCCACCAGGTAAAAATAATAATATATCAGATATGAATTTTCCAAAAACTATATATAGGTAAATTAGTTTTTCCCATTTTTTGTGGAAAACTTTTGTAGAAAAACTGTAGTAGAGTACAGAGTTTTTTCTGCAGTAGTAGATTGGACTATAGATCTCTGTGGTATCATATTTAACAGTTTTTACACGTTTCTTGGACTAACTTTAAAAAAAATAAATTTAAACTGAACTGGAAATATATATACATATATAGTATATATGAATTTATATATATAAAAAATAAATATATATGTATACTATGTTATATTTTATTGCATTAAATTCATTGAACCGATATTCAATAGATTTTAAAAGCCTAAAAAAACTATTTGGAATTTAATTTTATTTTTATTATAAAATTTAATAATTTAAAATGGGAATCGATGGGAAAAAATGATAGCTCCATGTAGGTCAGAACCTATTTAAATAATAAAACTGAAAATGAAATTATAGTTTTTTTTTATAAAAAAGGGAAAAAGAAAGAATATTTTAGGAATAAATAACTATTATTTAAAAAATATAAAAGATAGATGTAAAGTTAAGCTATGCGAGTGAAAGAAGCGCAAGACACCCTATACCAAAGTGGTAAAACTATAGAAGGATTTTTTTTTGTAAAATCTCGTGACTTTTGGTTTTAAATTTATTTAAAGTTATAAGAAATTGTGTTCCATTTTCGAAAGTTTTAAATCTTTAAACTTTTACATTTACACTATATAACGGCACTTCCCATCGAAGCCTATCCTCAAAACTAGCAATTCTGATTACAAACAACTAACTTTAATATGATCTCAATGTTATAATTCTACTCTGTTTTTAACCGTTATAATTTATATTCAGTAGATCAAAATTAGAAAAGCTTAAAACGACAATTATAGGGTAACAATGGTGATTGTATTTTAATAATATATGAATAATAGTTATTTTCATGTAAAATATTTGGGAATATTTATACATATCTTAAGGATATCGAATTTTTCAAGGCTCAACCTCAATTAAAGGCTCAATAAACATCTATTAAGAAAGATAAGATACATATGAAAAATTTTAAATTTTAAACGAAGGAATTCCATGTGTATTTAAGGCGTTATAAAAGTACAGGAACAACCGTTATAATATAAATATTTAAAAATTCAGAGTTATTTATTCTACTTATGTAAAAAATTACTTCTTACATTTTACAGGAAATTATTTTACCTTAATTAAATGCATCGCAGAGAAGAAAAATTAAATCAATTTGACTCATAAAACATAATCAATAATCAAACTCATGTGATTTACCATTTAATCACATGAATTTGAATCTGCTAGCAATTCTTCAAAAAACGTTTTAAATTTCAGTTTCATTCAAATTTATTACATTTACATAGAAAATAAAATCATTACAATAATCTTAGATTTAAAATTTGAATACTGCAGTTTTACATTATATTGTTTCTTTTTCAATTTTATTGTGTAAAAATTAACTATATCATAAAAAATTTGAAAAATTTTTGAAAATTATATTATCCCTATTATATTAGATTAAATATCGCATATCATTAAATCATACAAGGAAAAACTTAAAATAATAACTATATACAATCTTTTTCAATCCTACTACAGTACAAATACGTTATTTTAAAGTGTCTTCTGTACAGGTTCACATGAATTTTGTTAAAATTCTTCAGCTCGTACGTAGTAATAAAATCCATAGCATCCTTCTGCTCCTTCTTGTTCCTTCCATAACTTACCTACTTTTAATAGTTAAAAAAAAAACAACAACAAAAATGTATAATATTCATAAAAATGCATATATGTATATAAGCATATAATAAATTCAAAGTGTATGAGTAATAATTTTTGATATTCCAGTATTATTTATCATCAGGGTGCTTTTTCTCAAACATCACACGCTTAAAAAACAATAAGAAAATCCAAAAAAATAAAAAATAATATGACTCTATAGTATTTTCTATGAATTTTATTATTTTCCGCTATCATATTTTCCTTGCCGCAACTCTCTTTAAAATTTCATTATTTTATTCGACCAGAAAAATAGAATTTTCCCTACCAGTCCTTAACATTTTTTTTTTCAAGGATTCTTCTCATATTTTATAGTTTTTTTTTTCCTGCTTTACTTCAAATAAGTCTAAAAATAATCTGAATTTTTACTATCATAGATCAGTGTTTGGTTTATGTTTATGAATATATGAACAGAGTGTCCAACTGTAAAAAACCATTGACTTTTGAAAGAAATTGTGTAGGCAATGTAACACTACCGGTAAATGGAGAGTTCAACTTTTTTAAAGAATTAAGTCTTCTTGATTAAGTAAAACAGATGCTTAGTTTTAATAACCGCTTCCTATTAAGAAAGTTTTTATGTAATCAGAAAATTTTAATTGATTATCATAATTTACAAAATAATTATCTATAGGTTGTAAGAAGTTAAGTAAGTTTCGATTCGGTAGGTTCCTATATACCGAAGGAAGTCATGTGGCAAATTAAAGAAATCGTTTACTAGAAAGCACTTTAAAACCACTATTTTAAACCAAACAAATAGATAGTTTATTTTTTTATTCTCCGATACTCTACTTGAGAGCATTCGATTTTAACTTGAAGCTTTTTCCACTATTGCATTGTAGGATATTTCGTGTCTTTTTAATTTATGCAGCATCGTTCTTCAAATTCTGTTGTGGGTCTACCTGTTGATCTGAATCCGCCTTGAGGATTTCAGGATAGCGCCATTCCTACTTTGCATTCTTCATTTTTCCTTTGTGTATGGCCAACCCACCTTCATTTCCTTCACTATTCATTACTGGTTTTTTACTTGTTCGTTGTTTATGCTAACAAGGCTGCATTTCTTTTTCTGGGCAGAATATTCAGCATTTATTCTAAAATGTTTATTTTTAAGGCCTGGTAATTTATTGTTAATGGAATTAGTGAGCAATCACTTAAAGGTAGATTTTACGCATGAATTAAACATTGTTAGTTTGATCTGACCAATACGTCGTAAAGACGCCGCCTTTCATGTGGAAGGTTTCGGGCTCAAACCCCTGTCAGATCATATCTAATAAAAAAAATATGGTAAAATTGTATAATTATATCGTAATATAAAATAAGATTTAATAAAAATATATAAATAATTCTTGTGTAAGATTATAGATGGCGCACAAAGTTAACATTTGTGCATTCATATTTCATAACCTTATATAGCTACAGCCGAGTAATCAACGGTTTAGTGAATATTATGATAAAAGAAACTGAAGTTTACCTTAAAGGAGTGGAAAAGGAATAAAAAAAAATAAATTTGGTAACTAAATTACTAATCCGTTATTTAAAGAATTAGTTTGAATATGTAATGATTCTGAAATAAGTCTGAGTCCTGGAATAAATTTATACTTCTCTGGTAGGATATTACTAAATTCACCATAGAAAAAGGTCGGCTGTCTTAATCAAATTTTTAACTAAAGAATGGCCTTTAGACTGATAAGCTTAAAGAACTTTGATACTTTTGGTAGCGCATTATATTTAAATAATGTATTTGTAGTACAGATCATAGAATTAGTTTGCATTAAGATTATTGGAATTAATACTTCCTAATAATCACACTGTTTTTTGAAAACTGTTATGACTTCATTCAATTGTTCTTATGTTTCAAGCCCAATTTGAGTACCATTTGTCTTTAATTATCTACCACTTGCCTTCAACTTGATTTAACTTCATTCAATTGTTTCATTCGCTTCAAATCCAATTAGAGTATCACTTACCCTTCAACTATCGTGTTTCCCTTAGACCTTCCTTTTTAGAATGTTATCTGAACCTTATATATATCTAAAAATTAACCTTTACTATTGCGGCTCGAGTGGAACACTCCTTACAACTTTAATATTATGGTAAAATCTATTTTCCTTCTAGTAAACCTAGTAAATATTAAATTATGGGATATAAAATGTTAAGTTCTTATTAAAAATAACAAAAAAACCAAAAACAAAATATTTATAGAAAAAATTTTTTTTATTTTATTATAAAAATAAATTAAAACAAGCGAACCAAAACTGAATTTTTATGCATACGCAACAATATTCAGTTTATTATTTTATTTAATACAAGATTACGTGCATGTATTGTGTATATATATAAAAAAAAAATATGTATGAAATTCATATTCATATGCACAAACATATTTAAAATATAAAATTTTATAAATTTTAAATTGAAATTTTCTTTATAAGCTTATGAAAATCTAAAGAAAAATAAAAGAAAAACTGCACTTGATTTTCTTTTTTTTTTTTCTTTTTTTAATTTTAAATTTCAAATGAATTCAAAAAAAAAAATGGAAATGAAAAATATTATTTTATCTTTAGATACCTTTCTATATAAGAAAAGTTTTTAAGAAAACTTCCCGTTATTGAAGTGCAAACGAATTCATTTATTACATTATTAATTAAGTATAATTAGCTGCAGAATAAGCACTTGACATGCAGCAGCTGCAGAATAAGTACTTGACATGCAGCAGCTGCAGAATAAAAACTTGACATGCAACAGCTGCAAAATAAGCTATTGACATGCAGCAGCTGCAGAATAAGTACTTGACATGCAGCAGCTGCATAATAAGCATTTGACATGCGGCAGCTGCAGAATAAGCATGCAGTAGTGGCTTGAGCTTTATAACAGTTTCATCAATCAAAGCAACTGATCGAAGTAAAAAAGTCTAACATATAACATTATTTTTTAAGAAAGGTTATACAAAACACATAATTTTTAATTCATTCTTGTAACTCGCAGATGCTTCGGACCAAAAAAAGTTTGATTGATTTTTATATCTCATAAGATATTTTCTCTTTATAACGAAATGATCCATAAATTAAAGAGTACCTAAATCAAAATTCGGGGAAAGAATTGGGATTTTCTAATGGTAATGAAGCTCTACAGTTTACAGAAGGAGACCAGTTGTTTTACAAAGCGAAAAACTTAAAACTAACTTTGAGAACAAGTCAAAAACATCGTTTACACAAAGATATAAATAATATTTTTATGCATACACTTTAAGTGTTCATAACTACCAACCCATTTTTCAGAGGATATGAGGAGCCCTAAAGCATTAAGAAAAGGATAAAATTTTTTTTTTAGGATTTATGATAGGGTTTTTTCCAGGTTATGGTATGGTCTACAAACAGTATGAACTGACTTTGTTTCCATCTTAAAGTATGCCCTTTAATTATGGCTTTTATATAATATATGATTTATCATAGTTTAATTTGTGCTATTGAAAAAAGAGTTAAAAAATCCAGAGCTCAGGGAAACTTTACCGTACAAACGTTCTTAACATACTGTTAAAACATACTTAGGCTAAAAAATTAATATATTTTTTGGGCTCCATTTTTGAAAAGTGTGTTTATCCTGAATTATGAACAATTATTAAGAACTCCTTCAACCACCTTAAAAACTGGAATCTTGAATAAATAATAAAACTACAAATCTTTGTTTTACATCTGTTTTCCTGTCATGCCATCTCATTCAACTTTCTTCCAAATAATAGTCTATTGAGTGAATGGAAACTGGAAGTTGAATCCTTCAAATGCACTTCAGAACACTCTATATATTCAACAATTTATTTTACTCCATTAAAAGATTAAAGGAGGGTAGCAGACACAGAGAACTTCTCACGCAATGGATGGATGTTAGATGGATGGATGCTAGAATCGCTCTAAGACGGTTCTAAGTGCCTTAAAATTGAGTTTAAAGGATCCTATGACAAAAATTAAAAAAACTATAACAAATGTAAAATCACTCTAAAATGCTTCTAAGTGCCTTAAAATTGAGTTTAAAGTTTACAAAGACCATAATTTCAAAAAAAAAATTTGGTTTACATGGAAATTATGAAATTTTAGTAGTGATCACGAATTAAAGCTAGAATCGCTCTAAGACGGTTCTAAGTGCCTTCGAATAGTTATCACGAATTAAAGCTAGAATCTAGAATAAGTGCCTTAAAATTGAGTTAAAGAATCCCATGACAAAAATTAAAGTAGCTATAATAAATGTAAAATCACTCTAAAATGCTTCTAAATGCATGCTAGAATCGCTCGACGGTTCTAAGTGCCTTAAAATTGAGTTTAAAGGATCCTATGACAAAAATTAAAAAAACTATAACAAATGTAAAATCACTCTTCTAAATGAATGCTAGAATCGCTCGACGGTTCTAAGTGCCTTAAAATTGAGTTTAAAGGATCCTATGACAAAAATTAAAAAAACTATAACAAATGTAAAATCACTCTAAAATGCTTCTAAGTGCCTTAAAATTGAGTTTAAAGTTTACAAAGACCATAATTTCAAAAAAAAAATTTGGTTTAAAGAATCCCATGACAAAAATTAAAGTAGCTATAATAAATGTAAAATCACTCTAAAATGCTTCTAAATGAATGCTAGAATCGCTCGACGGTTCTAAGTGCCTTAAAATTGAATTTAAAGGATCCCATGACAAAAATTAAAAAAACTATAACAAATGTAAAATCACTCTAAAATGCTTCTAAGTGCCTTGAAATTGAGTTTAAAGTTTACAAAGACCATAATTTCAAAAAAAAAATTTGGTTTACATGGAAATTATGAAATTTTAGTAGTGACGAATTAAAGCTAGAATCGCTCTAAGACGGTTCTAAGTGCCTTAAAATTGAGTTTAAAAGATCCCATGACAAAAATTAAAAAAACTATAACAAATGTAAAATCACTCTAAAATGCTTCTAAGTGCCTTAAAATTGAGTTTAAAGTTTACAAAGACCATAATTTCAAAAAAAAAATTTGGTTTACATGGAAATTATGAAATTTTAGTAGTGATCACGAATTAAAGCTAGAATCGCTCTAAGACGGTTCTAAGTGCATTAAAATTGAGTTTAAAGGATCCCATGACAAAAATTAAAATAACTATAACAAATGTAAAATCACTCTAAAATGCTTCTAAGTGCCTTAAAATTGAGTTTAAAGTTTACAAAGACCATAATTTCAAAAAAAAAATTTGGTTTACATGGAAATTATGAAATTTTAGTAGTGATCACGAATTAAAGCTAGAATCGCTCTAAGACGGTTTTAAGTGCCTTAAAATTGAGTTTAAAAGATCCCATGACAAAAATTAAAAAAACTATAACAAATGATAAATCACTCTAAAATTCTTCTAAGTGCCTTAAAATTGAGTTTAAAGTTTACAAAGACCATAATTTCAAAAAAAAAATTTGGTTTACATGGAAATTATGAAATTTTAGTAGTGATCACGAATTAAAGCTAGAATCGCTCTAAGACGGTTCTAAGTGCCTTAAAATTGAGTTTAAAAGATCCCATGACAAAAATTAAAAAAACTATAATAAATGTAAAATCACTCTAAAATGCTTCTAAGTGCCTTAAAATTGAGTTTAAAGTTTACAAAGACCATAATTTCAAAAAAAAAATTTGGTTTACATGGAAATTATGAAATTTTAGTAGTGATCACGAATTAAAGCTAGAATCGCTCTAAGACGGTTCTAAGTGCCTTAAAATTGAGTTTAAAAGATCCCATGACAAAAATTAAAAAAACTATAACAAATGTATAATCACTCTAAAATGCTTCTAAGTGCCTTAAAATTGAGTTTAAAGTTTACAAAGACCATAATTTCAAAAAAAAAATTTGGTTTACATGGAAATTATGAAATTTTAGTAGTGATCACGAATTAAAGCTAGAATCGCTCTAAGACGGTTCTAAGTGCCTTAAAATTGAGTTTAAAGGATCCCATGACAAAAATTAAAAAAACTATAACAAATGTAAAATCACTCTAAAATGCTTCTAAGTGCCTTAAAATTGAGTTTAAAGTTTACAAAGACCATAATTTCAAAAAAAAAATTTGGTTTACATGGAAATTATGAAATTTTAGTAGTGATCACGAATTAAAGCTAGAATCGCTCTAAGACGGTTCTAAGTGCCTTAAAATTGAGTTTAAAAGATCCCATGACAAAAATTAAAAAAACTATAACAAATGTAAAATCACTCTAAAATGCTTCTAAGTGCCTTAAAATTGAGTTTAAAGTTTACAAAGACCATAATTTCAAAAAAAAAATTTGGTTTACATGGAAATTATGAAATTTTAGTAGTGATCACGAATTAAAGCTAGAATCGCTCTAAGACGGTTCTAAGTGCCTTAAAATTGAGTTTAAAGGATCCTATGACAAAAATTAAAAAAACTATAATAAATGTAAAATCACTCTAAAATGCTTCTAAGTGCCTTAAAATTGAGTTTAAAGTTTACAAAGACCATAATTTCAAAAAAAAAATTTGGTTTACATGGAAATTATGAAATTTTAGTAGTGATCACGAATTAAAGCTAGAATCGCTCTAAGACGGTTCTAAGTGCCTTAAAATTGAGTTTAAAAGATCCCATGACAAAAATTAAAAAAACTATAATAAAAGTAAAATCACTCTAAAATGCTTCTAAGTGCCTTAAAATTGAGTTTAAAGTTTACAAAGACCATAATTTCAAAAAAAAAATTTGGTTTACATGGAAATTATGAAATTTTAGTAGTGATCACGAATTAAAGCTAGAATCGCTCTAAGACGGTTCTAAGTGCCTTAAAATTGAGTTTAAAGGATCCCATGACAAAAATTAAAAAAACTATAACAAACGTAAAATCACTCTAAAATGCTTCTAAGTGCCTTAAAATTGAGTTTAAAGTTTACAAAGACCATAATTTCAAAAAAAAAATTTGGTTTACATGGAAATTATGAAATTTTAGTAGTGATCACGAATTAAAGCTAGAATCGCTCTAAGACGGTTTTAAGTGCCTTAAAATTGAGTTTAAAAGATCCCATGACAAAAATTAAAAAAACTATAACAAATGTAAAATCACTCTAAAATGCTTCTAAGTGCCTTAAAATTGAGTTTAAAGTTTACAAAGACCATAATTTCAAAAGAAAAATTTGGTTTACATGGAAATTATGAAATTTTAGTAGTGATCACGAATTAAAGCTAGAATCGCTCTAAGACGGTTCTAAGTGCCTTAAAATTGAGTTTAAAGGATCCCATGACAAAAATTAAAAAAACTATAACAAATGTAAAATCACTCTAAAATGCTTCTAAGTGCCTTAAAATTGAGTTTAAAGTTTACAAAGACCATAATTTCAAAAAAAAAATTTGGTTTACATGGAAATTATGAAATTTTAGTAGTGATCACGAATTAAAGCTAAAATCTAGAATAAGTGCCTTAAAATTGAGTTTAAAAGATCCCATGACAAAAATTAAAAAAACTATAATAAATGTAAAATCACTCTAAAATGCTTCTAAGTGCCTTAAAATTGAGTTTAAAGTTTACAAAGACCATAATTTCAAAAAAAAAATTTGGTTTACATGGAAATTATGAAATTTTAGTAGTGATCACGAATTAAAGCTAGAATCGCTCTAAGACGGTTCTAAGTGCCTTAAAATTGAGTTTAAAGGATCCCATGACAAAAATTAAAAAAACTATAACAAATGTAAAATCACTCTAAAATGCTTCTAAGTGCCTTAAAATTGAGTTTAAAGTTTACAAAGACCATAATTTCAAAAAAAAAATTTGGTTTACATGGCAATTTAGAAATTTTAGTAGTTATCACGAATTAAAGCTAGAATCTAGAATAAGTGCCTTAAAATTGAGTTTAAAAGATCCCATGACAAAAATTAAAAAAACTATAACAAATGTATAATCACTCTAAAATGCTTCTAAGTGCCTTAAAATTGAGTTTAAAGTTTACAAAGACCATAATTTCAAAAAAAAAATTTGGTTTACATGGAAATTATGAAATTTTAGTAGTGATCACGAATTAAAGCTAGAATCGCTCTAAGACGGTTCTAAGTGCCTTAAAATTGAGTTTAAAGGATCCCATGACAAAAATTAAAAAAACTATAACAAATGTAAAATCACTCTAAAATGCTTCTAAGTGCCTTAAAATTGAGTTTAAAGTTTACAAAGACCATAATTTCAAAAAAAAAAATTTGGTTTACATGGAAATTATGAAATTTTAGTAGTGATCACGAATTAAAGCTAGAATCGCTCTAAGACGGTTTTAAGTGCCTTAAAATTGAGTTTGAAAGATCCCATGACAAAAATTAAAAAAACTATAACAAATGTAAAATCACTCTAAAATGCTTCTAAGTGCCTTAAAATTGAGTTTAAAGTTTACAAAGACCATAATTTCAAAAGAAAAATTTGGTTTACATGGAAATTATGAAATTTTAGTAGTGATCACGAATTAAAGCTAGAATCGCTCTAAGACGGTTCTAAGTGCCTTAAAATTGAGTTTAAAGGATCCCATGACAAAAATTAAAAAAACTATAACAAATGTAAAATCACTCTAAAATGCTTCTAAGTGCCTTAAAATTGAGTTTAAAGTTTACAAAGACCATAATTTCAAAAAAAAAATTTGGTTTACATGGAAATTATGAAATTTTAGTAGTGATCACGAATTAAAGCTAGAATCTAGAATAAGTGCCTTAAAATTGAGTTTAAAAGATCCCATGACAAAAATTAAAAAAACTATAATAAATGTAAAATCACTCTAAAATGCTTCTAAGTGCCTTAAAATTGAGTTTAAAGTTTACAAAGACCATAATTTCAAAAAAAAAATTTGGTTTACATGGAAATTATGAAATTTTAGTAGTGATCACGAATTAAAGCTAGAATCGCTCTAAGACGGTTCTAAGTGCCTTAAAATTGAGTTTAAAGGATCCCATGACAAAAATTAAAAATGTAAAATCACTCTAAAATGCTTCTAAGTGCCTTAAAATTGAGTTTAAAGTTTACAAAGACCATAATTTCAAAAAAAAAATTTGGTTTACATGGCAATTTAGAAATTTTAGTAGTTATCACGAATTAAAGCTAGAATCTAGAATAAGTGCCTTAAAATTGAGTTTAAAAGATCCCATGACAAAAATTAAAAAAACTATAACAAATGTATAATCACTCTAAAATGCTTCTAAGTGCCTTAAAATTGAGTTTAAAGTTTACAAAGACCATAATTTCAAAAAAAAAATTTGGTTTACATGGAAATTATGAAATTTTAGTAGTGATCACGAATTAAAGCTAGAATCGCTCTAAGACGGTTCTAAGTGCCTTAAAATTGAGTTTAAAGGATCCCATGACAAAAATTAAAAAAACTATAACAAATGTAAAATCACTCTAAAATGCTTCTAAGTGCCTTAAAATTGAGTTTAAAGTTTACAAAGACCATAATTTCAAAAAAAAAATTTGGTTTACATGGAAATTATGAAATTTTAGTAGTGATCACGAATTAAAGCTAGAATCGCTCTAAGACGGTTTTAAGTGCCTTAAAATTGAGTTTAAAAGATCCCATGACAAAAATTAAAAAAACTATAACAAATGTAAAATCACTCTAAAATGCTTCTAAGTGCCTTAAAATTGAGTTTAAAGTTTACACAGACCATAATTTCAAAAAAAAAAATTTGGTTTACATGGAAATTATGAAATTTTAGTAGTTATCACGAATTAAAGCTAGAATCGCTCTAAGACGGTTCTAAGTGCCTTAAAATTGAGTTTAAAGAACCCCATGACAAAAATTAAAAAAAGTATAATAAATGTAAAATCACTCTAAAATGCTTCTGAGTGCCTTAAAATTGAGTTTAAAGTTTACAAAGACCATAATTTTAAAAAAAAAAATTTGGTTTACATGGAAATTATGAAATTTTAGTAGTGATCACGAATTAAAGCTAGAATCGCTCTAAGACGGTTCTAAGTGCCTTAAAATTGAGTTTAAAAGATCCCATGACAAAAATTAAAAAAACTATAACAAATGTAAAATCACTCTAAAATGCTTCTAAGTGCCTTAAAATTGAGTTTAAAGTTTACAAAGACCATAATTTCAAAAAAAAAATTTGGTTTACATGGAAATTATGAAATTTTAGTAGTGATCACGAATTAAAGCTAGAATCGCTATAAGACGGTTCTAAGTGCCTTAAAATTGAGTTAATGGATGTTTTACATATGTTAAAAAATTAATTGTTAATCTATTTTATAATTTAACATCATGCCTTAACTTTGATTAATTACTCTATATTACCCTAATCTTAATATTAATCAAAATTTCAAAATTATCTGGAAAATTAATGCTGCATGCTATGCAAAAATGTGCTGAAATCACCAAATCACTTGGATAACAATAGTTTCTTTAATCTCAACTTAATATCTTACCGAAAGAAACTTTCACCTTCCTCTATTTATCAACATTTCACCAAAACACTCTACCATAAGTTTTAAATTATAAGAAATCGAAATAAAATACAAAAGAAAAAAATATTTAAGTCATATAATACCATAAAATTTGTCTTAAAATTTTCCAAAGATAAAACAAAAAAAAAAAATTATTATCTCACACACTGTTTCACATCAATTTTCTTTTTATCCCTTCTAATCAGAAACTTTTGATGCACTGGAAAATTTTTTTCTTGTTTTTTTTTTTTTTTTTCTGAGGTTTTTCCCCCAATAGTCAAATTTTAACCATAAAAATATTATATTCAAAATTATAGGGAATATTCTTTAACCTGGATTCGAGGACGAAAAGGATCTGGAAGAAAAAAGGGAGAAGAAGAAGAAGATCATAAAAAAGACTTAGATCTATATTTTTTTTAGAAAGTTAAATATTAAATAAAAATAGTAAGGAAAATATAAAAGGTTTTTAGATTTGTACATTTCCAAAATTAAACATTGTCCCATACTAAGTTTTGTGTAAAGGAAATGCCGTTATAATTTAGAAAAACTATCGATACACGATAGACTAGAGTTTTTGTTTGTGTGCGCTACTTAAAAAACATACTGAACAGGTACCCAAGTTACAGGCTTTAAAAAAAATATCAGAATTACAGTTTTGACGCCTCTTAAACAGAGAGCTACACACAAACTTTTTTCGGAACTAATTTATACATATTTCTCCTCTCAAAATTTAAATTTTCTAAATAAAATCATTTAGAAGATAATAGAGAGTCAAAGATCTTAGAAAAATTAAATTTCTAATAAGTGTAAAGTGGAATGTCGTATGGAAGCTCTATATAATTATTTTAAGTTTAGGAAAAATGGCTGTCATTTCGCGTTTCCGGATTGAAAATATACCTTATAGAACTGTTGTTTAACTTGTTGACTATTTACAATTATTTTAGACTTAGGAGAGCTTTTTTGCACTTAAGGGGGCATTTCTATTTCCAGAATTAGGAGAGCTATATCTCCAAAACATGTAAGGCTACTGGACTAATTTGTTCCAAGAAATTTAATATTTTACAACATATATCCAAAGTCATCCAGGAGACCTGGACTGACAGATGAACTGACAGACGGACGAAGTGAGACAAGATAGCACTTTTTTTAAAAATTCCTGAAAATATTCTAAAAATGAATTTAGAAAATCCTTAGTACCTACATATTTTTGCAGGACTTTCAACTTTTATCTATGATACAAAAAAAAACAGCAAAAAATAAAAAGTATGTCCTTTGATGGTAGTGATATTCTTTTAAAAATGTTTAAAGAGTTTTATGCTTTTATTTCTTTTATAAAATTTTCCAAAAAAAAATATTAAAATTTTCATTTTTTCTAATATGCAAATTTTACAAATGATCATAACTCGTGCGGAATTGACAACCACAAATAATACTTGAAGGTAGTGGTGGCTTGATTTAAAATATAAAAAAAAAAAAATTTTACTTTAAGTGTACTCATGAGCATATTATTTTATTCAAAAAAAATTTCCTTTTATTTTTTTTCTACATTTAAATGACAAATTTAAAGTTTTACTCACTCACTTTGGCATTTTTTATGTTTTATGTTGGGTAAAAAAACAAACACGTTGCAGTCAAGTGTATGAGTTATTTGATGTTACATTGCCTTTAATATAAAACCAAATAAAAAAATTTAAATACTAACAACTTTAGGACATTTATTTGACTAAATGATTTCCGCGCGCTTTTTTTTTTTTAATTTTATGCAAGTGGTTGTGTGTGAACAAAATTTTCTTTTTGTGTGACACTTATTGCATATGTGTTGTGTTTCAAAGTTCTCACTGAATAAAAATTGTGTTTAAAATAGTGTATTTTTAAAATAAATATAATTTCAATTTAAGTGGTATAATACACTACTGTTGGAATTCATTTCACACATATGTCCCCGCACTATAATCGGGTCCAAAACAGCGTAGTTTTTTGAGTGTTCAGTCCGGGTCCAAAACAGCGTAGTTTTTGAGTGTTTAATCGGATCCAAAACAGCGTAGTTATATCCCAGAGTGTTCAGTGCTCAGTAGTGCTTTGACTTAGAGGTGATAGAGAAAATAAGAATAAGTACTTACAGACGAACACAATTACTTACGGACGATAGAGGGAGCCCGATTTTGTCTCCTTCTCAAACTATAGGGGTTCTTAGTTGTGAAATGTGATTTGTCACTCAAACTAATATAAAGTAATTATAACTCGTGAACGGTTAAAGACTCAAAACCAGTTTTAGGACTCATTTTGAAGCTCTAAATATGAGCTTTCTATTAATAAATAAAACTGTGTATATGCTAGACTCCACCTTATGGACCAATTTTTTTATTGATCTGGACTCTCTCTACCGTCTTTAGATACTTATGTTGGTCTACAGGTAATTATTCTTATTATTAGATATGATCTTAATGATTTCCACATACAATTTAAACGTGAGTTAGAACCAGGCTTTATAACATGCATAACCATCTAAGGTTTTCAATTGATACGATTCTAAATGTTGGATTTTGAAATAATTTTATATATGAGTAATATGGTGTTTCTCTATCTGTGAACTATATTCAATTAATTAATATGAGAGGAATTGGTCATTGATTTGAAACCAATTGCAACGGAAACCTGAGTCAATTCAAAGACCAGATAAAAAAAGTTTTACTTCTACTATGGAAGTCGAAACCGGCCCTTTTAAAGGAAATTTCAGCACTCTAACCACCCTCCAACCACCCAGCTGTTTAAAATTTAAATAGAAGTTTTTAACTGATTGTCAAAGTGTCATACATAATTATTGCCTTACCATTCCTATCTAAATCTCCAGCCCTTAACAAACTTTTTAAACCGAATCATTTTACAGTCCAACGCCAAAGGTTCCTTAAATATACTGTAAAATTTTCCAATATTCTTCTGGACAACCTATTTTTAACTGTTTTCTCAAGAGGAGCTTGACAACTATATTCGGATACTTACATGAGTTATGTTGGGAATCGTTACGTTTTAAAGTAGGTACAGATATGTGATGACATTTACACTTCTAAGTCTAAAACCATAATTTCTTTAAGTAACATTAAATTTAATATTTCCATTTCAAGAATTACACTCCATTTTATTTTTAATTTAAAACAAGAATATATTCGTAAAAATTTAAATTTTAATAGCAATTAGAAAAATTTTAATTTAATAATACCATAAATACTGTAAATATATACATTTATTAATAATTTCGATATTAGTTATTATTGGTTTCTATTTTTGTTATAAAATAAATTCAATATCAAATTCAATAGCCCACAATATCAAATATTATACAAAATATTAATTATTAATTTTAAAATATTAAATTTCACAATAATTTAACGCATCAAATTTTATCCGAGTAATATTTTTCGTAAATGAGTTTTGTCCGACGGAATTAAATTTTTAATTTTATAATAGCTCAAGTTTTTAATCAACTCATCTCGCAATTCAATTTTTAATACCACTCAAATAAAAAGTCACTCATAATTCGAGCAATTTACATGCGTTAATAAATTGAACTAAGTTAAGTGAGTCATTGAAAGTAAATGTGAACGAACTTCGGTCGAATGGATTCAAACATTTAATTTGAGTGATATGATAATTTTATTGAGTCATATGAGTCGTTGGCTCATTTGCAACCCAGCTTCTGTACCACATAAATCTTAATTATTTTTGTGCGGATCGAGTACCTTCTGTTTTTACAGTCATAATTCAATTGGACTTCTTTCATAAAGTCCAGTTATTAATTTCGCAATTAAAATATTAATATTTCGTTTAATTTCAACAAATTCGTTAAATCTTTAAACTAAGTGTAAATGCAATTGGTTGGTATTTTATTATTAAATAATATTATTTATATTATATTTGTATATATATGTAAATAAATAAATTATTGAAATAGTAATATAATATTAAATAATATTTATATTAAATAGCTAATAGGTAGTTTCTGACAATTATTTCATTAGAAACCAATTTAATTCTCTGGAGGCTTAAGTAAGATTAAAATTAATAAAATTTTATCAATTGATTTATTGAGTGAATTTGATTTATATTATAAGTAATTGAGTATTTATATTTTAAAATGGTCTTTAAGGCATTTTTATTAGTTTAATTTAAGTTTATGAAATATTTTATTTTACATTAATTAATATTAATGAAAATATATTATACAGTTGAATATTTATATACTACTAGCTAATACCCAGTGCGCGTTGCTGCGCCTCTCAATGGAGGTTTAATTAAAGTTGATGTTACTGCAAAAAGTTAACACAAAAATTACACACGGTTTAAACATGTAAATTTTAAAATGTATGAAAGCAATCTTTTTAAAACGATTTTTCTAGGATTATTCTAGTAATTTTTGAAACTTTTTGTAATTCAAAGCAGTACAAACTACTTTCCAAAGTTTGACGTAAATTTTTTGACCAATCGTAGGACCGACTGTTAACATACTCAACTCCATTTTCAAGTTGCTTCACACATATAAAATTTGAGGTCAACCGGTAAAATCGTTTCTAATTTAGAGTTAAGTAACGCAAAAATCTATAAAAGCCTCTGTGCCCCATTGGATTAACGGAACTATACTTTCTCTTTGGGTGAAGCAGTATTGCGCTAAATTGGACGTAATTTTGTTCCAAATCTTTTTTTTTGTCAATCGTCGGGCCGGCATGAGTTAACCAATTGCAAGTCTGTAAAAAGAGCTAATTTCATTCTCAAAACGGAACACATATACAAAATTTGAAGAAAATCGGTTAAACCGTTTCTAATTTAGAGTAAAGTAACCAAAAACTTTATAAATAGCTGTTGAGTCGCAATGGGTTAATGCAACTCAATAAAATTTTCGTGTGGGCTTTCTTTTTAGCCAAAGCAGAATTTCGTAAAATCGGACAAAATTTGGACCCAAAATTTTTTTTGACCACCCGTCGGCCCGACATGGGTCAACAAATTCCAAATCTGTTAATAGTGTCAACTCAATATTCACAGGAGAGCACGTATACAAAATTTGAAGAAAATTTGAAAAAAAATTTTGTAAATTACGTCCAATTTTGGAACGTAGTTAGTACTTTTTTGAATTACAGGAACTTTAAGAAATTACTAGAATATTCCTAGCAAAATCATTTAAATAGAATTGCTTTAATACATTTTAAAATAAACATTTGCACCATGTGTAATTTTTATGCTAACTTTTTGCAGTAACGTCAACTTAAATTAAACCTCCATTGAGAGGCGCAGCAACGCACATCGAGTATTAGCTAGTTATAATATAATATTATGTCACTAGGATGCGATGCGGTTAAAATAAAACAATATTAAAAAATTAAATATACAAAAGTTAAAGGGTTTTTTTCATTTATTTATTTATAAACAGCCCTTTATTTCACACAATCTATTAATTTTATTAGTAATATTATTTATTTTTCATATATTTTATATTTTAATATATAAATTTGGTCACCATAGAGATTTGTAATGTTGTTTTTTAATCAAAAATCCATACAAAAATTGAATCCGCAATTCTTCAGTTAGTAAGCCAATGCTTATCCATTAACCAACCGACGCTCCCCTTCTATTCATATGCAATTTAAATTTTTAGTATTTCCAAAAATAGAAAATTTTTAAACTAAAAAAAATTTGTCAACTAACATTTTTATTTTTAGCTTCCGGTGAAAACCATACCAATATTAAAAAAACCATACAGATATTAAAACAACTGAAATTTTTTTTAGAAATTCTTCAAATTTAAAAAAAAAAAAGTATTTCTAATTTTAACGAAATGCATCACGAGATGCATAACAAAAAACAGTTCCAACATCGACATCCAATGTCAAAAATATTATTCAAATTAATTTAAAAAAAATCCCTACATTGCAACGTACTTCCTTCATGATTTTTTTTTTCCACCTACAACCCATTTAAATAATATGAACATATTGGATTACAAAATATTTAAAAAAAAAAAAACTAATCTAACCCACAGGAAGTAGATTTTAAAACTTATTTATTTTTAAAAAAATTTTTAATTTAAGAAAAATTGTTGAAGCAGATATAAAACATAACCAACATGTACCGAGCCATTCGTTAATATACATTTTGTTTAATTTTTTCAAAACAAATTTTTTATATACGTTATGTTCCGAATATTGCTCAAGAAATATTAAGTTAAGTTTAGACCACGTTGGTCAGACCAACCCTACAAGGACTGAAATTTCTACGGAACTGGACTGAAATTTCTACGGAAATTTATAACTGAAATTTCTACGGAAAATCCAGTGCTCTGCATATTGACTCGGAATTTAAAGTTTGGCAATAAACTAATAATAGAATCAAAAATGCTGCAAAGTTTGTTGGACAATGTTAATGCAATATTCTTGAATGAAAATTTTGAGATTGAACACCTTGACGAATTCTCAAAATCGATAAAATTAGTAGTGATAGTAAGTTGGAAGTTTTTACGCAATTCCTACCTCTAAAAGCAGTATTGACCAAATGGATTAAAATATTTCTAACAATTGTATTAACCAATTAAAGTTCAATGGTCAACCAGAGGTAGACACAATTACTAATATTAAAAAGATAGAAGATTAGGGCCTCCAGATATGTCAGAAGACAATTTCCCTAGGCAGTTTTACGCCATCTTAAAAATTCAGCATAAGGGGATAAGAAAATTGGTAGTTAAAGGTTTTCAGAGGATTACCATCGGACAAATTAGATGACAATTTTTAGTATATTTTTCCATTTGAAAAGAATCCGCTTTCAAGATGACAATTCAATTATGTTGACAGCTGCTCCAAATTACAACTTTGACGTACGTAAAAGTTTTTCGAAATGATGTACTAAAATTTGTCAGCCATTAAACTCCCATTTTTTTGGAACCATATCGTTCTTCAATTCCGTCTTACGGATTTATAATTATGTTCATCCTTGATACCAGAACTTGTAGGTAGGAAGCAATAAAAGACGAGGAAGAACAACAGCTTAAAAATATTTAAATAAATTTTAAACCAGTACAAAAAAGCTATTTATATATGTATCAACAGCCTTGATTATGTCTAGATTACTTAAAAACTAAAATAAACTTTCATTTAAGTATTCTACTTTAATTCTTATAAGAATTTCTGAAAAATAACTACTTCAAAACCTCACCTCAGATATTTTCATATATATTCACCGAAATTGAACTATAAATACCAATTCTGTTTATTACAATTTATCATAATAATTGTAGTTTAGATCCTAAAGATGATAGAGGGGTCTATTTATAATGAATAATCATCTTTTAAATAGAATAATATCAAAAAGATTTGAAATTTTCAAAGCAAAAAAAAATGAGTCCCCGATCCCTAAAATGATTTGCCATTTTTATAAGTATGGATATGAAAAAAAATATGGGACTTCTTAAACTATTTTAAGTATCCTTCAAAATAAATTCAACAATATTTTCTAAACTCAAATCATTCTCTAATTACATCATGTATAAATATATGAAGTCATCAGAATTGCTTTGAAGAAGTCAATATGATTTCCGTTTCCAATGTTAAAGTTGTTAAAAGTTTGAAAAGGCTTATTTATAATCTAGAGCCATTTCTATTTTTCGTCCTTTTTTGAATTGTAGTCTTTTAGTTTTTTCATCAAATTTTCTTTGAATTGTAATCCATTCTAATTGGGGGTTTCAATTTTCCTATTAAAAAATTTCAATTTAAAATTTATGCAATTTCCATGGAACAGCTTTTTTCTTAGAATTTTGTTCTATTATTACAGTTGTACGTTGTTTTTATAAAATATCCTGTTTTTCTGTCAAAGGATATTGGATTTTTCCGTTATTCTAATTAGCTACCAGCAAATGCAGTATGTTCTTTTTATAATAATAAACAATTTCTTTCCATTCATTCATATTGCAACGTTTTTTAAGAAAATTTAATTTAAAATCACGAAATATTTAAATTAATTAATTAATTCTAATGCAAATAAATTAATTTTATTTCACATTTGTATTAGAATTAAAATAATATTATTTCAAAAGAAAAATTTTTAATTAATTAACATGTCAAATGCAAACAACATTTCATTATTTTTGTGAAACGCCTGTACCTATCTACAGTCCTTAATAATGTGTTAAATTTTTAAAAAACTTCCACAATATGAGGGGAGTCACCTAAGTAAAAAATTGGCTTATACTAATTTAAAATTTAACCAAAATGAATTAAACATAATACAAATTATTTCGTAATATAATTTCACTGTTGCATTTAACTGGCGCAAGCCACCATCAGCTTATGAGAGGCAAGCTGATGGTGGTCTTCCTAGCATATAAGATATGGAAACTTTGATAAAATTTAAAAATTTTTTTTTAGTTTTCATAAACACGCAACTCTGTTTCTAGATCACTTTTATATTTCTGAAACCGACTACAAAATCTAAAACTGAATACATTTCCAAAACTCCCGAATCACAAAACGTTTCTAAACAAAATTGATTAATGAACTGTACGTGAATAAAGAACCTCGCTTCCCTTTTACTTTGGTTTTTAACCCCTCCAAGTTCTGAGACTTTCAAGCAATTAAAACAGATTAAATAAATCTGAACTAGCTTCTACAATGAAGTTATTTTCCTACCCATTCTTAGCTCCCATGCCACGCCACTGTTTTATATATTACACACGCCAGTGCACTTCAGAATTGTTGTTTACGTGCACATTTTTTTAAAATTATTAATTTATATTATAATAGGTAATCAAAGTAATATTTGTAATCATAGGTAATCTTAGTAATATAACTATCATCAATCCTTTTATTTGTACATTTTCCTTGAATCTAACTGAATTTTCCTTTGAATTTTCTTATGTTAAACAGTAATACAATGATATTAAATTTTCTAAGATAATCAACGAGATGTCTGTATATGGAAAATTTTGAAGAATTACAAACTAAAGAAACAATAAATAGTATCTATTGTTATATAATAATTTTAAGGGGTTAAAGCCAAAATTTAGAATTTATTTAGACTTCTTATCAAATCTTTAACTTCATTTTGAAATAATATTTAGGGGTTTTAATTTACTTTTCCATTCCCTTGGTCAGAATAGTTTATATCTCACATATAAAATCACAAAATAATTAGAGAATGAAGCTTTATCAGAAGCTATTCAGAACATTGACATTAAACAAAGTTAGAACTTTTCTTATAGAGGTTTTAAATTTCAGAATTCAATATTTAAGAACGTTCCGAAATATTTAGTTACACACTCACTTGTAAACCGAAGTAAAACTACATTAAGATCTTGAAATCTAGTAAAGAAACCAACATAATGTATGAGGGTTAAATATCTTCAAAACCTTGATTGTCCTCAAAATATTTTGAAGACACATTTTTAACTAATACCCGAAAAATAAAATTTTTAAATACTTTAATGGACTAAAGAAATTTTGTTGGGGAAGTTCCAAACTTTTATTTAAGAAATTTTCTAGGAGATTCTTGAAGATACATAAGAGCTGTGGAATCAGTTATCGCAAGTTTAATTTCTTCTGCTGCGTGGAGATATCACTAAGTATTATTGAAAACTCCGTGTATTTATCTCTAAATCGAATATTCCTTTATAATAACCGCTTTAATTAATCTGAAGAATTTTATTTGCAAATATCAACACGTACAAGAACAGTCTTTTCCACCGTACCTTATGTTTAATCAACATACTAAATTCGATGGACTGGGAAGACAGCCTCTGTCTCCAACCTCTATTTTTCTTCTATTTTATTGTTAAAAACTAACCGACAACATTTTAACCGTTAATTCAGCAGTTATTTAATAACAGATTCCGTTATTTAGTATATTAAAAGTTATTTAAAGCAGTCATCTATAGAAGATTACTAGAGATTATTAGAGAAAAGAATAATGAGAATTCATGATTCATAAAAAACTTTTCCATAAATTTCAACCAAAACTATCTATCTCATGTTTTTTCCTTTTCTGTTTTATTTTCTTTCTCTTTTTAATCACTTTTTTTTATTATTAATTTGCATTTCCTCACGAATTATTTTCAACTTTTGTTTTTCTTTTGCTGCTCTTCCAAGTTTGAGGTAAAAATTTTGGTATTTAATATTTAATCAAATTAAAAGTCTAGACTACCCATCCATATTGAGAATGTACAACAAGTTTCAATTTAATTTCTAAATAATTGGTAGGTACTGACTATCTAGGAACAACCCTAAAGAACTGAAGTTTTTCGTTCTGTTATTAGTTAAAAAGTTATTAGTTTCGTTGAACAGACCATGAAAAAACTTTTAATTTTAAATTATTGTAGAATAAGTAAAGAAATTTTATAGAATTCTTTGTTTAAAATTTTTGTATAACTTTTCAATAGAATTTTTCAGAAACTTATAATTTTATATTTATGTATTAATTAAAAATGTTATTGACATAACCTCAAAAAAAAAAAAAATAGTCATCATCAGAAATTTCATATTTTAAATACTAGAAATGTTTAGTATGTGTTCACAAATAATTTGTCTACTAACAAATATTTTGTGGACTTTTTATTTATTGGGTGGAAATTATTATTTAAAGAACTAGAATTTGTATAAAGGTTAATTGAGGAATCTATGGTAGCAATTCTAAAATGTGGCTAAACGCATAAACTTAAGAAGTTTTTAAAACTCTTCCCATCATTGAAATCCAGAGGGCTTAAATAGTTACCCTAAAAAAATTCAAAGTAACCCTTCCTTATGCATCTTTGTGTAAAGAGGCTGTTAATTCAAAAGATGCATGGTGCATTTTGACATAAAAACTCAATGATATATAGGCTTCAAACATCATTCTGGTTCACACTTTATTCATCGTAGAATTTTGCTCTCAAAAATCAAAAAAATGTTTAAAATGTTATCATTTATAAGTTCTCTTGCATTTCAAGAGGCACTAAGTATGATTGAGCTTAGTGATAATTGATGAGTTTAATGAGTTTAACAAGATAAATAAAACTCCATGATAATATACTCGAAAGGTTTCCAAAAATTTTTCATTCCAGAGCAGTATCACTTCACTTACTTTTACAGCGGAAGTAAAAGTGAACCTATAAATACATCAGTTCAGCTTTCCAAAAAAGTAGTAAGTAATATTTTAAAACAGGGTAGAAAGTATTTTACATCAGATCTAAAAGCTAAAGTATAATGTATTAAGAATTAAACAAGATATAACTTAGAAGGTGAATTGCGTATTCTGGGCTTCGGAGATTTTGTATTAAGTCCTAATGTATTAAGCCCGAAGATATAACGGAGGAAATTGTCAGTTCATTTTAGATATCCTAGTTGGAAGCCTTTCTTCAATCATCCATACAAAGAATAACTTAAAAACAATTCGTTTGTCAAAATTGCTTCAATTGTTTGAAAATTAGAGCATTTCCAAATAGGTTCCTTCAATACGGTAGTTGGGAAACTATAAGTACATCGAAACAATACTTAATTATATATGAAGGCTATAAATCTGCGGAGCTTTTCTAATTATGTGGGGTGAAATGAAACTACTGAAGTACATAAATTGTTCTGGATCAATTATAAACAATGAACAAATTTTGAAAGCCCCATTGGGGCATTTAATGCTTTAGAAAGCGCAAGTTTTAGATAAAGGAAAAGTAATAAAACAATTATATTTTAATCATTACTTCCTTTTTAATATTTAAATATATTTTATTTCAATTAACCAGAGTGCAAATAAATTCTTTTATGACTATACGTTCTGTCATTTCAGTTTTTTCTTAAATGTCACCAATGAAAAGCCTTCACACACCTGGGAATGTGTTAGAAATTATTTCCAGATAAAATATATTAAATTATTTTGGGAAATTATTAACTTATACAGGTTTGTAAAATTTTTATAAATATATCAGGAATTATAATAATTTTGTCACAATTGCAAAATTTTTTTATAGAAATTTTATGCAGAACGTGGTTGCCTTGGAAATTCAATTGCAGTTCCATCCTGTAGGTTTGAGGTTAAGTCTTCTTAGGTCTTCAAATAGTTAATGAGTATTACAAGTACTCACCTCATCTTACCTCTTGTTATCCATTTGTTGTTAAACTATATTACCATTTACCGTTGTATCTATCTGGAACTTCTCCGTCCGATCCCTGAACTGAACCAAACGAAAGGTTTAAAGAAAATTATTGTTCATCAAATGTGTTCACTTTTAACGAATCTCATTTATTAATAACTTTTTGGGCTAAACTCAGCTTTTCCAGTGAATGCTCTCGGCAGCTGTTGGAAAAATCAATAACACTTTAGCAAATTAGAAAATGAAGATAGAGGCGCACACTACAAAAACACTAATGAAACATAATGGACGATTCACCTTTTAGAAGCAGTGAGAATGACGACTCTAGAAGCAGTTGCCGACTAGAAAGTATCTACGTGCCCAATATAACATAATAAAGCCCAAACTCCAAAAATAAATCCTAACAATGTAGAAAAAGAACAGCACCTAGCAGATTTCGATGGAAATATCTGATGCAGGTTCCTTTTTCTCAAGACGAGTAATAAATAGCGAAAAATAAGTTGGCTAGACAAAGTCCTGTTATCCTTTTATAGTCCTGTTTTAAAACATATTGCTTTTATTTGCTATAAAACCTACACTACTACTGGCAAATAAAGAATCACTACATTTAAATATATGTATATACATATCCACACATACATAAATATTACATAAACAAATATCGATTTCTAAATTAATAGTATTTAATTTTTATTAGGTATACAAAATTTTATAAATATATTAAAAGATCAGAAGTTCTCAAATTAACTTTTGACTTCTCAATTTACAATTTCCCCAGAATTTATGTAACACACTTTCAACAAACAACCCCTGAATTTCTTTGTAAAAATTTAAATATTTTAATTCCCTTTCCGAAGGACTTCTTAATTTCCTCAATGGAATTGAATGAAATATATATATATATATGTATACATATACCTTACATAAATAAAATAATATAAAAAGTGTTAATGTAAAAATAAAAAGGATTAAATGATGACTTTTGCCGTCATACTTTACACCATTTTTATTTTCGTCCTTTTTCGTTTTTTTTTTTTAAAGGATCGAAGTCCTATTCTTATTGAAACCTAAAACAAATATCCAATTTTTATTTGTATATATACATTTATACTATATATATATAAAAAATATATATATATATTATCCAAAACCACTTAATATTGAATTGAAAACAATTTTTAAAGGAACTTTTAACACTTTAATATTTGTTTTTTTCAATTTAAACAATAAAATTACAAGTAACTACCTACCACTTCCCTATATAAATATATGTGTATATACATGTATAATGTATTCTATTAACCAATTTCCTTTAACACCATTTTAATGTAAACATATATACAACAAAAAAAAATACAGTTAAAACAAGGACAAGTATAGTAGAGTAGAATGTGTCAACTCTGGGATATCCGTATGATCATCATATCTAGATTATATCATTATAAATACACAACTTATTAGACTTTCAGTTATGTACAAATGGAAATATAAGGCGGCTCTTCGAACCTCTCTACTACACCGAATATATTTAATTTAGAAATTCTTCATTTAAATACTATTGACCAAATTCCAGACATCCAGTTTTATTAGGTATAGAGTAATGCTCATATAAAAGATCAATTCGTATGGCAGCTCCTAGAACCCGTGGAGCAGACTGGCTGGATTTCAATAGTGAAGACGGCTTTTGCATAAAAACGAGTTATCATTTTATGAGTTATCATGCGGAAGGATGTAAAGACGGACGCGCATACAGAACTCGATCGAATTACTTTTCGATTCTGATTATGATACTGGTTTTCGATTCTGATCTATAACTTTGAGTCTATATATTCCCCACTCCTTCTTTCGGTCACAAACGTAATGGCAAATTTATTATACCCTTTTTGAATAAAGTCATATTCGTGTATAAAAAAGGTCAATTTCAATAGAAAACACCTTTAAAAGTATTTAGAGAGATTCCAAAATGTATTTCGATACTCCGATACTCATAGTGAGCTTCTGTTAAAGAGGTTTTTTTTTGTTTTTGTATTTCAAGCATTAACTGTTACTTTTATTTATTCACAATAAAATAAGTGTGTACTTCAAGTGGGAATTTCCAATTTAATTTCTCACTTAAGGGTTTAGGTTGTTTTTTTTTTTAAAGGATACATTATTTTTATTATTTTTTATTATTTTTGATTTTTTGTTTTTTTTTTGGAAAAACTTAAATTTATTTCATGTATTTGAGTAAAATTAGTTTTTGGGTAACTGTATATAGTCCTACTAAAAAAAAACATTGGACAATTATATTTTATAAAACAAATAAAAATAAAACTAAACAAATAAATATTAATATACAAAATGTCCAATTGAAGAGTAAAAGAATCTAGTGTTTCTTTGTTCCCAATTTTCATCGAAATTTTAAAACAATTGACAAATTCTTGAGGAACTGCAGCATTTCTCTAATATTAACTTTATCTGTCTTCTCTAATCTAATCATAACAATTTTAACTAGGCTCCTCAAGGAGGGAATCCTTGGAAATTCACAAATTAATTTTAGAGCTAAGCTCTACTTTCAGAAACAAACAAAAACATATCGGTCGAGTCCTAAGTTAAACCTTAATTGACTATCGGTGAAAGAGTTTTTTATTTTCACCTCTACTCATCAGGAGGAATCCCTGGGGTATTCTCAATGTTATATTAGAAATAATCTTAACATTAATGAATCATTACTTTCATTTAGTTGTTCATTTATCAATTGAAGGTGTTGTAAATGATTACCAAACACAAATTCTCCAAAATATTCCTATAATTTGTTACGTTCAGCTGGTGCCTGAGTCCAGTTGTGTGTAGTCCATGTAAGAAAGTTTCTACATTAGAAAGCATTTGACTCAATTTTCCTTCACAAAAACAAATCATGCAATAGAAAAACTTCTTCAACTCTAAATTCTTTGAAAAAGGATTTCAAAGGAAAATTTTTTTTTGTACAATTGAATTAGAAGGACATCAAAATTCCAATTCAGTTCGTATTTTTAGTCTTCACGTTCAAAAAAAAATTCCAATTGGGAAATTCTCTAAATATTTAGTGGAATAATTTAGAATCTTTTAATGTTTTTTAGGTTACTTCAAAGTTATTGCTGTCAAATTAAATAAAAATATTGAAGAGCGTCTTACTTAAGCTAGATTTAAATCTATTATTCTTATTTATCATTTATTGATACTATATCTTTTATGAAATTAAAATGTTTAGTTTATGATTTATAAGTTTTGCTGGAGGAAAATAAAGAAGTGATTTTTAAACTTTAAAAATTGTAAAATAAAGACGGAGAATATTAAGTCTATTTTTGGGGTTAAATTTACAACATATAAATTATAGTATTTAAGATTTACATTTCATTTCGTTTTTAAAATTGAGGCGGACGATTTCTTCTTCCAATTGCATTAGAATCATTTTTTTTCAGCCTCGAATTATATTAGATACACCAGAGAAAATAATAACTTTGTACCTTAAGGATTACTTACGATTATGGAAACAACTTAAGTAAGTCTACACCAGGACAAGAGTAGGTTTGTATAAATGATAACACAGAAAAGTGGTAACACAGTAATTTTGTGCAATGCTATCAGGATAAAGAAGTTTCTGTCCTTAGTACAATTTTTTGAAGAAGCCAGGTATTTGAAGCATTGGAAAATGTCGTCGTGGATTAGAACAAGCATGATTCCTCCATTAAAGAATGTAAATTTAGCCTTCGGTAAACCGATGCAATACCGATTCTATTAGGAGGTAGAAGTTGTTCTCTCAAGGATTATTTTTTCATGAGGCTACACATTTAAATCATAGAAAACCTTTATTGGAAACCACCACAATTCCCCAGGAAAAATCCTTACAAAGTAAATGCCACTTATCTTTTCTAGACAAATACTACCACAGAGGTCCTTTTATACTAACCTACTTGGAAACTTAATTATATTCCATTACTTTTATAGTTATACCATATATTTTCTTAATCAACAACTTTAATTATTTCTCAAATTGTATTCAATGATAATTTGCACGAATTCTATTTCATATTCTATGTCCTTTTTTTTTCATTTTTCTAAATATTTGTGTATATGTAAATTCTAACTTTTTAAACATTTAAAGAGCAGTTAAAAATAAAAAACATGAAGAAAATTTTTAACACAAAGCTCTATTCAATTCATTATAAATTCATTTTGCCCATAGACACAATATAATATATGTACTTCTTATTCCTTTTTTTTTTCTGTGTAATTCAGGATCAGGATACAAAAGGAAACAGACCAAAACAAAAAAAAAAAAAAACAAATAAAAAAGAAATTGTTAAATTTTGTTGAAAGGTTAAAACCACCCATGCTATTATTCATTCCTATCCTAAGATCCAGAGAAAGAAAATTGCTGAAAGACTTTTAGAAAAGGGTTAAATATATTTTTCGCAGTTTATTGTGCAAAAAAATAAAAATAGAAAATAGAAAATTTTTTGCAAAATAAAGAACAAAATGTATTTTAAAAAATAAATTCTCACATATATGATGGAAAAAAAAAACCTTAAAGATACAAAAAGAAAAATCAAAAGTCTATATTCCGTTGAATTCATTCATTTATTCATTCATGCATTTAAAGATTCGAAGAAAGCAAATATAGACAAGGGCACAAAGTAAAAAGGAACAAAAAGCAATTAAATATAAAATAGTGGTTGAAAAAAAAGGATATCAAATATACATATATATATAATTTGTATATGATATGTGTGTATAGGAATTGTGCAAAATAAAGGGTTCAAAGTACATAGTAATTAAGCTTAATTTTAATTACAAATGATACGGAAGATTAATTCACATTTTAAATTTTGTGATTTGATCTTATTTAGCTGCAAATTAAAATAAAATAAGTATTTCTTTTTTTTATTTTATTTATTTTATTGTATTGTACCTAATGTTGTATATGTTACTACTAGTTTGTTGTACCTATGTTGTATGTCAACAAAATAATAGGTTTTGCGGATCAATGTTACAAAACGTTTTCTATTACATTTTTAATGATTGGTTGTATATAATTTTATTTAAAACTAAATGATACTATTTTCAACATAGTATTATATAAATTATATAGCTCAATTATATACCTATATATTTACTGGGTGTCTTCCAATTAATTTGTCATGGAGCTGGAGGTTGCTTTGGAGTTCTACATCGAAATAGTTATAACGTCTCAATACTTTGATTGTGTTCATATGGCATATGAAATCAAACCCATATAGGGTACGAAAATAACGCTTTATAAATTTCCAAAAATACTAAATCTCAAATCTTAAACCATTTAAAATGACCAATTTAGAAAGATTTGTCGAGCAGATTTCTAATTATCATAGAGGTTTTTAGTGTCTGAAATTTTGTATTAATAAATTATAATGGCTCTTCCCCAGAATATATTATAAAGGTGGTTATTAATGTGAGGAAATACCGTTACTTCAAGTATTTATTGGGCTGTGGTTTAATAATTAATATTCCATGTCTAAAGAGCAAAACTGTTTGATTGCGAAGGTGTTAAATAATGTAAGGAAATACCGTTATCTTAAAATATTTTTATGTTATTGACTTAAAGTTATTTTTCCATGTCTGATGAGCTCAATTGTTTCCATACCAAATGAATTAAGTAAAATGAGGAAATACCGTTACTTTTAATAATTATTAGACTGTGGGGTTATACTTAATTTTCAATGTCTAAAAAGTGCAATTCTCTTAATCCAAAAGTATTAAATAATGTATAGAAGGTTTTTCATTTATAAATATACCAGTATTTTGACAGGATCATCACAAAAACACATCACAAAAATGTACATATAATAAAAATAAATATTATATCCTTAATTTCTTTTGGTTTTCCAATTCTATGTGTTTTATTAGGGTTTTTCATTTCAAATATAGCTTTAATACTAAATGGCTTCATTTAATGAAAGTTTTATCCTTCCTTTCTTGTTTTTTGTTTTCTTCTTTTTTATTTTTTTGAGATATCCTTTTTGTTTTGTTTTTTAGTCTTTTTATTTTTTTTATTCTTAATTTTTGAATCTGATTAGGATTCTATGAAATGAATTAAATGAATGGGTGTGGAGAAAAAAAATAAATTGATGTGAATAGAAAAATATTGGTGTCGAATTTGACTCTAATTTAATTGAGGTGAATTTTGTGGTATTCAAAGAAACCTGACCTAAATAATGCCATCATTAAATACATTTAGCTATTGTTTTTTTTTTTTTTTGGTGAATATCTAAAAAGGAAAATTGAATATTATATAGATTTAGGTTCCTTTACCTGATTATTGGTTTTTTGGTTTAGAAATTTTACAATGAAAAGCAATTGAAATTAAGGAAATTGTTTTGCTATTTCAAAGTAAAAAAAAAATGGCTGCGTATATACTTTAAGGGTTTTTCTATTAAAGTAAAATGTGATGTAATTTGAAATAGAATTAATAGTCATTTATTTTAAGGATATATTAAAAAGCTTCACAAAAAACTTAAAATACGTTTAAAAGTAGTTATCATTACCATGTAATTTTCGAATAGTTCGGATCAAAATTTTGAATGAGGCATCTTTCCACAAAAGTTGGAAATATACAGTTATTGCACATGTATAAGTATAAGGATCAATCGTTTATAATTAATTTCTTTAAATCTACATACATTTTTAGTTTTAATTTTTTTACAGTACATTTAAAGTATATATTCTTCACTATCAAAGCGAATTTAAGTGCAGCCGAAAAACATGCAATGTTACTGAGTTATATCGATTGTTTCAGCTTCTATCTGGAAAAACGTACTACGGCGTCCATAATAAAGAAAATAGAAATTTTGAGATAAACTGCATGCTGCATGAGATGGTAGTCCAAAACCCGAAATACAAAACTGTAACAGGTTCGTATAAAATACTTATTTTGAATCTTTTAAATTGAATTTTTCTATGCTGAGTTTATTGTTCACCTAATCATAAGAAGGTGTTCTTGTGGCCAGTGATTCTAATTTACTCTAATAGTGGTATAGTGTAATCGAGGAAATCAAATATATGTAAGACATAAAACTTACATTTACTAAAAGCTTCAGCAAGTACTAGCACGCATATATTATCTTAAAAATGGGTTCAGTCGTTGGAGTGAATTAAGAAAGACTAGTGCTAAACTAATGGTTAATATTTCAGACACATTATAAGTTCATAAGACAGGGTTATTGAATTGAAGTCTCATATAACTGCTTCAAATAACTTTTAATGATAATTAAACCTGTTACACAAATAAAGCAAGAAAACAAAAGCAGGAATGGCTAAGTATTAAAAATGAAGCGATCAAAAATTAAATTATTTCTCAACAAGCTTGTTGATCCTGGTGAAGTATGTTTTTAAATTTCTAAACTTTCACCCATTTCTTTCTAGTTGACAATTCTCTCTTTTCTCAATTTTAATGAACTGCAGTTTGACATTAAAGTAATTGATTATTCAAAATTATTAATATCTTATATAAGCCTTCTCTTTATCATACATTTTTCATGTTCTTTTAAATTTGCAGGAACATCCGTTATACCGTCCTTTAATTATTAAACTTTATTTAAAAAGTTCTTAATATCCTTTTGAGGAAAGCTAATTAATGCTTTAAAAAGTAAATAACTTTTTTTAATTTAAAACGATATTAGCGCAATTAGTATCTAATCTAACTAGACTTGTTTTCAATTAAAATATAAGGATACAACTTTTTGTACCTAATTCATTATCCTTAAATCAAATACTCTTTTTTTCTGTCCCACTTCATATGTAATCAAATTCATATTAGACCGTTTAAAATAACACCTGAGAATTAATTTAAAAATAGGTATATGTAATAATAAAAAAAAAAAAACAGAAAAAGTCGAATCAAAAATGGAATGGAATAAAAAAATTAAACAAGAGGAGAAAAAAAAAAAAAAACATAAATTGCTTCAAATTAATAAAATAAATAATCCTGCAGGTGTAAAATGACTGATTAAATGAATTTTAAAAAACACTTTATATAAATTTTTTTTTAATTTGTTTTTTGTTTTTTTTTTTTTTTTTACAATCATTGTTCAAAGCAATATCCTGTGTAAATTGAAATTTAAACACTTAACATAGTACTACATACATACACATTGGATTCAAATACCGAATGCGAAGTGTAATTTTAGTAAAAATTTTTTTTTTTTTTTTCATTCATCAGACTTGTACAATTGTATATGTAATGTGGTGTAATGTTAAAACGATTTTTAAATTAAGAATCAATGAAATACAATTTATAGAATTACTTGCAAACATTAGGGTCTTTTAAAGATCAATTGATAAGGTCTAATAATATTTCATTTATTCTTTGTTAGCTTGAGTTGAATAAACCTTAAAGAATATCTCGAAAACTAAAACTAAATACTTAGTTTTACGAATATCATTTCCATGTGCATCAAGAGAGCTCAAATTGTTTAATTCCCGGAGCTGTTAAATAATGTAAGGAAATACCGTTACTTTTTTTTTTTTTTTTTTTTTTTTTATTTTTACGTAGGTTGGAATGGAATCTTCAAAAGACACAATGAGCCCCGTAGCTTGACATTGCGTGTGGGATTCTTACCCACTAAACCACACCTTTCCTCTATTGCGATCTAGTCCGATAGGGCTAATGAGCAATTTTTCTTCTGGCTTTATTTTAGTTTTAAATGTAGATTCCATCCAGCGATGTCTATCTAACTGTTTCTTTCTCTTATTATAGCTACACTAACTCAAAAGGCTTTACTCTTTTGAGTCGTCTGGCTATATTTGTATTATCCAGAAGCTGGACTACCTCGACATTTACATGGTTTTGGAGTCTTTTTTCGTGACTTCTTGCAAAATTTTGGATTTACCGTTACTGAAAATTTTAATTAGGTTATGGGTTTACAATTATTTTTCCATTTCTAGATAGCACAATTGTTTGACTCATAAAAGGGTTAAGTAACGTGAGGAAATACCGTTATTTAAATATGTCTTTGATTATCGCCGGGTTTGTTTTCATTTTTTTACAACACAACTCTTTGATTTCAAAAGAGCTAAGTAACGTGAAGAAACAATATTACTTAAAATATTTACTCGATTGTGTGGTTACAGCAATTTGTTAATGTCTAGAGACCACAATTATTTAATTCCACAAATCTTAAAAAACATGAGGAAATACCGTTATTTAAAATATTTTATTAGGTATTTAAAACCAAATTTAAAGAATCAAATGCATCATGCTTCCCCAAAACAAAGTATTATCAATTTTATATATAAACAGATAATATATATCATGTAAGCACATAATGTAATATATTTTACAGGGTGTACGTGTTACATACAAAATACAAATAAAATATAATTTTTTTTTTTTTTTTCAATTGTCTTCTGATTATAAAAGAATACTTAAACAGGTGCTAAGAAAGCTAGGTACTATATGTATATCAAACACCTATTCTAATGAAATACTAAAACACCATTTTATTTGAAAACAATTTACGATGCATTCATGTGGAAATTTTATTTTTATTTGGTACAATAATTATATACATACACAAAAAGGAAACAAATAAAACAAATTTTTTTTAATTTTCTTTTGCTTTTCTCTTTCTACGTTTTGTTTCTACCGGTAAATTCTATTTTCATTTCATGTAACAGTTATTACAGTTATTTTTCATCTTAAACTTTTCTACAAGAGATGAAAAAACAAAAAGATACAATAAATCATTTGTATTTGAAATGAAAGTGGTTTTTTCTGTTGAAACGTTTTGAAATATAATACAAGAACAGAAAATTAAAAATCGCTTTGCTGTTAAGCTGAGGAAGTTCGAAACCAAGAAGAAATGCTATAAAGATCAAGTCCCATGCATACTTCGAAGAAGTTTTTTCAAATTTTTCAAATTCTTACTTTCTAGTGATTACACAATTAACTAAATTGATGACACACAGAATATGCTTGTAAAAGGCTTAAGAAGCTTAAGAATCATGATATATACATCCATTTAGCATTATATTGCCGAACGGGTTATGGCACTATATTCTACCAAACTGTTGATACATACAACTGATGAACATTTCTACTGAAATTTTGATAAAATCGAAAGGTTGATCCAAATTTTCTAAACTCTAGAAGAACATTAAAATTTTTCTTTTAAAATCCCATCCAACTTTCCCGGTTCCCATCCGACAGTTATAATATCTTAATCCCAAATCTCCAGATCCTTTCACAAACTCATTTTCAAAGCTATACTTCATATTTTTATCACAGGTGCCCTCGAACACTATACTCAAAGGAACTTTGTATAGTTTCAATGTAGGGCTTTCAATGTGGAAGGACTTTCCACAGCTCCTTTTAAAAATAAAATTATATTTAAATACACTGGTAAAGCTTTGATTCCACGTAAAATATATTTAAAAACTAATGAAAGACCAATTCAAGGGTGCAAGCTTTTGAGCTGACTGCCTAAGGCAGTAAAAGAAGTGTTGTCGACATTCTAGTATTTCTCAAAAGGTAGAAGAAAATTATCATAATGGAAAGAATGAATCACTTTCCAGAGTAAGCAATGTGCAACTCTCGTACTATTTATAATGAAAATAAGCAACATAATAAATATAATCAAAAGTTTACTAGGAATAAAATTTATTTTCAAATATTTAATTTAAGATGTTCCTTTACAACTAAGTCTTCAATTTGATGTCAGACTAGTTATTTCTAAATAAAATTGAATATTTTTCTTTCATTTGAACTTTGATAAACAATGCATTAGTAATTAAGAGCCTGGACTTACAAAAGTGGTATACCTATAGCATACTCCAAAACTAACGATAAACGAAGAAATGAAGTACGAAGACTTCAAAAGAATGAAAGGAATCGGTCCTAAAATATAAATACTAAAAGATAGAATGGAAATTAATTGGAAACTATTACCCTTAAGTTTCCTCCATTAGTGGAAGAAGTAAAAGAACCTTAGGTAACATTCCTTTAAACACCTATCATTACTTTAAACATAACATTTGGGTTCACGTGTTATTTAACAATCAACAGCATAATTTGGCTTATAATTTGTAATTAATTTGTTTATTTAAACTTTTGAAATTCATAATAAATCAAAGACTCAAACCAAATATATTTTACAAAATAAAATTTACTGTTATTTCAAAAATCAATTTAAAATTTAAAACCACAATTTATTAAAAAAAAAACAACACACAAATGGAATTTCTACCGTTAACTTTTATGATGTCCTAGATAAACTTCAAAAAAAAAAAGGAAAAACTAATTTCCAACAAATTTTTTTTTTCAATTTTCTATTTTACTGTGGAAAATATTTGTATTTTTCTTTTAATAAATGAAAGGACAATTTCGTAATTTTTTTTGTTTTTTTTTTTTTTTTTTATCAAACAAAACTTGAAAAAGAAACTTTAATCTCAAGTCCATCTCTTTCATTTTTAGATGACATATCCTAACACAAACACATATTCATATATTATTTGTATTGAATTGTATAGTATGTGAAAAAAAAAGTCTTTTGTGAGTTTTTGTTTAAAGATCTCCATTATTACAATAAAAGAAAAGAGAAAGAGAGAGTCAGTCATTCATTCACTTACAAAAGTTAAAGTTTAAAAAATGTTCAAATAACTTTTTTCTACTATTCACTTTATTTTTTTTTTTACTTTTTCATATGTTACACACACACATTGATAAAAATGAGTAATTTAAAATAACATCAAATGTAAAGATCAGAAAAGAAATGAAATAAAAAAAAATTAGAGTGAGACAAAAAACAAAACTAACAAAATTCTATGAAGGATAATGAAGTTTTAAAGAAGGACAAAAAAATAATTCAATGAATTGAAAAAATTCTATTCTGGTTATAAATTGTTATTTGGCTTTTTATTTATTTATTTTTTTTTTTATTTTATTTTAAATTAATCAAAAAATGAAAATAATAGAAAAGAATACCAAAAGTAAAATGTCACAATTTAATATGAGTGAATAATAAGAGTTAATCTTTTAAATTGTTCTATCATTTTGTTTTTTCTTTATTTTCTTTGATTTTTTTTAAACTGTAGTTGGGTTCAAAATGTTTGACAACCTTCATCCAAAGGTATACAATATATCTGTCATTTATACACATTCGTACTAAATCAGTCGTTTCTTTTAGCTTTTATAGCTGTAAAATAACTGTTTTATAATAAAAACATTAGTCAAAGAGTTAAAATAGATATGTTACCCGACATTATGTTACTCCAGATATGTTATCTGACAATAATAACACCTGCATCGTGTTAATGGTGCAATCAATATGTTACAACATTATTACAAGCTTAATCGAAACATTAATCTGACCAATGGCGATTAGTAAAGACACCATCGTTCATGCGGAAGGTCTTGCGTCGGTCAGATCATATCTAATAAAAAAAATATCGTAAAATTGCATAATTACAACGTGAGTTTTATCTTAATATAAAGTAAGATTTAATAAAATAATATAAATAACACTTGTGTAAGATAATAGATGGCGCACAAAATTAACCTTTGTGTTTTCATAATCTTATACAATAACTACAGCCCTGTAATCAACGACTTACTGAATATAACGATTAAAGAAACTGAAGCCTAGTCTAAATAGTCTTGGTGAATGACCTATACTCCTTAAAGGAGTGAAAAAAGAAAAAAAAAATTTTAACTAAGAAAATTATTTAAAAAAATTTTAAATTATTTTAGAAACTTAAAATTAAAATATTTATAATATTGTTGTAAAAAGAAATAATAATGTGCAGGTTTTTCAGTGCTCACAAAAAAATTGTTATCATATAAACTTGGTCTATTGTTGTTTCCTATTCGAGTTATAAACCAGTGAAGTCACGAAATGCGTACAAAATATAAAACAAATTAACTTTTGTATAGTTAGCTATAGTTAGCAGTGCTCACAACAAATTATTACCTAATAAACCAGGTCAATTTTGCTTCCGACTCGAGTTATGAAACTGTACAGTTAGCACTTAAAAACCAAGTTATATGATTCAATTTAAAACTTCAAATTAAATTATTCTAGCAAAGCGCGAATTAAATTAGGGATATTAGATTCTGACACCCAATATTTGCTCAATTTTTCGAACACCTGTAGATATCTTAAACCACTTTACGGAAGAAGTAGAATCCATTATGTGAAACAATTATATTGTTGTTGTTCGTTATGAGGTGTAGCATAATGACATCCTAATATATAGAGCTTGAGGTCCATTATGCATCCCACTTCTAATAGTTTCTATAAAATTAATAAATAATATTATTAATTTTGTTTATGTTACACATTTTTATATTCAAATTATAGTTGGCCATCAAGGGGATTTATAAAGAAAAATCATTTTTCAATAATGCTTTTTTTCGCGCTTTTATTGTATTTTACATTTTTCATTACCTATAATAATTACGGCTATCGAAATCGCACCACTTCGGTAAGGAAGTGATATGCTTACCAACAAACCCATCGAGGCTCCTAAAATAATTATAATTGTATATTTTTTATTACACTTAAGACAAGGATTTTATTGGACATCTTGATGTTTCAAAATGTGTTTTGATTCCACATTACCCTAAAAATCTATCACAGATCTCTATGTTTTACTCTCCATTTGGTTTAGCCTTATTCAATCTGTTGTAGGATTGTACTTATAATATAGCATTGGAAAATTGTACTATTAAACGTTAGGGTTGAAATTATCAAGACCTGGTATAGATCTAGACATGGTAAATATGCAGGTAATATCACCATATTTTTAATCGTTAGTTATCTTTAAAACTTACCTTTAAATTCTTTTGTTAGTTAAAAACCTAAGTAGTTCCAAATTTTCATTTAAGAAAGCGTCAATAATATTTCAATTGACTTTATTAAAGCCTTTTTTCAATATATACACAATTAAACTTTCACATTTTCAATAACTTTCACTTTTTATCAATACAACTATGAAAAGAAATTTTATAACCTTGGAAATAATAAAGAAAAACTAAAAAAAAATTTAATCACATATGAAAACAAGTGTTGAAAAAAATCAAGGGTTTTTTTAAAAAAGCACATTTTCAAAATTATATAGTGTTTCATACTGTGTTTATTTTTGAGAATATATGCACTGGTAACTAAGTTACTGATTTATGAAAATTACAAATTTTTAAGTCCTTCAATAGGAAATCCCTTCAAAAGGAAAGGTTCCGCAATTTTTACTAAGCAAACTTAAGGTGATTCTCGTGGATCTAACTCCACCTCCCCTCTTCTAAAATTTTGAGTTTTGGAAATTAAATTATGACTTCGTTTAAAATTTGGAATTTTTTAAAAAAAAAAAGTATAAATCTCAGCTAAGCTATCTAATTTTATGATAACTAAGAGACACTTTCTTTAATTTTCAGAACCCACTTTATATTTAGGAAAACCTTTAACACATCTTAAAACCTAATGTTTGAGCTTTGAATTTATACATTACTGAAAAAAAATTGAACAAGTACTCAATTTACAGTTTCAAAATAGCAAATCTTCAATTTCCACCTCAAACAACTACTAAACAGGGAGCGCGACAACAAAATTCTCTTAATGACTCCAAATAATTTTTAAGAATCAAACTTCCCCCAAAATTTTCAAGTTTTCGGCTTGAGTCGTTCAGAAGATATGAGAAGTCAAAAATTTTGCATAACGGTGAATTTAAATACCGTATGGCAACCTTATGAATTTGCGTTTTAAAACTTTATGAAGATTTTAAAAACAGCTGTCTTTAATCGTTTTCATATTGAAAATAAACCTAAAAGAACCCTTGTTATAACAATTTATATATAGGACTTTTTTAGACTTTGGGCCGATGCACCGCGGTAAAGGGTTGGGGATACATGAAAACGTTCTTGCATGAAATTATTTTTTTTACAATACCTACCCATAGTTTAAATTTCTTCTCAATATTTCAAACGGTGTAAAAGGACTGACACACAGACAAAGGGGCGGTCAGAGTAAAAATATATAGGTACATTCTTACAAAATCCTTTGGAAATGTGCTAAAAACCAGCAAATTGAATAGCAGCTCTTTTTTTTCAACATCCTATATTAATATTAACTTTTCATACCTAACAGTTTTTTTTTTTAAACTTCCGTCGTTACATTCCCTTTATGATAAAAAAAAAATTCTTTTTGACTTTACAGGAAATTTATCTTTTTAAGAAAAAAAATTTTTTTTTTTGAAAAGTATTTTAAAGAAAAAATACTTATATTAGATACTTTTTTTTTTAAATAAAAAAAGAAAATTAAAAATTTTTCTTTTTTTTTTCAAGGTTTTCCATAAGAATTTCTTAGAGCAATCTTTTAACTCGATTAACTTACATTTTTATATTATATAAGTTTTTATCATAAGTCTCAAAGGAAATTTTTGTAGGAAATATTACAAAATCGCATTTCAACGCTTTTGAGGAAATAAAAAAAAAAAATGTGGGTAATAGGTAAAAGTATTTTAATATAAAAAAAAATAAGTATTTCCGAAAAATACTTACGAATTACGATTAACAAGAACCACATCCTTCAAAATGATACGCAGCAATGATAAAAACAAAAATCTTCATTTTTTTTAAATTGATAATATAAATATTAAATTAAGATAATACTAGGTCTATCTAGAGTTATTTCAATATTTGATTTGTAAAGTTTCTTCGACATTATATATATAAAATTTAAATAATTTCGTAATATTGTAATTTGTTGAGAGAATTCTAAATAAAGCATTACATAGGATGACCGGGATTCAAAAGTCACGAAGAATAGAGGTGATGGTGAATGACATAAAAATCTAAAAAAAAAAAACTGGTTCTGGAGGGGTAAGATATTTCTAATTTTTCCCGAAATAACTGACTTCCGAATAATTTCGTTAATTTTTTAAAGAAGTAACTGAATCTGTAATACGCGTCAAGAGTGACAAGGTGCTAAATCCCAAAATATAAATATTTAACACTGTTTTTATAAAATAACTTATTATTTTTGCTAAAAAAAACTTTTCTTAATGTACCACTTTTATGGGACTTTTAAAATCACTTTTTTCTCAGCTTCAAATAAGGACAATAAGTTTATCTTATGTCTGATACCAGTTTCGGGATCTTCTATGTTGTTGTGTCAAAGATGTTGTGGCTTCCTGAAATTATTTTTTAAGTCAGCTATCTCAATTTTAGAAATAGATCCCCTTTTAGAATATTTTTTTACTTTCTATAAACTTCTTTATCCCTTCCAATTCTTTTTGATTTCCTAGTTCCAGACATTCTGTATATAAATCTAATGGAACTGAAAATTAAAATCTCTGAAGGGAATTTTTCAAATAAAAACATACTATAGTAAGAACCAAGAAGTTCTAATACTTAGAACAGAAGTACAAAAGTTTGAGACTATAGAACATCTACTTTGAAATTAACTTATTATAAGTATATTTTTGATTATTTGTGGAAACTACGGGTTTTTTTCGGTAAATTTTCCTTATACAACTTTCTCTCTCTTTTGCTTCCTTTTAATTGCAAAAAGATGAATTTTGGAAATTTTATATAATATTTGTTTAAACATACTTTCATTAATAATAAAATTTTTTAAATACAGAGTATCCAGTTATTGAGAGTACCAAAACTAGATACAACTCGTATAATATAGTTTTTTTCAAAATTTTGTATATTGAGTTAATTAAATTAAAATGAAATCTACTTAATGTAAAATTTAAGTTCCATTAGAAAAATTTGTGTTATAAAACATTTCTGTGTAACCATGGTAACGCTTAACCCAGCCATGGTTAACTTTTGTGTAGTCACTAACCTTGTCTTTTGCTTTCTTGAGAGGGAAAAAAACCTTAAATACAAAAAGAACCCTCGCAAATAATTGATATGGCTTTCTTACTCTTCCAATTTGCAAAGGGAGTTTCTGCAGTTTTTTATTATCCCAACTGTTTTGGGACAATATAGCGCCATTTTAAGTAATCAACTAATAAACAAAATATCTAAAAGATATTATGGCGTCTAGTAATTTCATTAGATGTACACTTAATTTTTAAAATTTTTATATGAATCTAATCAATAATATGATAAACACAAAATTGACAATTCAAATGACTTTTAATTAAGTAAACCAGAAGACCAGAAGACTTATATCTTTGAACGAATTTAAATTACCATAATTTGTATCAAGCTGTGAATAAGCCATTGCAGGAGTGACTCAATAACAGCTTCATTACTTTTTAATCTGTCCTTCTCTTTAGTTCTCTAAACCTGGCCCCTTTAATTATTAATTAAGATTATTGTAATATTAAAATATTTGAATTTAATTTTTCCCACAAAAATTAGTCATAGGAAAAACTAATCATCATCTTAGAACCAATATTAGATTGTCGAATTTTGTAGAAAGAAGAAGGCCAAATTCATTCTAACTGCAACCTTGAATTACTAAACTAGAATAGCTAGTTATCTTTATTCATAAATACATTCAAAATAATTTTTATGATTTTTAGCAATATTTCTGTTTTTAACTCCTTTTTTGAAATCTTATTTTATTTTTCATTGTCCCCTATAAGTATGCAAGAAAATACGCATATCCTTTCTTATCCTTTTAATCACTTTTTCCGCTTTCCATAAATACTCGTATGTACTTATATTTAATTAAAAATAAAATTATTCTATTATTTTATTTCTTAAAAAAATCTTTCATTACATTTACAAGTCAAAAAAAAAGGAAAAACAGAAAAACAAAATAATAACATAAGTACAGGAACAAGGATTTATTTCGTTTGGATGATTTTATTATAGAAAAGTTATATCCTTTTCTTTTGTCTTAAGATGTTTCTTATGTATTAAGTAATATACATATATGTAAATATTATAATAAGTTCTCTTTTTCAATCTGAAAGCTTTTGATTTTTATGTCATTAAGAGTAAGGCCTATGTAAGAGATGGGACGGGAAGAGGTTGTGTCAAAAAAACAGGTAAATTTAAAAACAAAAGTAAGTTTTGATGGGTAATTTGTAATTTTAATGCGTGTACATTAGCATTAGATATGTTTTAAGAAACATTATTAACAGCTAAAGTAAAAGTAAAAGTTTTTTATTTTTTATTTTTCAATAGAATATAAAACAAAAAATATGTTTTTTGAGAAAAAGTTTTCCCCCCTACTCCTAATTTTTATTTCAATTTTTTATTATTTTTTGTTTTTATTTTTTGAAATTGCGTTCTATGTCAAAAGTTAAATTAACTAAAAAGACATGTAATTGAGTATAAATGCTTTGCCATACATCAATATTAGTAGCGCAGAAGAGTGAAGCTGAAATAATGTGCTGAAGTTTTAAGTATAATGTATTAAAACTTTGTAAGATTTATTACTATATTCATTGACATGGGTGTTTAGTGGAAAATTTTTAAATTAAATTATAGTTATTTTTTAATATACCTATATTTTTTTTCACATCAAATGTGACGCTTTTCAAATCAAATCTTCGGTAGGTTGAGATTCAGAAGTCAAAGAACCATAACCTACATGATTTTATAATCTGTAATGGAAGATGAAAAATTAAGAAAATTTTCAAAAATTTGCACCGTAATTTTCAGGGGCTATTAGAAGGGCTGGCTTAGAAGTTGAACTTTTTAATTCCCGAAGTTCTACTATAAAATCTGTAGGTACAGTTTTTTAATCTTATCGCTCTCAAGATGTGGCATTTACCAAAATATTATGGGATCTTACCGGTCTCAGGATCTTATGGCTCCCAAGATACTCGTATCAACGAAACTTTACAAAAATTCCATTACACACGCGGTTTATAGAAGATTTTAAAAGCACTGAACGTTGACCAGATAAAATTTACGGAATATTTTTTTGCATTCAGAGATAGACTTAGTCTGCAATTACAACGGAATCCTATTGACTAATTCAAAAGCTTATAGAATACCATATGGTTGAATATCATGTTCCAAACAATTTAATATTTCTCTCAGCATTGTTTCTTTTACTTAAGTATTTCCTAAATTTATCCAGTAGCTGAAGAAAGGTCTTACTATCGGACTTATTGAAGGAACCGACAAACCTTACATTTAATTTGATAATATTCTTTATATCTAGACCTGTTTTAAATAATATAAAGAACCCAATCCTCAACTCTTCGGAAATAAAAAAAATTCTTTGGCTTGAAATGATAAAACTTAAGTAAATACAGAACCTTGAATGACCAATTTGAAGGCTTATGCGTGAAGCATGTTTGTTCGCATTAACATGATTGGATTTGAAGGAAACAAAATAACTTTGCACACAATTTAATATTTTTCGTATCATTGTAAATTTTGCTGGACAGGATTACTATTTAAATTTTAGAAAGAATCCAGGGCCCTAATATTGGATTTGACGTCCTGCTTGATATCTGGTACTTCCTAAAAAAACCATTCCATGCCAAAACTTTTGGAAGCTATTATAAAGTATATTAATTTGATACTATCCTTGATAATTCTGGGACTTTCGAAAGAAATCGTACTTTTTAAACACTTTTTAACTATAACAGGTTCCTACAGCAACCATTCTTTCTCAATCTTTTAAAGGTATTTTAACAAATAGCTTTCACCAGTTACAAAAGACATTATTGGTGGACAAATTTTGTAGATAGACATATTTTAAATTTATTTAAAGAATGCAAAGTTAATTTTAATTCTTAATTTGATTCCTGTGTTTCTTGGTGTCAAAATTGAAAAATAATTACATAGTACGTGTATTACATATTGTTATATAACATTAAAAGTTAAAAGTTTCAGAGAAATAATAACTTTTTAATATAAGAAAATAAATAAATATATATAAAGCACATATTTAATAATACACACATCATTTGATGAAAAATGAATAATTATATGGAAAATATTTAATGGAAAATTAATAGAAGGAAATATGTATATTTTATTAGAAATTTTCCAAGAATTAAATGTTGTATTTTAAGTCTTGTAATGTCTATTAGCTTTTGTTTTTGCAGTTAAAGTCTAGATCTTTCTTTATAGACAACGTATTCATAAATAGAGTAGACACTATACTGTACAATTTTCAGCACTATCAAATCTGTCCAACGAACCTAAACTAACCTAAAGGTTTATGCAATAGACACCCTAATATTACTGAATCCAAGTACTACAGGACACATAATAATTACCATTCTCTATAAATTAAAGATTCCTCAATATAGCAAGGCTAAAAGGACGAAGGAATATATCCTCAGCTTACACTTCACTCCTCGAATACTCCCCATTATTACTTGCAATTTCTAGATACAACAGATCTAAGCAGAACTAACTGCATTTTATCTGACTTAAGCAATCTTACGAACCCCCCCACCTCCCCCTCCATACCTAACGACTCTACACTTCAATATTCATTTCTACTTAAAAAGGGAAATCAAGCGACGAATTGTTTCTTCGTTCATTCTATTACCTTGACAACCACACTCAGTTGTTGTTTTCATCTCTCAGCTTCCATTCAAACATTACAACATTAACACATACCATTAAAAAATAACTGTAATTAAAAAAAAATAGTAATATCCTTGAAAAGGATAACTCAGTTTCATTAGAATAGTTGAGAAAAAAACAAAAAAAAACACTTTACTACAAAACTATGAACATTTAAAAACAAATTATAAAAATAGAAAAAAAAACCGAGTTTTCTTTCAACACTATATTTCATACTTTTTTTTTTTTTTTTTTTTTTTTTTATTATCTTGATTTTTTTACTTTAACTTCGTATTCTTTCTTTTATCCTTCGGCTTGAAGCAACAAAACAACAGAAGAAAATTAAACAATTTTTCCCTATCGACCATTTTAAGATTTTCTATTTTCCAGTTTTTCCTCAAAAAAACGAAAAATCAGAAAAGAAAATTCTCGAAAAAAAAGTTTGATAAATTTATTTACAAAATAAAATAATAACAAAAGGACATTTGTTTTGTTTCTGTGGTTTTTCATTTCGTAGTCCTTTTTGTTTTTCTTTTTTTTATTAAAGTTTTTTTTAAACAGTTTTGTTTAATTTTTTTTTGTTTTTTTTTTTTTAATATTACACTTACAGATAAGAAAAATACAGTTTTGTTGATAGGCAAATTAAAAAAGGATTCGTCCGTTAATTTTATCTTTACAGAAAAAAGTTTGGTTTTTTTTTATATTGTCTATGTAAATGTGTTTGTGTGGGTGTTCTTTTAAAAAAATTCTCCAACTAAAACAGTTAAATAACAAAACAATAGAGCAGTAAAAAACATTAAGCGGGAACATGTTGTTGTCCTTTTTTTTTTTTTTAAACTAATTTATTATGCGGGTAGAGATAAGGGAACTGCCAACTCATCACTAATGAAGAATTTTTAAAATAAAATATTTACCGTTATCAGGATAAAAGAAGTTTTTGCTTTTTGATTAGATAGGTACACGATTATACTGGATTAGAGGATTGGAATTAAGTTGCAATTGGGTTTTTTAATTGTGTTGCATGGTGTTGCTTGAATGAAGTTATGCATCATTTGTTTCTTTTTTAATATTCTAGGATAATTAAAGGAAAGCTTGAAAAAATCGAAATTTCTGCTTCATATAAAGATACGTGCAATGCATTTAGCTTTGATTAGATGGTCATTCGAAAATTAGTTAGAGAACATGGACTCTTTATAAATTTATTCTCTGGAATTCTCCAATTATCTATGAATATATTTGAAGCTTGTATTCCTTTACACGTCTTATGGTTCCGAAATCAAATTTAAAATCATCTCTTGAGGTAAATTTAATAATGCCTAAAAGTATGCCATTTTTCAATGTATACAAAATGTAGTAATTAACCTTTTTCTCCAAGAATAAAACTGTTATACTATAAACTTAGAATTATAAACAATAATCAAATTAAAAATCATCTCTTGAGTTAAATTTAATAATACCTAAGAGTATGCAATTTTTTAATATATAAAAAATGTAGTAATTAACCTTTTTCTCAAATTCTTCGAAGAATAAAACTGTTATACTATAAACTTAGAATTATAAACAATAATCAAATTAAAAACCAGCTCTTAAGGTAAATTTAAATAACGCCTAAGAATATGCAATTTTTTAATGTATGCAAAATGAAGTCATTTATATTTGAAAGTTATAGATGTAATATTATAGACTTAGAAATACTCAAAACAACTACCTTATGAGGAACTTAGTAATCGAGGGGTTTGATAATATGATGAATTATACCGTTATACACAAAAAATAATCAGATAAAAACTAAGATTTAAACAATTGGACATCTAAAAGTTTAATAGCTTAATTAAAGACCTTGAAAAACAAATTAGAAAAAAATGTTAAAAAAATACATTTAGAGAAAAAAAAAAATCTGTTTTAGTTGTTGACATGAGGACGAAAAAAAGATTTTTTCAAAGTCTTCGAAAAAAAAAAATACTTATACAAGAAGTAATTTAAAAAATATATATATAATTAAATAGAAAATTTTAAGGTGTGAAATTTTGTAATTAAATGTTATTATTTAAAAGTTGAATTATTGCTTATTTTTAAAAAATTTTAATTAAAATAATACATCACATAACCCACATTCCAAAAATTTTTACCTTTCTAAAATTTTTTTAAAATAACTTTTTTTTAAATTAATTTGTGTTTAATAATTAGAATTTACAAAAAAACAATTAAACTTTTATTATAAATTACAAGGAATAATGATTAAAAGGATTAAAAAAAATAATTAATTTAGGGTAATTATAGAAATTTATTAATTTTTTAATACCAACCCAAATTTAAATTAAAACTAAAGGAAATATTAAATCAGAGTTGAGATATTTTTAGACCATTGCTTTGTAATTTTAAAATTCAACAATACTTATCTTAAATCCCATAGGTACTTGTCCTTTTTCTTTAGTTCTGTAATTTTAAAAGTACCAATTAAATTCATATATAATTTTTTTTTTTAATTTATTAATAATATCTTAATTAAATTTTTATCCTTCGTATAAAACTGTCTTTGTTTCGTTCTTAATAACTACACTTTTCGATTAAAATTGTTTAAATCTATTTAAATCCTAAAAGTATGCAATTTATTAAAAACCATATAGAAATTACATTTAACTTATTTTTTAAACCTAATTTGACTTTTCGAATTTCAAAACACAAATTGTACGCAAAGTTATCGCAATTTCTTCTGTATATTCTATTTCTTCACATCCGCCGATAAGTATGCAATTACAGATAGGAGTTCTTTAGAAATTTAGGATGGTTTGTGCCGTGGAAAAATAATAAAATTTTTAATTTGCTTTTTATTTGACAGTTTTTTTAAGCATTTTATATGGAATGTCATGAAATCAATATTCATGATTAATTAAAAAATAGGATTAAATAAAAGAAAAAATTATTAAGAAATATATTTTTAGATTTTGGAATAATTTTAATTCAGCGTCAATATAAATAAATTGGAAGGAACTGTCCAAAAAAATGCAAATAATTCAAATTGATGGGTTTTAATATTTTCTGAAATTATTTTTTTCTATTCTAAAGATTCGAAAAATCAAATTATTATATATAGTTTATTATTTAACTTAACAATAGTCTTAATCTACGTACACCTACATAATTAAGTACAAATAAATAATTCTACAGAACATTTATAAAACTATATAATTAAATAAAAATAAAAAAAAAACTAAATTAAAAATAATAAATTTTAAAATATTTAACGGCAGTTTTTTTAAATTAGATAATATTTTTAAATTCATTTAATTTACAATGATTTAGATTTTCTAAATTACAATTAATTTATTTAATTTATATTTAGAAATATTTTAAAGAATTATCAAGATTATTAATTATTTTTAACATTCGTATAATGCTTTTAATAACCTTGAAGAGAACTCTTTGTACAAATCAGAAAATTTACTTAAATCATTTTTTGTTTTCATTTTCAGATTTCTAAATTTGTTGTCATATCTTTGTTTAATTCATAATTGTTTTTTCGAAATATTTAATTTCAATTCTTTTACAATAAGACAGTCGAAAGAATCCAGCTAGAAGAATTCTTTGATTTCGGTCGTTTTCCTTTTAAACAAAATTCAATTTTTTTTGGATAGAAATTTTCATATTAATTAAAATATTCTCATTCTAATTGCAGTCGCAAACAAAATCAGAATAGATAAACATCATAATTATGTAAAATTTCACAATTTAATTTTAATAAATTTTAAAATAACTTTTGTTCTGAAATTCCTTGTTAATCCGTTTTTTTTATCATCGCCTCCATAAGAATGCAATTTTTGCAGAATGGTGTGAAAAATGGTGTTCATAATTTCTTTAAATCTGCAGTTTATTGTGCTTTCTGGTGGTCTTATGCATATCCAATTTCTTTATCTCCGCCTATAAGTATGCAATTTCAGACAGGACTTTATGAAATCAACGCAGACTTAGTTTTTGGGCATTATATTTGGGAATTCTGAGTTTATCTTCACTTAAAATGTTTTTTGGTGGTTTTCTGTATATTCCACTTCTCCATTGCCGCCTATAAGTATGCAATTTTTTACAGTAGATTTTGAAATTAACGCACACTTATTTTTTAGATATTATATGTAAAAAATTTTCATTTGATTTTAATATGCTTTTCTTTGTCTTTTATTTATTTAATACCTTCTCCATTCCGCCTATAAGTATGCAATGATTGGTAAGCGTTTATGTAATTAACGCAGACTTATTTTTTAAGCAATTTACTTCAAAATTTTTACTTTATTTTCAGTTTAATGTATTTCTGATGATCTCATTTCTAACATCAAGTTAGTTTTTAACTTTAACATTCAACAGGAATCAAAATAATTGACTTTTAAAAAATTAAATCGTAATTTCTTATTCTGTTTCTTAAATTTTCTTCGTCCTTAAGAAAATCCTTTCGTTTAAATTTATGCAAAACTTTGACAATATTAATTTTCAAATTATCAGCAACTAACTAACCAAAAAAACACCATCTAATGTGAATATAAACACTCATAATCGGACTTTTCTTTTTTTGCATCTTCTTTTTTCTTGTTTTTTTTATCTGCATTTTAAATTTTAATCAACATTTAAAACTCATCAAGATTCTGTTCAATTCCTCTTGAACTTTTTTATAATCTATTTAAAGATTTTTTTTGTTTGTTTTTCTTGTTACTTACGCAAAATAACAATTTTAGTTTTTTTACCTTCTGAAGAACAAATCAAATTAGTTTTTCACTAGTTGAATATTTATTCTGTTTTTTTTTTCCTCAAAATGATCATTCTCCAGCAATCACAGTCTTCAGATCTTAGAACATTTAAAGGACATCTGTTGTCTTCAAAAACAAAACAAAAAAATGTAACAGAAGTCTTCTTTTTTTTGCGTTTTTAACAAATCATGAATAGATAATAAAATCTATTTTGAATTTTGTACGAATATAAGGAGTGGAAGAAGACAAAGAAACGTAAAAATGTAAATTAAATGACCATCAACGGTTGTAGACGGCAAATTCCTGCAAAAATTTAAAAAAAAAAAAATGTTAATGAATTATTCAAAATACTTGCAATAAAAATAAATAATGAAAGGATACACAAATATAAAAGTTACGAATAAAATACTTATATACTTAAGTAAAGGAATATGAAAACAAATTAAGAATAAAGAAAAAAAAAAAACCTGATGGGTTTTAAGTTTAGGTACCGGAACTTAAAATTACTTTCGAATTTGGACGTTTTCTTCATTACCATTTTCTCGCCCTTTTTCACGGTCAATTTCATTAAATTTTTTGGTCACTTTTGTGTTTATAATTTTTGTTGTAGTCTTCTGAACTTTAACTTTGTATTATTTTGAACCAAGACCAATCTCGAGGTATTGTGATTTGATTGAAATTGCAACTGAAAATAACTTGATTATTCTCAAGCTTTTAATCCTCTCATTTTCAGTATAAAGCATTTCTGAATTCGAAAGAACATCTTAAATAGCTGGGCAGCTTTTAAATCAGCTACCAATTTTTTGAAAATTAAGAAACTTAGGATTGCTTCGACCAGTAAACTCATATTTTTATATTGGATTAAATATTTAACTCTAGAAGCCTTAAAAAAACCTTTAGCTCAAATTTCTAAAAAAAGTAAATGAATTATTATATACAAAGAATGGTACAGAAGAACCCCATATCAAACATAATGGACGAAATCTTAGAAAACCATTAAAATACCTTAAAATAAAATATAAACGTAAGAGTACATAAAGTCGTCTCCTTAAAAATTCCTGGAGTAGGAATACTCAAAAAATTTAACCAGAACTGTACAGATGCTTTTTGTATTAAATTTAATTTCAGAATAAATCAAGTGACATAAAAAAATTTCCGAAAAATTTCAAACATATTGAAACTTTGACTCCCTCTCCTTAAAACGATTGACAGTAAGAATTCTCAAATGATACGAACGGAGATAAGAATGCATACAATTTCTGAAAAAGTTCCAAAAAAAAACACAGGAGCTTAAGAGAACAAATTCCGAACGAGATCAAAAAGGAGTTTACAGTTGCGATGTTTATTTTAGAAAGCTGCCTCGCTCTTCTGCGATATCTCTCGAGCATATTGCTGTGAATAGAACTATTATTTAAAAATTAGCACTTAAATATACTCAAGACGAAAATGGATTTAAATTTATTATTATTAATTTAAAATAAAACAGATTGTAGTCGAAATTTTTCATATTTCAATAAATTTCAACAGATTGAAATAAAGTAACGGTAAATCCCCATTTCGTCGTCGTCGTCATTTTTCTTTTCAAATAAAAAAAATCTTTTTACTATTTTGTGTATATTATTAAACAAGATACTTACCAATTAATCAAAATTACAGATTCCTTTTTTTTTTTATGTATTCTGCTGTTTCCATTAGCAGATAAAGTGCATGCAATAACAAAAAACTTTGAAATGCTCTTTCAATTTTTTTTTATCTTCTTTGCATTGTAATTCGAATTAAAAATATTCATTCATTTTTTTCTACGCTCTTGTATCTTTTAAATATTTTGTTTGTTTGTTATTTTGTTTTCTTTATGGGTTATTTATATTCAGAGATTCAAGGTGTAAATTTTTTTTATTCTTTTCAATTTAAATTTAAATTTCAATTTCAGTTTTTTTTTTTTGGTTGTCTTTGTTACCTTTACTGCATATTTCCAGTTGTTATTTATTTGTTCGTTCGTTTCTTTTTTTGTTGTTTTGTACTTTACTTTCTGCATTATTTAATTTTTATCCTTCTTAAGTTCCCATTTTGAATTTCGTATTTTTTATTATTATTATTTTAAATTTTTTTTATTTTTAAAAGTATCATTTTCTTTCAAAATAAAAAATGTTAAATTTAAGATGTTCACCTGTTGCATCGAAAACAAGCACGAAGTAATCTTTTAAAGGATTGCATATTATGCATAACTTGTTCCTGGGAAAAATTACAAAAGAAAATGGAAATTAAAATAAATTTTAGTGAAAATTTTATTTTTTGTAATAAATTTATAATGTAAAATGTATTTTATTATTATTAAGTAATTGAAAATTTGAATAATAGTTATTTGTCAATGTTATACCAAAGGAGAAGTTGTTCAGTAATTTTTTATGTCTGTAGTACTCAGTGGGAAAAGACTGAACTTTTAAGAATTTTTTAATTGGTACCAACAGTGGTACTTTCTAAAACGACTTTTAAAAGTTTCTTAGAAGGTTTCTGAGTTTTACTGTAAATTTGGTTTAATGTCCAATCTGAGGACATGATAAAATGACATTTTTAGAATGGTGCATTAATATTAATTACTTCAGATTTCCAACATCTAAAAAAATATTTTTAATCAGCATGCTCTCAATCCGCACACATTATTTGATATTTTAGTATTAACATTTGATTTTTAGGAAAGCCCAAATAAAAATAGAGAATGAAACCTTGTATCTAGGTGTCATCTTCATGGCTTCATTAGATTCATTTAGAAATTATCTGGCTTTAAAGTAATCAAATAATCTTTATAGTTAGATAAATGAAAATGTTTTATAAATATGTCGTAGGGCTTAGCACTTGATTTATAAAAAATTACAAAATTAATGGCTTTTCTCAAGATTTTTCAACGGGAATCAAGGAGAGCAACAGATGCTCATTCCTACTGAGTTGAGCTAACTAAACACCCAATAATTCCAATTAAGCTCATCAAAAAACTTAAAATCATTGCATGACCTAATCCCCTTAATGAACTGTGCATTTATATCACAGGTCCCTTCTTAATGTTTTAATCAAACTACCCAAAAAATCACGACACAGTTCCAAAGGATGGCTTTCGAAGCTTTCCATTCCCTATAAAGAAAAAAATCTGTTATTTTACAGAACTATTGTAAGCCTAAACTTCTTGTGGTAAGGAACATTGTAAGCCTACAATACTGAGCAATATGCTTCTTAATTATCGGAATAGCGAGCACCATTTTTAAGGTAAGAATAAAATATTAAAATCAATTATCCTTTAAAAATTTAATATTTTGACTTCATTATTATCCGACTCCCTCCAGCTCTCCTACTAACGACTTTGATAAATTTGATTTGATCATAACCGACAGTCTAAAAATACTGTATACTAATATGTACAATAAACTACTCTATAACTTAAAATTTATTTATATAAAATTACGAGCCGTAAAACTTTCCATTCCACTTACCACACTTAAGAAAAGTATGTTTGTTAGATATTAGTTTATGATTAGCTTTAATACCAATACCACATGATATGGAACTATAAGCAAATAGCTATTAACCGAAGAATATTCCAAAAAAATTTTCCACAAATCCAAAAGTTTCTATGAAACTTTTCAACTCAAAACTTTTTACTGTTATTTACTTTAATAAAACATATCATTTTTAAAATATAAACTATGTTTTATTTAATTTTAATTTAATTTGTATAATAAAGTAATAAGTTTTTATATTTTGTTTTTAAATAGGTATCTCAAGAGACGAAAAGTTTTATTACACTATTTAAAAGTTTAAACAAATTATATCTGTGATATTATTAACTATTTTAACACAAAGCATTTATGTAGATCCCAAATATCTATCTACGCCATGGGACTTCGAATTTTGAAAAAAAAAATTCTAGGTATAAATAAAGTTTACTAAAATTCAAAAGTTTTAATTTCAACAAAGACCTTTAATAAAAAAATTTGTTTCATTCAAAGGACCTTTCATAAAAATCAAGTTTCAAAAAAATTTCAAAAATAAAACGGAAAATTTTTGTATAAAAAGAAAATTGTTATTATTTTCTTTTTTTATTTTGTTTTTTTTTTTTTTTGTGAAAAACCGAAAAACCAATTTCTATTTTATTATTTTATATTTTTTTATTTTCCCAATATCATATCTAGAAAGGAATTTTACTTTTTTTGTTTTTATTTTTTTTTTTTATTAAAAGAATGTTAAAAGCTTTCAGCCTAAAAGTATACAAAATAAAAAAAAAGTTAGAATGGTTCATCTTCTTGATAAAAAAAATTGGTTTTGCAAAATCCAGAACCATGTTTACAACTGCTGATTATAGGTTATGATAACTGTGTACAAACAGTAAAATAAAACTAAAAAACGACTCTGTTTTATATATACTCCTATATTTGCTGAAAACTGAAGTCCTATCTGAGACTTAAAAATGAAAGAGATTAGACTTATGAAAAAGAGATGGTAAACCTTATTAAATATAGTTTCTCATGTTGTTTATCAGTCCGCTGAACATTAATTTCTAGTTCACTTTAACAACATTATAGCTAAAAGACAGATTATTAGGGAAATATTAGACCTATACTAAAAATAAGTCTACATAACCATAACTTTACATTCAAAAAAATTATTTTTTTAATTTTTTAGATTGGTTTTAAATGTAAGATTAGGAAAAATTGATGAAATATTGTCCATTCAAATTCATTTAAGATTTAAGGGAATCGAGGAAATGCCGTTATTTATGTGTTTTTCCAAATGATTAACTTCTTTAACTTTTAATTGTACTATTTCACCAAATTATAATAAGAACTCAGAATATCTGTATTAAAACGTCACCTTGGAAAATTAATATTGTAATGGAGATACTTATAAATGTTGTACATCTATCAGAATGGACTATATATCTAACTCTAGAAGATCGACTCCATTTACTTTTTTATTCCAAAACCAATTTTTTTGAACTTTAAGGTGCAAAATTTAAAAATAGAAAACCAATTAAAGTTGTTTCACCTTTTTGCAATAAAATGCCAATTAAAAATTTCTTACTTCTAAAATGAAAGTAACTGCATACTATAGCGGTTTTTCTAATGCATACTCTCTATCTATATCATAGTTCATATCGGAAAACGAATACATTTTTTGGAATTATGTAAAATATCAAAAACCATATAATGAAAATTGTTGGCACATAAAAAAAACTGCAAAAGAAAAATTAAAATAAAAATATAAAGAAAAAAGTATGAAGTCAATTTTTGCAAAAAAAAAAAAAGGAAAAAAAAAATAAACTGTCATTATAAACTGACATAAAAATTTTCCATTTCCGTTTCTACTTTTACTTTTAAGTTGGTTTTCATATTATTTTTTTTTTTGTCTCTCTGCTCCCTCTGATTTCTATCTTTGTTTCCTTTTTGAATTTTTTTTTTTTTACTTATTCTCCCCGTAAATGGAGATTACACCATTATCTTCCATTTAAAAATAAAACTTTATTAATGTAATATACAGTGTTCATTCGAAAACGCAGAAAAATTATTTTTAAAATAATAAAAAGAAAGAGAAAAAAATAATATTTAAAAAAAAAATTTTAAAACAAAACATGAAATAAAAAAATATTGAAGAATTAATGGGAAAAAAAATTTGTATAAAACAACAGGATAGGGTTGATTTTCTTGGGGAGCATTAAGAAAATTCTTGTGGGCATTCAAACACATCCGTGAAAAAACAAAATATTTATGACATTTGTATCTTCTTCTTATTCTGATGGCAACTGCCGAATGTCGTCCTGTTAATTCAGTTCGTTTTGTCTCTAATTTATGTTAGTAATGATTGATGCTTTCTGCCTCCATTACTCTATTCTTGTTCTAAAATAAGCTGTAGGAATTCAAATTCCGTTCGGTTGAAGTCAAATCCTTTTTTAATTATTAAAAGTAATTCCCTTTCTTTTTACAGCTTCTTCTGTAGAACTTTCATATTGGATACGTTATCTTTTACGACGTCTTCTTCCATATCTTTAAAAGACATCTATAGCTTCACATCTCTAATGCATTTCTGTAATAAAAATTGGAGCTCTCCATACTACTTTTGAAGAAAAATATAATTATAAAGCCCAAATTACATTCGGAAAAGTTAATTCGTTGTTGCCTATTCAAAGTTCATTCAATAGTTGAAGGGAATGAAGGAAATGCCGTTATTCATATCATTTTTGAAATTTTAAACGTCTTAGACTTCAAAACCAAGCAAATTTACTTTGGTTTTATGATCCTTTATTCCTTAACAACCTGAAATTTGTTTAGAAATGGCTGCGCCTATAAAAATGCGCTTAATAATAATATTTTCACACTAGGAGCTCTTTATTAAACTAGATTTGTGATCGAACTTTCTAAAAATTATTTTTGGGTGCCTTAGATTGTGTAAAACAAAATAATAATAATTTCCACTATCTGAGTGATCAACTCTTTTCTCTGGCCTCGGTATTTTGTCCGTCAAAGAAATTTTGGACATCTTTCATAAATACTGCAAAGTTGATTTCCAATGAACAAAGGCGATAATACGTCAAATCAAACTCTGTTTTTAAATATTTTTAAAGTTACTTTTTTTAAATTTTATGGCAAGGTTTACATAATACATTCAAAAGCCCATGAAATATTTTTTACTGCACATAACGACATGTTATAAGAAAACCAAAAAAGAAAAATGGCGGTAAATAAAACGAGAAAACAAAATTGTAAACGGAAGAAATAAGGCACCTATTTGCGGAAAAAAAAATTTTATAATAATTTCCCATTTGTAGGTTCTAAAATTATGAAAAAATACACATTAATAAAAAAAAATTCTTTTATGAAGATACATATTCATATTTATATGACGTACAAAGGTATTTTGAGTTTTTCGTTGATGGAAATCGTTGATGGTTACAATTAACTGTTTTTAAGTACCATATAGACATATATATACATATACTCAGTAGCTACTCATGCAGACATATACTCATATAATATTTTTGAGAATTTTACTTAAAAAATTATTTTAAAAAATATAATTTTTTTTTTTAAAGATCTGTTTCCTTCCTGCTCATATTTTTTACAGTTGATTTAGGAAAAAAATGCACCTTATCGCCTCGCCTCTCTTCCTCTTAAATGCTTAACTGAAATTTTTGTATTCAAGGAATAAATTGAATGGAAAAATGAAATTTTAAGGTTAATTTTTAATTTATAACTTTCACCTTGAGTATAGCACAAAAAATTCGTAAACGTCAACAAATCATTTTATACTTTTCTATCAATTCTAATTTTGGTAACTTCTAACAGGGATGTACTGGTAAGAGAGACAAAATTATGATCAAATTTTTTATATTTTATTACTTTCCGATTGTTAAATATTTTATTTTTAAAAATTTTCACACTACCAGACTTTTTTAGTTATAAAATTTTGCTATTTTTCTAATTGTGCGTCATATGACGCTGATTTTTGAATTTGTTCTTAAAAATAATTTGAACAGTTGTTTGGGTGGACATTGTTGAATTCAAATCCTTCATTTTATAAGAAAAAACCTTTGTTATAACTGCGTCATATGACGCTAATTTTGCGTGCATGTTTTAAGACGAATTGAAAAGTTGTTCGAGTAAAATCTTTTGCTGTATTAGGAAGGCATTCAAGTTAGATTGTGCCCAGACATAGACCTATCAATAAAATTTCAAGAGTCTTAACTGCACTTTAGTTAACGAAAACCTAGAATTTTTTAAACGACTGCACTTAAAGTTTCAAATTTAACATTTTTAAACCGTTAATTATACACTTTAGGCGTAACCGTCTTTAATAATTTAAAAAAAATAAAAATAAAATTATAAAATATCAATAATAATAATACTTACTTGCATTAAATTAAAGCACATAGCAATCAAAGCCATACCAAGTAATAAATATATTGAACAGAGTATAAAACTAAGTTCTATTTTCGTAGGACCTTTGTTTTTGCTGCCACCAGTCTAAAATTGAAAAAATAATATTTTAATTAAATATAATATTAAAATCGGTTATTGTTTTATTTTATTTATAAGATAGAACTTTTTTTTATTTTGCAAAAACGAAAAGACCTCTTTTTATCTGGAACATAAGCCTAGGAATTTTCTAAAAAATTTGATATTTTTGAAGAATTATGTCCTTTATCCCTTAGAATGTTCTTTAGTTCTTTTTGTTTGTACAAAAAGGCTTGATACAAGAAATTAATGATGTATAACTTTATGTTCCCTTCACAATTGATTCGAAGTTCATTTTGAAGATATGTGTGCTGGAGGTGTGTGATTGGTTCACCACTTCTATTTATTTTGAAATTCAAAAACATAATGGTGCAGAGGACCGAACTACTTTAGATCTCTAGAATTACTAATGTCCAAAATATGCTTTTAAGTGCTGGAAGGTGTGTAGGAATCACCCCGGACCACTAAATCATGCAATTTATTTGGAAAAATTTATTTTTAATTGTATTTCCAAAAAAAAATTGTAACCTTTTTTAAGCTTAGATTCAGAATCAAAAGGGGTCCATCTCAACAATTGTCAATCCTTTTACAAATTGTTCGGGATTTATTATAAAATTCATTTCCAAAACATTCGGAATAATTTAAAATTTTCAAACTCAACTCAAGTTATTTAGTTTGATTCACAATCCGCTTTCTGAATTATTTAATTTGAAATGAAATATTTGTAAACGACTAAAATAAATAATTTTCTGTATATATATATTAAAACAATAAAAAAAAAACCAAAAATGAATTATCCTTACGAATATCCTTTTTTTTTTAAATGAAAACAAATTTAAAATGGTAAAACATTTTAAAATATTAATTTTCTACCACATATATATCTATAAATTTTTTACTTTTTCTCATCCTTAAATACTCATCCTTTCTCAATAAAATATATTGTATTTGTATATATACATACTAATATATTTAAAAGAAATTAATAAATTTCTTTTAAAAAAATTTTCTTATTTCTATTGAATTTTTTTTTTCTACATTTGTTGTCTCTTTCTTTCTTTTAATTTTTACTTGAATGAATTTGTATATATCCATATCCTTTAACACACAGAACTTTTCCATCTTCAACAAATGTAATTCGAGTGAAATAACCAAATGACAATATAAATTCTTATATCCTTTCTCAGTTTTTTTTTCACTTCCAAAACCACCGTCAAAAAAACACCCAAACTAACCAATTGTAAACCTAAAACAATATAAAACAAAAAAAAAACCCAAAACAACAACTAATCCGTATGTTTTATTCATTTCCATGTATCTTTTCGTCCTTTTATCCTTAAAAACCGAAACAATTCCAAACAAATTTACCTTAAGAATAAAACAAAAGAGACCCACCAATTTGCAAAACTAAAAAATACACACATATATTTTCTATATAAGATCATGTATGTCCTGACCAAGGATACAAAAAAAAACAAAATAAAAATACAAAATAAAAGGCAAAAATTTAAAATAAAAATGATTTTAAGAAAATTCAATGAAAAACAGGACGAAAAATTATCTTATGGTCGTTGTGTACAAGTAAACAAAAACAGTTTTTATTTTTTTTCTAATTTTTGGTTTTTTATAAGACGACAAGCTGATACAATAAAGTCGAATGAAAAAAAGGACTTACGATTTGGGGTCAACCACGATGTATCGAAAAGTAAAGTATTAGAAGACGAAAATCTTGAAATGTGAAATTAAAGTGTAGGTGTGAGATAAAAATTTTGGAAAATAGAAAACTCAAACACCAAAATCCTTTCGAGATAAATTCTTCAAATTTAAGGACAAAGGACCTTCTTCCTCGAGTACAGAGGTAAATAAATGTATTTTTGGAGAACAAAACTTAAACTGAATAAATTTAATTAATATATCCCTCAAAATTCATTTAAAAAACGTATTTAAGTGAGTTCTTAAAAGTTTAAAATGTTTTGAAGTCAAAATCCGGAAAACTAGATAGTCTAGAAGAAGAATAGCTTTAGTCGGATTAATTTTATTATAAAAACGCTTTAAGACTCCACTGCTACTTCGATAGCAGTCAAATACGAAATCCATCGAATCTCACATATGGAAAATGTATCCTCTATCATGACAGTTGCCAATTGTTGTTTTTGCTTTGGTAATCCTTGCTCCCCAAATTGTTTTTAACCAGATTTTATCACCCTAAACCATGAAACTTTACTTGTTCTTATTTACTCTTCTTATTTAATTATAATCGAAAGACAGCCGTAGAAAAAGTTCCTTTGAACGTGAATGTAAAAGATTAACTAAGTCGTGATCTGAAGTTAAGGCTAAAACATTTATCACATGGATTGTTCAGTAGATTTCTTCATACTCTTCGGTGTATTCAAAATCTCGAAACAAATATTTAATTTGAAGATAACATCGTAGATTTTGTCATTTATAATTTTGCAGGGATTCAGGCTTCTCCACCAAGTATATTTTAGAACAAATATCTTTTCAAAATATCCCGATCCCTCGAAACCGTCGTACGGTAAATCTACGTTTTTCCATCTACTTCATAAGACGGTAGGCTGTTAAAATAAGAACTTGTTTTGTTTTTTGTAATACTCCCTAGAGAGCCTCGTACAGATATTCCATATGACCCCCAATTTCAAACTACCCTTAAATATAGAATCCAAGATTTAGTCCCTTCCAAGATTTTTGCTTTCTAACATATCATCGTGCTAAAACCCAGATTTTTTTTTGATTCTTTGATAATAAATTTCACCCGTTGAATATATTTCCCTGGGAAGGATATAAAATTTATTTTTTTTGTTTTTTTTTTTTTTTTGGTTCAATTGACATTTGTTGTTGTTTTTTTCATGTCATTCTATTGCTTCCTTTAATGGAAGACCAAAAAAAAAAAAACTTAAAAAAAAAATGAAAATACCAAACGTGAATTAAATTGTTTGGTTTTTATTCCAGTCCTACACTCTATATATATTATCCTTAAAAAAAAAAATAAAAAATAGGGTAAATATATTAAAGGACATTCCTTAGAACAAAATAAAACAAACTATTACTTTTACTTGAAAAAAATGAAAAAAAGGACAAAATAAGAATCCAGGATACGTTCTTCATTAAAATTTTCTTAGAAAAATTTTTATTCATTTTATTATTACAAATTTTTTTGTTATTTTTTATTTTTCCGAAAAAGTAACGAACAAAATACGAAATACGAAAAAACAAATATCAAACGTGCATACAGGTAAAAGGATAAACTTAAAATTTATTTATTTCCCAGTGTGTGGTTGGGTTTTTCTCTGTGTATTTTATATGAATTTTGAGGTCATGTAGGTACTGTTACTATTGGTCCTTTACCTGATCCTACTTTTATCCTTTTTACACTTACACTATAGTATTATCATACAGTTTAGTTTATTTTTAAATTAAGAAATATTAGTTTTTTATCCATATACAATGGTGATTGGTGTCTATTAATATGGTGAGTGAATAATATTATAGATACCTACGCACTGAGTATTTAGACTTTTTATAATCTAATACAATTTATTACAAAATTTTATAATTTAATTTAAATTAAAATTAATTTTCAGGAAAACAATTTGAATTTACTATTGTGAATATTTGAGGGAATATTATAAATAGTTATCCATATTTTTAGGTAAATTAAAACTTATATATTATTAGTCCTGTGGAATGTTTATGGAAATGTCTATTTTATGAATATTTTACTATAGTCCTCTGAAACGAAATTTTGAATTTTACCATGCTGTGACTTGGGCTACTAATGCTTAAGATACTTGGCACCAGAAGATAAGTGGAGAAAGTTTAAATTAAAAGAAGATTTTTACTTATACATATAATAATCTTGGATCGTTTAAAAAAATTATCCTCCAGATGACAAAGCTCGTGAGAGTAGTCGTTCTGAAGCTATTTTTTTAATTAATTATCTTCTTTAAAAGCGCTGAACAACTTTCGTAGTGAGAACCTAAGTTTTCCTTTAGTTGTTAGAGAACAAAACTCTATTTATCACTGAACCAAATCCTACCGTTTTTTTAAATTTCACTCATACATATAAAATATGAATCGGGTAATAAAGTTGTTAAATAAAACTGCGAATAAACTAAATATTCTAAATTCCGTATTGAAAAATCTTTATAATTATATCGAAAATCAAGTTAAATGGCTCACAATTGACCTTTAAAGCTTTTTTTCAATATTGCATACTTATAGGAGATGTAGTTGTAACTTTATTTAATTATTTTAATTTAACTTAATATATGCCAAATAATAATGGATTATTTTAAAATCATGGGTTACTTAGACTATTTATACTATTATTAGATTATACAAATATTATTATTTATATTCTCTATTATTTTTTTTGATTTTAAGGGACAATTGTTAATGAAAACCACTTTTTTACAGAAATTTTCCTTAAAAAAACCTTAAAATCTATATGACAATTGAAATCTAAATGACTCGGTATTTAGCCACCAATCCAATGAGACTCACTGTATGATTTACAATTGATTTTTATACAGTTTTTTATATATTGCATATTTATAGGAGATTTAATTTTTTTTTAGTATAGAATGTGAAATTTTTGAGCTCATGAATGATTAATCAAACTTTATATTTCATTTCTAGTATCACCTTACATCTATAGGTAAAAACTTATTACATTTGAATATTATGTGATAAAATTTCTACAATGCACTTTAGTATATGTACGATGGTTTTTCATTAGATCGAGCTCCGCGATAATAATAATTATTTTCTACAATTTGATTGCAGCAAACTACCAACAAATAATTTCGCTTCACTTTAATAAAAAAAAATTTAAATAAAATGACATTAAAAACAAATTATATTCCATTTCGTTTCAATTTTGTTCGTTTGCCTTTTTCAGTTCCAGTGAAATAAAACGAACAATTTTTATTATCTGTTGTAAGAATTAAAAATTTTCCTAAGATATTCTCCAAAGTATAAAGAATCGTCTTTAAAAAAAGAGAAAAGCTTCTCCAAAGTTACATAAACAAGTTTAAAAGAAATTTTATTCCGAGTGATAAGCTTTTTTTTTGTCTTATCTTTCAAAATAAATGAAAAATTATAAAATGAATATTTTTGCATAAAATCAGGATATAGAAGTCATCCTATTATTATGCAATACAAAAAATGAGAAAAAGTTTTCTATTTGTATTTTATTTTTTCTTTTATAATTTTTTCTATTAATGGAAAATATCTCTACAAAGTTCAACAAATTTAAATATAATTTATAAAAAAAAAAAAAAAACAAATTAAAAGTAAGAAATATTTTTTTTAAAGTTACATAAAAATGATTTAAAACTTTAAAAAAATTGAAGAATTTCTATTTTAAAAACAAATTAAACAAAATTATAAAGTGAGTTTTTTCAATATCATGATAAATAAACATCGGACGTTGAGGTTTTCTTTCTTGCTATTGAATTTCGAAAAACAAATTTAAGAACAGTTGCTTTTCTGATTTTTGAGGTTTTGTATTTTGACAATGCCAAACAAAAAGCAAATTTATTATTCGGTTTTAAAATATTTCAAAGATTGTTTTCTAAAAAAATTTTTGGAATTTCCAAGTCAAAATCATGAAGATAAAAATCCCAAGACAAAATCCCCAAAATCGAAGCGAATCAACGATTATCACATCACACATCATTCCTCTTTTAGGAATTTTGTCTTCAAAGGTTTTATTTTTTTGGGATTTTTGACCATACCCTTTACTTGTTTTATTTTGCAATACAAGTAAAGATATCAGAGTACAGATGCACGGATCGCATTCAATTTATATTTTTTAGACTTAGTTTTCAACCGAAAGAGGTTCGACCTTTTAATTGCAGTTCTTGATTTGCTTTTAGTTCATATTTTGATTCATTCTTCAACTTTGTACGATCCCTTTTTGAAAAGATATCCCTTTTTTTTTATTTCTAAAATTTTGAGGACAAAATTCTTATTTCCATTAATGGATTTAAGATAAGCCAAAGACATGCTATCTAAGCCGAGCAGAATTTGGAATGGACTAGAAGACTAAATTGCGGATGTATTAGATATAAGATTAAACTCACTCCATTAACAAAAATGCATTTAGAAGATTGATATGAAATTTTAAGTTCTTCTAAAATAAAATCAAAAATTATTTAATATGCACTACTACTGCCATCTCTCTTGAAAGCATACAACTTCTAATTCATCTGAATCTGCTACTCCAACTAAACCTCTGGAAATTATTTCCTTACTACCTTGAGCAAGAATTTTAAATGGTTTCCTGCTGATGCTTCAATTTCTTCTCAGGATCTGTTGCATTTTTGTTGTTTTTAATAGACTTTCATGTGTTATTCAGGTGCCTGCATCTTTCACTACCCTAAGTAGACTTTTCGAAAACCTTTTGCATTATTCCTATGGTTGGTTTTCTAAGAGCATCTGCTTGTGACGCCTGTTCCAGAGATTACTATCTTTTAATATCTCTGTATATGTATATATCACTGTGACTAGAGATCTCCATACATTATGGTATCCGACCAGACCCTAATATTATTTTAAGGCGTTTATTGCAAAACACTTGTTAAAAACCGAGTTGTTAACCCTAAGACCATTCACATAATGCTTGTGACTAGTTTTATAACGGCATAATCCCATCACTTAGATTTCTTTCACCTTGATGGTTTAGCTTGAGGCTCCCATTTTTTCAGAGGATTCCATTGGCTATCGTGTTGAATATATGGCACATTTTCCTGAGGCATTTATTGATGAACACTTTTGTTGATTGTGGTTTAAATTATTTTATAAAAGTTTTTTTTTTTAAATTGCAATATGTATATATGCAGAACTTATTTATAGTTGAATCATAACACTTATAAGTTTTTATAACAAATTTAATAAAATTAAAATTGAATTAAAAAAAAGGAAAAAAACTAAAACCTCTAGTTAAAGTCAAAAGTAAAACTAAAAAATTTTTTTTCTCTTACCTTAAAAACTTTTCAAAAAAATTTTTTTTTTAAACTTTCCAGGAAAAACTTTATTTTAATAAAGGAAAATTTTTATACATTATATGGAAATGTTGAAATTTTCTTAATATTTTTTTATTAATCTATAGTTTAAACTTTAAAGTTTTTTTATTTTTATTTTTTTTTTTTTTTTTGGGAAAAGGTATTCATTAGCATTTTTCCTACAAGAATGTCATTTCAACAAATACAAGATCTACTGAAAAAAAATTGTTACCCTAGAACTATCACATCACCATATCACCACAAAATGCAATTTGTTTTAAAAAGAAAAGTTTCCAAAAAAACTAAAAAAAAAAAAACGAATTTTCCACATTTGTTTTAATGGAAAACTTCATAGAAACTTTGGAAATTTTTTATATACGATTTTCTTTTTTAAACAAAAGTCTTCTTATATTAAATTTCATCAAAAAAATGATTTTTGTCATTTTGTTAAAAAGTTTAAAAAGCGTTCTTAAGTGATTATCTTAATTGATTAAGTGTTTTAAAAGTTAAGCGGTTTTTCAGATTTAAGTTTAAAATTTTTAACTTTATTAAGATAAAACAGTATTTAAAAGTATTAAAAAGTTACGAGGTATATTTTAAGTTATATGCATTTCCATATGCTTTAAAATGGGAACAAGTGTTGAAACTTTCTAGTAGGAGTTTTAAAATAATGGATTTTCCCACATGGGTTATCTAAATCCTAAGATTAACATAATTGTTTACAAAACATCAGTTTATTCCATTAAAATTCACCAAACAAATGTATAATTGAAATCAAATCCGTCTTTATTTCCCTCGCAAGAGAATTCGTTAGTTTTGCCTGAAATTTCCTTTTTCCATACGCAAACTGATTTAGTAGTATGATAGCTGAGGGCTAAAGAATCCTCAGCTATCATACTACTAAATCAGAGGATTCTTTAGTCCTCAGCTATCATACTACTAAATCAGTTTGCGTATGGAAAAAGGAAATTTCAGGCAAAACTAACGAAATTCTCTTTTGCCCCTTTTGCAGGTGCTTGTCCTTCCTAAGAAGAAAACACGTGGAACCAATTTTTAATTCAGAAGATATTCATCCCTAAACTTTATGAATTACGACTGACAAAAGAATACAATTTTTTATCTTCTCCATTTTCTTCCACTGGCTTACCATTATTTATTTAAGTACAAGTTGTTTAACCCCTACTTAATTTGGTAGTTATGATTCTCTTTCGGAAATTTTATTTGGTTGTATTTAGACAATTGGTAAGAGGGCAGTTGAAGATCCTGTATTGGTGTTTCTAATTTATTTGATTGCAAAAAGAAAGGAAAGCAGTAAAAGAAATTGTGTTGAATCAATAAGTCTATGGCGACCCGGTTTATTAAAAATAATGGGATACCTTAGGTAGTTTGGTTGATAAAGTGGTAATCTTCAGATTTCTTCTTCAAAATGACCTAAATCTGCACTAGATAACTTCATTTTAATTCCAATGCATTTACAGCACCTGCACTAATGAAATACCATAAAATTAGTACTTATGCAACGAACTGGTTATTATGAAAACTTTCGACAAAAAGAAGGAAGAGATCTGAGTACAAATTTAATTGCCAAAAATTTGAAAACACTCTTTAACGATCAAAACAAAAATCACAAGCCTCATAAGTTGAAGATTTCTAAGCTGAAGCTAAACTTAAAAACGCCACCGAAATTTTGCTTTACTGAAGAGCAGTATACCAAGACTTCAGAAAATATAGGAGCCAAAAAATATAATAAATTTATTTTTAAAAAAAGTACTTACAATCTTTTCTCCAGGAACAATATCACCAAAACCAATACTACTTAATGATATAAAACAAAAATAACTTCCATCCAATAATTTCCAATTTTCCCATCTATGAAACAATGTTGCTCCAAACAATATGTAACTGTAAGAAAATCAATATAAAAATTACAATTTAATTAATATTATTAAATTTTCAATTAATAATTAAAATTATGATAAACGGCCTCACATTTATTTAAAAACAATGCAAAATTAAATTTAACAGTCCTCTGTCCCGAGGACTGATTTGTGTTCTCTTTAAACACTAAACAATATTCAAGTTGTAAGAAATAATATAAACATTTACAATCACAGATATCTTTAGACTATTATTCAGACTATCTTTAACTTTAAAATGTTTTATTTTCTAATATTTACTTTTATGAATTCATTATTATATATTTTTTCAAAAAAATAAAAACAATTATTTACCCAATCATAATACAAATACAAACAGTTAATGGTACTGTTATTGTTGCAGTTTCTTGAATTTCATTTTCAATTTCTGTATCATCATCATCATCATCAATACCATCTTCTTCATCATCCAATGCACCAATATTATTATTATAACCGTTACGTTGATAGCTAAGTCTTCTTCGACTATAACTATCACCAGTACCACCACTACAATCGGCTGCTACTGCACTACTTTCACTTCCAGTAGTACTTTCATTCATCTAAAAAATTTACAAAAAAGAAATAGAAAATTATAATGAAGTTAGAAAAGTACAAGAAGCTATAAAAGAAAATAAGAATAAATGTAAATATTTTTTTTCGATTTTTATCTTCCCACAAACTTTAAAAAGTAAACATGGATGCATAGATAATAATGTGTCTGTGGTAACAAAAAAAAACTAATCGTTGATTAATTCAAATTTGATTTTGCAAGGAATAACGTTTAAAATATTGGGGGCACCTGATCAAATCTTCTGCGCCAGTTAAATTATTGAAACTACGATTAGAATTTTGACTCTTAAAAATATGTCCTAACTCTCCATTTCGTTCTAGTGTCAACTGAATATATTTTAATCTAGTTTCTTTATGAATTTAAGTGCCTTTAACCTTATTTCATACCATAGGAATAACTACATGAGGTATAAGAAGTAAATGAGAAAAACTGTCAAATTATAAATTCCAAACATAAAATTAGCATCCCTCCTGTTTCATTAGTATTGACTTCTAATTCCATTCCTCCGCGTTTTACTCGTTTTTCTCCTTTTACTTCCAGCCTTAACAAGAAAATTATATAAAATGAGGGTAGAAAATTATTTAATGTTCCGGAATTTCAGAAACCTTCCGATTACAAACCTAGATTTGGTTACTCAAGTCTAACATATTCTATTCAATATTAGGCATCACACAAAAACAGTTATTCCAAAATTTTCTAAACCGAAACTTTTTCAAATCCTTATCCTCGTAATCAAACTGTGTAATTTGTATCACAGGATCATCTCCAAAGTTTGGCTGGGTATAATTCCAATGGTTGGCTTTCGGAGCTTTTCATTGCCTTCACTTCTTTAGAATTGTTTTTCAGAAAAATATTATTTTGGGTAACTGTCCAATTTTCTACTTTTTTTTTCTTTTGAAACTTTAACATTTTGTAACTCAGCTATGTCTCGCTTTTACCACCACCAATGACCACTTATATAATTTCTACTACCGCATGTCCCATCACAGTCTAGCGCAATACAAAAAAGGCTACTAGTTATTTCTTGTGACCACAGACATACTGAATCATTTTACTTTAAAATTTTCGTAACCGTTATAAAATATAACGGAAAAAATTTTTTAAGGATTTACAGTTACTTTAAAAATCAGAATATATCAATATAAAAATTCTAAAGAATAAATCATTACAACAAGAGAAGCGTATGAATCATATACCAAAGATGTAGAGAGAAGTTAATATTAAAATAATATTTTTCCAATAATCATAGGAAAATATTACTTTTCAGAAAATGTTTAAAAGAAAATATTTACAAAAATTAAAATGAAAAAGGAAATTTTTATTGAATAACGATTTAAAAATAGGAAAGAAATTAAGAAAACATATATTTTAAAAAAGTTTTCCTTTAAAAGAAAATTCATTATCACATTTTAGATTTTTTCTTCTGGAAAATTTTTCTTAAATAACATTTTAAGGAAATAGAAAAATACTAAAATACTAAATTCTCTAACTTACCTCTCTTTCAGCTGTCATTTGTCTCATTTTCCTTTTTTCACGTATTGCACGCCTTCTAGTCACTGCAGGACAAATACGACATAAAAATAATTTGGCATATGTCCATTTAAATGATTTCGCCAAAATATCACCAATATTAGATAGATATAATAAAAATAATGGCATACCAATAATTGCATAAATAATTGTTGTTATTTTACCCCAGATCGATTTTGGTGCAATATTACCGTAACCTGGAAATAAAAAAATAGAAAATATTTTAAATTTTTCTTTTTTTATTATAATTTTAATAAAATTTTTATTTGAAAAAAATTATTTTGGAAATTCTAGACATCAAATTGATCCGTGTATCAATTTTTTGCAATTGAAATTGTAAAAGAGTTGATTTTAAGGATCAGATTTGTTATAAAAGAAGCTCTTTAATGGTATATGCATTTTCAGCAGTTTTTGACATATATTCTCGAAGGAAAATTTTAAAGTTTACCCTTAGACTAGAGGTATGATCATAGCATTTTATATTCCTTTTAACACGATTAATTGGAAGACTATCTCAGATCCACAGAACAATCCTGTATGAATCTGCAGAAGAAGACTCAATGGTATCATATATATTATTTATCTATCTACAACTTAATTCTTTTAAATATAAGGGAGTTGATTTTGGTGATAAAATTTGTTATCCAGAAGCTCTTTAATGGATTACGAATTCTTATATGCTTTGGTGTATACTCTCTATAGTAGATTCACCCTTTGTAGATACCCTTTGGCCACAGATTGGATCATCACTTTTCACTTTCTAGCATTATTGAATGAAATACTCTTTTGGATCCAGTGGAAAACCACCGTAACAATGTTTTCCAGAAGAAGATTTCTTCTAAAAGTTCCAGTCCTACACTTTAACTAGGTATTTAAGAATCCTGTTTGGTTCGCAAATGCTACTGATTCTCGAGGATTAATCAAATTTTCTTTATAAAACTCTGAAGTTTCCGTCGATTTATTCCGGTGTGTTTATTTAAAAATAAATTTTATTTTAAATAGTAAGAAGTAGGGTTCTGATATACCCCTTCTTTTAAAACTGCATTCAACAGGAACTCTCTGGGATTTTGCTGTTATGAAGATTTTTTAGTGTCACTTTCCAGAAGGCTTCTTTTTATTTTAAGAATTATTCCAGAGATAAGGGGAGCAATTAAATTAAAACAATTAAAGACGTATTATACAAGCAACAAGGCTCTAGAAGCTTCGCTAAAAAAGATGTCTCGTACCTTTTTTGAATATTCATATTATATTTTTGAACAACACAGGGGGCACGAGCTCTGCATGCTTATTTAGTAAGTTACTGGTACATCGAAGAGTCTACTAAAAGCGTGCGCTTCCAACTACAAATGAGGATTACTAAAAGAAAGAGTCAGATTTTACAAAACTACTTGAAAATTTTAACAAATAATTGAGTTTATATCTCTAACATTTAAAGACTTTTATATCTCGTAATTTGGTAAACACATCTTACACTTTATGTATTTGCTCAGTTGAAATAAAATCCCTGATGTTTTCTCTAATACGAAAGGTACACCAGAGCAACAATTTATGCTAATTCCTACCTAAGTGAAACTCTGTTGATTATAACAATTCGTTGGTAGTTAGAACTGTGAAAATGTAGAATTTATTACCGTCCACTGTATATTTCCAAAAGTTGGTGATTTTTCTATTTACAATTTGTCCAAATTTTAAAAAAGAATCTCAACAGATTCTTTAGGAAGCTACCTTTTATCTCCCCGTTATCCCAATTCGTCCTATACCTGTATTATACCTATCCCATCCTTTATAATTATAACTAATTTAAGAACAAGGGATCATATTCCTAGTTTTTGATTTTAAAATATATTTATTTATTAAAGGACAATCTCTTACCACATACAATGTGATAAGTGAGTGATTCAGCCTTTCCTTTTAAGGTAGGGCATGTTTAAATTTTATATTATGATATAAATTATATTATTTTTATTAGATATAGTCTGATCTGTGTTTGAACCCGAGACCATTCGATTGAAAAACCAACGTCCAAACCACTACACCACCTGTCGGATTGGTATAAGAATAAAAAAAAAAAATTAGTAACTGTATGCAAATCTTTAGTTTAATTTTAATAATTTTCCCATACATTCTTTAATTAAAAACTTATTTAAAAAATTTTATTTTATAATTATTAAATTGTATAACTTTGCCTATACCTAAACCACATTTGAGTCATTTTAGTTAATTAATTCATATATTATAAAAAATTCTAACACTAATTCATTATATTTATAATCGATTCTACATTCATACATTTTAAATATATCGATATATTATATATCAAAGTGTTAATATCCGGTTTTAAAAATTTGTATTCATTTTCAATAATAAATAAATAAAATATTTTCTCATAATTGATTTTTAATATGCCTTCAAAAAATATGCTGCTGGTTTATATGTACATATATATATTTAATATACATATACAAATTAAATGAAAATTTGCATAATAAATTGTGCAACCACACGTTAGATAATAATTATTAATAAGTTTTCCTTTTAACTTCCTTTTTTCAATAGAATATACATAGTTTTCCAATTTCCAATTTAATTTTATATTTTTTTGATTTAAATCTCGCAATACCACCCACTCTTTCCTGAACAGTTCTTATATCCGTATGACTATATAGTCAAAAGGTATAATAAATTTGCCATTACGTTTGTGACGGAGAGAAGGAGGTGGGGATCAGAATCGAAAAAAAAATCGATTTAGCTATGTAGTTCCTTCCGCCCATGCATGTACACTATAACTCAAAAACTAAAGTAGCTAGAATCTTCAAATTTTCGCAATTCGTTTTTTTGCAATAGCCGTTATCGCTATTTAAATCCAGCCATTTTGGTCCATGGGTTCGGGTAGCTACCATACAACTTCTTTTTTTAAATGAGCATTATTACTCTGTACCTATAAAAGCTGCGTGTCTGAAATTTTGCAAAAAGCAGTTTAGTTTTATGGCCAAAGTTTCTGAAAAATTTGGTTGGTCTGCTGCAGTGAGTTTGAGTAGCTGCCAGACAACTTCTTCTTTTATATGAGCATTACACTACACCTAATAAAGTTTGAAACATTCAACTAATAATGTTGAATTTTTCAAATTTTGCCAAAAGGAATTAACCGGATCATATATTGTTTATATAACGGTCATACGTGTATCCCAGAGTTGACACAGTCTACTCTACAACACTCTTCCACGTTTTAGAGAGTATTTTAAATCATTTTAATTGTATTCATATTATTTCGGTTTCATTAAAAAATTTTGAAAAATATTTTTTAAATTTTGAAATATTAATAAATAATAAAAATTCAATGTGTAATTTGAATTTAATAGCTGTTTGGTTTTTGAAAATTATTTAAAAGGAGGCCTCAATGGTGTATTTTGGGTAATTAAACATTTGGCTTATTAATCGAGGTAGTGTGCAGGGTTCATTTCCCAACTACAGGTCATAAAATATTTAATTGAAAATTGTGACCAAATATATTTATGCAAATGTATATATATTATATTGAACAAAGGGTAATATTTAATATTAAATTACATAAAATATTATAATATTACCCTTTGTTTAATAATTTAGTAAAGTATTTGGTTCTATATTTGGTAGATGGCCCTGGTACTCGATAGTATTAGTATAATATTTCAAAATTTAATATAATTTGTAATATTAAATATAAATAAATAAATAAATTTAAAATCATAATTTATAAATTGGAAATTCATTTTAGAAAGAACCGTTAGAAATAAATTTTCAATGTTAAAAAAAAAAAAAAATTGCATAACTTTAGGCTTATCATTTTTGTTGATAGTTAATTATTATAGTTTATTGTACTCGTAATATTTATTATATTAATAATTTTATTTTAAAAGGAAATAAATACAATTTAAATGTGTTTTTATGAATTATACGTTTATTATAAATAATTTTGAATTAATTAACTATTTTTTATAGTGATAGAGATCATTAAATTTTTAAAATATATAATGAAAGAGCTTAAGTATTTGTTACAATTTATATTGTAATATAAATTTAAATTTATATAAAATTAAGTATAAATTATTTTATAGGATTATCATTTTAATAATTTTTTAGTATTTTAAATTCATATAAAGAGATTAGGATTTTTGGGAATATTTTAAGTTGAATGAAGGCGCAGCTCCAATTCTATTTAATACCAATATCTTAATTCGTTTTTATTACTCCACAGCCACAAATGATGAAAACCCAATAAAGTTTTTGATTTGTAAAAGATAACACTAAATATCAAAATATTTATTTTGTTATTTTATTAGTGGTTACGAGTTAGTGGAAATGACCCAGATTCTGTGATATTTGATATATTTTATAAAAATTTGAACGATTTTTAATCATCATCTTAGTTATATTCAATAGTACTATCTTATTCCAATAGTACTAGTTGTAAGTGGAATTCATTAAAATAAATTATATCTTTAATGAATATTATATAGAACTTATCCTCCCTCCAGCTCTAACCTAACGTACCTTTAAATAGGCATGTTTGTTAGCTCAACATTTAAACAGGGGGCTTCTAGGAAAATCACAAGGAACTCCGAAATATGTTACTCATTGATACCATACAAAAACTCAGATATTCCAGAGGGAAAGTCTAACAATCATAATTTAATTAGGGATGTTTGTACATTTGGTTTTTTTGATTTGAATCCCAACCTGTTTCCATCAATATTCACTTGGAATTTTAATCCTAACCTTTATTCTTTAGATTAATATAAGATGGAAACATAGGTTTTTCTATTAGTCATAATAACATAAATTCTTTTCAAATCTGAGTTAGAAATTATGATGAAAATTCTCTTAAAGGGTTGGGGTTTGAAATACTTTCTAAGATTTGGGCATGAATTGGGTGCCATCAAAACGTCTTCAGTTTCCCTTAAAATTTGCCAACTGAAACCCTTCTTACGTGATTTGTCTTAAGATTAATTAGTATTCTATTTAATTTTCAATTAAATGTTTTGGAAACCAATTTAGATTGGAAAAAGATTCAAATACTATGCAGAACCCATAAAAACTTCTAATATTTTGAAAATGGCGAAATATTTTGAAATGGACGTATAGTCCAGATTCATTTTCCTTTATATTAGTAGAGGAAATCGGAAATATCGTAATAATAAAGTAAATTATAAGTGAATGAACCATGTAAGTAATTGAATGTCCATCATAATACCGAATTTGCATAACAAACCACACAAATTAATCACTATCCCCAATTACTAACCTCAAATACCCAATTTACTAATCTCCCCCAATTTTCCCATTTACTCCTAATTTTTAAGTCAAATATTTTTTAATTAAAATTAAACATTTAAAAATTTTCAAAATATTTACCCTACATTTTAAACCTAGGGTAACCCCTTTTTTAATATAATTAATTACATTATTACTAAGGGTTGAAAAAATTCACCCTTTTTATCACCCTTGATTAAAAAAAATTGTAATAATCGGCAAATAATATTATATCGTGATAATTATTTCCTATAACAAAATCGATTACTTTAATTGTTTTTTAAAATACTCTACACATACGTTTATTATAAATTAATACCAGAATTTTTTCCCAACCCTATAATTACAAAAACAAAAAAAATTGAGAATAATTATTAAATTCAATTACCATTAACTTCAATTCGTGTTTAATAATTATCAAATCCCAAAAAAAAAGATAATTATATTTGAATAGAGTAATTAAAAATGTTTTAAAATATTATTAATATACAATTAAATTTTTCCACAATTTAAATATTGTAAGTTTATTTAAAATATATCAATATATATATATATATATAGTTTAATTAAAAAATTATGTAAAGTTCCACCAAATTAAATGTAAATAAATTAAATCGATCTAATCTTTGGTAGTGTAATAAATGAATTGAATTAAAGTTATAATAATCTCAGATATCCAATTTATAAAATACCATTATATAACCCATGATAAAAGTAACTATAAAAATAGAGTACAGTATATAGCACTTCGAGTACCTATTTAAAACCCTTTTCTAACAACCAGGATTTGCTAAAAAGTGGAAGACTCAATTATAATCTCTTCAAAATATTATAAGAAGATCTCTATAATATTAAGTAAAATGGTACTTAAGTACAGTTGTAAGTACCATTACTTGATACTCATTATTTTATCAAGTACCAGTGTTACTTACATTTTGATACCTATTTAAAAAATTTTAAATACCAGGTTTTGCTGAAAAGTAAATGCTTAATTATAATTTCTTCAAGATATTATAAGCAGATTTGTATAAGACTGTGTAAAATTGTACTTAAGTACAGTTGTAAGTACAGTTGCTCAATAATCATTACTTTTTCAAGTACTAGTGCTACTTATATTTCGATACTTACTAAATTTACAAGAATCTAAAAATATACTTGTTATTCCCAAAAAGTAATTACATTTTGAATTTAATTACTTTTGTAGTTATTTTTGAAACTTAGGTATTTTTAAGTAATCAAGTACCAAGAAATACTTAAGAATCATAAAATCAAGTATTTTTGTCTGAATCTTTTACTGACGCATACTTACATTTTGTAAATATCGAAATCTAATTAATAATAGTACTTGACAAAGTAATTAATAGGAATCATATAATGGTATATGTAACTGTACTGATACTGTAATTGTACTGTACAGTGAATCTCCAAATATTTTAAATAAAAAATTTTCTACAGCTATGGAATTTTGTTTTAAAGTTTCATTACTCCCATTCACAAACTGGAACAGATAAAATAATTTTTAAGAACATTCTATATTAGAACCTATATTTCCACAGAATTCCTAAAGAATTAAAGACTGGCATCTCTCTAATTTTAGTAATTTTCCTTGCTTTTACAACTTGCGATAAGTACTAAAAGTTCTGAAGATTATGAGACGAATAAAAACTACTGAAAGGATTTATAGGAAGGTGCTTGACAAACATAATTATTTCTTAGGGGTATCAAGGCTCATTTAAATGTATGCTTGATATGCTCACAAGCCTTGGAAAAACATTTTTGTACATTTATACAGGTGTAAAAATGTCACCGAGGTTTTGCGTTGTAAAAACTGGGTAATCAAATAATTTCTGAAACTAGGAAGCAATTTTTTGTTTGTGGAACAATTTTCTTCTACGAAGGGAGGCAAGCTTCCCACTCAACAGAAGTTGTAAAAGGAACCTAAGCCTTATGATTTGGTAGGAATATGTTTAATTCATATAAAAAAACAAAATTCGAAGAAAACATTTCGAAGACCCATTTAGTTCAAAGGATAATATCTGATGATTTCAGATGTATTACATGGGGTCTAATGAACCCAAGTAACAATTTATATATTGGAGTAATCAAAGCTTTAAATGGACAAATTTTGAAGAAAAATCTAATTCATTATTCCCAAAAATCAACCAGGGGATTGACTATTATAAACCAAAAATTGATAGAATCAAATTATCAAAAATAAAAAATTCAGATTATAAAAAAAAAATAAAAACAACAATAAATTAAAATTATCAAAAACAAGGACATAGTAATAAATAATGTAACAAGGACATCTGAGATATTATCAGTAAAGTTAATTAAATAAATTGTTTAGATATGCAATTTTTTTTTTTTTTTTTTTTTGTGTGTTGATTGAATTTCGGTAAAATGTTATTCTACCACACACTAATATTTGAAAAAATTTACACATTTTTAAATCCTATTTTGTTTTTGTGTTTGTTTGTGGTAATCAATACTTACAAAAAAAAAATTTTTTTAAACTAATTTTCCAGTATTTTCACATTTTGTTATGGATTTAGGTCATTTTTATTTTATTTATAGGATATCCGGAAGGATATTTGACTTTATGTTTTCATTATATTGTGTATATGTACATGGGATTTGATATAACTGTAGGCACCTATGTAACATATAATTAAATTTAAAACAATTTTAAAACACACATAAAATTATCTATTTGGAAATTACTTTCGAAGAAAACCTCATAGCAAAGCCTCATGGGTTTTTAATTAAGGATTAGATATTTAGCAGGAAAATTTATTACAAACTAGCGGGTCCCTAATCTAAAACTGTGTAAAGTCTAAGAACTCCAAATTAATCCTAATCGCGATATCCAAAGCAGTTCATTTCACGAGATGTCCGATCCCAGATATCTAATATTAAATTTAAATCTTTGTCAAAACTTCCAACAACAGGGCAGGCAATACAAAAACTTTTAAACAAATTATAATGTAGCTTATATAATACTCTAATTTCTAAAGCTTTGACTTAAAGGTTTTACTTAAAGTGTTTCTGAGTGACTCTGGATCAAAAATATTACAAAATTTTAGTTTCCCCTGCCTGGAAGTTTAGATATCAAATTGGAAAATTGAAAATGCGCTGCCTACTATCTTATCTTAACGAATATAAGGAAAAATGAGGGAAGGGTTACAGTAAAATCTACTATTTGAGTACTTTATACTGATGGAGTAACTACCAACTAAAGATGAGATATAAATCTCACGTATGGCACAGCGACATTTAAGGTAAGCTCCAGCATCAAAATCCATAATCTTTTCTCATTCGTAATTAGCTTTCACACTATCCATCCAAAAATTCCGCAAGGATGGCTTTAAGTGACTATTTCTAGAGTATAGAATTATTGTTGGAAATTATTTTGAAGAGCTTAAGTGCTCTAACTCGAGTCATTTTATTAGAAATCTAGTTCTACAATTGAAATACGAAACTTTATATCAAGTGGTTTAAAAATCTAATACAAAAATATGATAAATGGATTAACAGGCAGGCAGAGTACCTTAAGTGAATAAGCTTGAAAAATACAGTTGATTTTAATATTGCAATTTTTAAATAATCCTATAAATCGGATATTGAAAATATTGTAAATTGTTGCCACCATTTTTACAGTTAAAATTATTTTTAGAAATTAACTTTTAAAAAAAAACCATCAAAAAAAACTTTGTCAATTTAAAATTGTTTTAAATTATATTAAAATGTAAAATATTTATTATTTAAATTTATAAAAATTACAATTTCAATTACAAAAAATAATAAAAAAAAAATTATTCTAAAATGCACGTCATAATTAAGCAGGATTATGTACAATAAGTGAAAACTATTTGACAGAGTTTATAAATTAATATTGGCAAATTATCTTTCGGCAATTGTTCAAAGTTAATGTGTCATTCTCCTAATATATATGGATCGTTTGCTAAATATACCTACTTCCACCAGTTTCGATGTGGTCTTCAACGGGGATCTGATTTCTAATGAATAACTGAGTCTAACACTTAACTTATGCATAACGGTCCTTATAATTTTCTTTTATTTTCTGTATAATGGTTCAAGACCTCACAATCCTCTATCCCTGTCTCAAAATACAGAAAAGCACCTAATTAGTCAATTTTTCAGTACCTTATATAAAAACGAGTTCAGCTTTGTATATTTCTAGAATCAACTCAATTTTGATGTCCTTTGAAACGATCAAAATACTTTAAATTCCACTTAAGGGTTAATTCAACAACAAATGGAACATAATTTCGATTTAAATTTTTAAAAACAATATAATCATTATTAATTATTTATTTAAATTTAAATTGTTTATTGAAAATTCCCAATAAATTTCATCCATTTGTGTTCCACCCCAGGAGGATGATCCACTCTACACCTCTACCTCTATCTTATACAATTTGAACAATAATTATTTATATTTTAATTCATTTTATTTTACATATCAAAGCAATTTCAATAAACAATATTCAATTACATATTTTATAATTATTTTATTGTGGTTAGAAAATAAAAACAAATTACGGATTTCATAAAAAATTTACGTATAACATTGACTTATTGCATTTATTTAGTTTTTTTAAGGAACGGATTAGGTACATTACATTAATTTTGCAAGCAGCAAGGGACTCGCAGGTTTAATCTTATGTTGAAACATTTCATTCGTTTAATTTTAATGGTAAATAAAAGTACTCTTTGCATTGGAAATTTGCAGCGCCGTTTAGATCAATTATATTGCAAGATTGTTTATCATCGATAGGGTTCAAGGGATATTACAGAATGGACAGGTTAATAAAATTTTTGGTTTAAAAGATATCGTAAGTCACCAAATGCTGCTGCATGGTTTCCTACAAAGATTCCTCTGTTGTGTTGGGCTAAACATAAAATTTAATGCATGTGTAGCCTCTGAACTCTTGAAGACGCATTAGAATTTAGAACTTTTCTTTTTTTTTAGTCTTTAATTTTCTCGTACTAATCTAAATTCTTAAACAAATAATTCCTTCGCACGAATTGTGTTTAGGTTCGATTTTGACGGTTTGACGACAGAAGAGTTCTAAGGTTAAAGGGAATTGATATTGTTGTCAACTTTAAGACCCAATATTGTTCTCAAAAAGGAAAATAGTTGATCGAAACAATTCTCAAAACAAATGAGTTTCCATAGACCGTTTTAACTGGCCTAGAAATTTCCAAGAACGCAGGAGGAGGAACATATTAGATCAAAGAACAATTGATGGATCCATAGACAGTTTTAACTCACTCCAGGAAAGTAGAGGCATTGATTTCTACTTTGAATTTCCGGGAAAGCAACATGAGGAACATATTAGATCAAAGCAACTTTCACAACAAATCAGTTTCCATGGACATTTTTAACTCACTAGAGAATTTCAAGAAAGCAGGGGAGGGAAACCTTTTTGATAAGCAAATGCCAGATGTATGTTTTGTTCAACTTCTTGCAGTAATTCAAAAGTTTTATTTAACTATTTAAAATAAAATGTTTTTGGAGGCTTAGAGTGTTTTAGAGGGGACATAAATTATTTTTAAAATATTATCCTAAAACGTGCTCAAAAAATACAATGTTACATAAATTTTTTTTCAATTTCTATTTTAATTTTATTTCAATTATTTTAATTAAGTTTTTTTTTTGGCCTTTGAAACAAACATTTAGGAGTAATTTATTTAATTACTCTTAAATACAGCTTTATAAAATTTATTTAAATATTTAATTTTGCGTAAAATGCTGATTATATAAAATTTTTTTGTTGACCATTTTAAAAATCCTAAAAAAATTAAATTTTCCGCTGTGTTTCTTTTTTATTTTGGAATTCAATATTTATTTATAATTGTGTAACCTTCATTTTTTTCATTATATGGTATCTATACCACAAATTGTCATTTGAATTTTGGTTGGACGTTACAAAAAAAAAATTAAAACAAATAGTTTCTAAAAAAACAGTAATCAATATGAGGACAGCCCCTTATGAATTAACCCTTGGTTCCTGTTATCTTAAAATAAAATTTAACTAATTTTAAAACCGATTTGTAAAATATTTGTTAGTCAAAGTTTAAGCGCGAACAGAGTTTCTTTTAGTGTTGCCTAGCGTTAATCAGCGCCAGTAAATGGACTATCGATCTGAAAAAGATCTACAAGAATTTTTATGCCACCGACGCCACTATGCCGGATGTCGATCTATCAAAGAAAGTGTATCGCGTTTAAAACTTTTTCAGATGAAATCTAATAAAAATATAATTTATATCTTAATAGCATCTCATATTTCAAATATTTGAAACAGGCGTATTACAGCTACCTATTCCATTTACGTACCTGATACATAAATAAATTTTGGTATTCAAACTGTTAAACTATCTCCGAAGCTTAATACAATAGATGGAAGCCATTCTCATAACAATGGAATGTCCACAGGCACTAGATATTCACCTAGAAATTTCCAAGCCTAAGAAAAACCAGTTTTAATCTCCTTATTTTTTTATTGGAATTATATGAAAAGGGGTAAGTCAACATATCAAAGCTGTTATGTAATGAAAACTATTATAATAAGATATTGCAAGGAATTTCTAAAAGATTAAGAACTGGAGAATCAAAATCATTTTATGAGCGTATTACACGTTTTTTTAGTTTCTCCATTTGACTAAAAATTGAAGTCTTGAAGCGCTGGAAATGTTTCAATATCCTGTACTTCCACCGCTCATCCATAGTTTAATGCTTCGATTTCATGCTTCAATCATTTGAAAACTCTTAAATTTTGTTTATTATTGTATTACATTACTAATTTTTATTTAAAATGCTTCGGCAAACCACCCCTAAAAACTTTTAGAATTGTATTTACATAAAAGATCAAAAGGCGATATGTCAAAAGTCTCAAAGTCAAATATCCCGCTGGAACTTATGACTCGAATAATAAGGCTCACTAATTAGTTTTTATAATCTTCCGCTGTATTCTGGCTAATTTTTCGAGTAATAAGTCTTTGGAGAATTTTTGGCTCTTGGACGTTTCTTATATCGCCGTTAATATAATGGTTAAAATAAATCATTTCCATGCACCTGTACCTGTCCTTAAAACATCATTAAAAACACAATAATAATAACTCAATCAATTTCATATTAACCACACTTACCAATTGTTGTTATTACAGTTAACGAATATAAAAATGAACTGGAAAATGTCCAATCTTCCTCTATTTTACTATTAACACCCTCTAATTGTGCTTCAATAATTGAACGTTGAAATTCAAAAAGTTTTTCATCAATCCTTAAAATAATTGGAAAATTTAAAAAAAAAACATTAAATACAATTAAAATTAAAATAATTATTTTTATTTAATTTTTTTTTAAAATATAATTAATATTAAACAATTAAAGTATACCTAGGTTAGATACTTTTCAAATAAATTAATGTTAATTAAGTGGAAATAAATTAAGTGGGAAAAATTGTGGAAAATCATTTTCCCACTGAATTGAAAAATAATTTATCTATTTTTCAATTTTAATAATAAAATTAAATATCACCAAATACTTAATAGATAATTACATATTCAATTAAAAATTTTACGAAATTTTATGGAAAATGCAACATAAATGCAATATGCAGAACACAAGTATAGAACATAAGTTTAGCACCTTAATATAAGATCAAAATTAATATTTATATGATGAAAAATTTAATTATGCATGCGAAAACTTAAAAGATTTGTATGAAAACTTATAGGATCTGTGGTGGAAAACCTTTTTTCTAATTCGTGCCGAAGACCTAAGAATTGTATAATTTATAAATACAATAGAAAGGGACTTGTACCAGATAAAATATAATAAACAGAAGCATTTGATTTCAGAATGCGAAGAAGCAGCATTAGATAGTGTCAGCTAAGGGGGCAAGAAAAAAAGCCTAAAATAATTAAAATCGTTCCTAATTTTATTATTCTAAATAATAATCTAAAGAGGTTTATGCATACTTATAACCTCGAATAAAAATAAAATATTTCAATTTATTTCAACAGCATATTGATTCCTCAATTATTTAAGTGTAACAGTATTTCCACTTGTATTTCCACCTTAATTAGTTTTATAAATGTTTAAACCAATGAAGGAACAAAGGGATCGAAATAATATTAAAAAACCAAGCAATTGTATTCTCCCGTCGAAATTCATAAGTACCTTTACTAGCAAAGGCTTCATAATTGTTTTATAAATTCATATTCTAACGGTATTTCCTTTAAATTTCTATTTCTTCAGAGCATAATAAGATTTCAATAGGAATTTCGGTAGCCAAATAACCATAGCCGTAGCTAGCTAACCTGAGGAGTGTAAGGTCATGCTCTGATCAAGTTCCATAGCAGTTCTCCAAAGTTTGGAGATGCATTTTGAAAATAGAGTTTAACCCAGTGATTACAAGTGGGTTAGATCATTTTCTAATAATATTAAAAATATAATAATGATTTCTATGTTTTGGACTCTACTAGGAGCTCTCATATCTATCAAAAATTTCTATCAAGTCCTGTAAGGACTTTTATAAGGAGTCCATATAAATAAAAAAATCTAGGTTTAAATAAAGTTTTTCTTGTAGAAGAATATAAGAAGAGAAATATAAATAAGTTTGATAAATATATTTATAGTTTCAGTTTTTATTTTCTGAAGTTGTATTGCATAACAGTTGGAAAATAATTTTTACTTATACACAAATCCCTTTACTTAACTACACTTTTCTTCAAATTCAATTACAAGAAGTTCTGAGAATTTTCCAAGTTTATAAAAAAGAATATCTAGCTATAAATGCGCGAAAATAAATTCAATTTGTTTTTTTTTAAATCTATAGTTCATATGTGAAAATAATTTTTCAGAATTTTCCACGGTTTTTTTTTTTTTTTTATTGTAATAAAGTTTTTCATCATTTTATTTCAAAAATATATTTTCAATTTTTTGCGAAAATGAATTGAAAAATTTTTTAGGAAAAAAGATGATATCAAGAAAATGGAAAATTAAAAAAACATTTTCCATGATATTTTTTTTGTTTGACATTATGGATTTTTGATGAAATGATATTTTTCCTTAATAAAATTTCTCAAAACTGTTGTTACAGATAAAAAAGTTGTACATACTTGTATATATGAATTTATATATTTATATATATATAATATTTTGTGTAAATAATGTTTTTTAAAATATTTTTTTTCAGTTTCAATTTACAGTTATCATTATTTTTTGAAATACACGTAGAAGTTTAGGAAAAGTATTAAAGTCGCGTGAAAAATGTAACAATGTTTAACCCATTGGAGTATGAAAGTGTAAAATCTTAACTGGAAGACCCAAATATTGAAACTGTAGTGTGAATAGAGAAACTTTTAAAAATTAATATGGGAGTGTTTTAATAAAAAAGTCAGTTTATTTTAGCTGAATCCGGTATTTAATACATTATTAAGCATCCGGTATTTAATGGGTTAAACAAGATATTTGTATATACTATTATTTGGGCTGAGTTTGTTTGACTCTGTATATATAATTATAATCAGATATTTCAAAAAAGCCAATTTCTATTTTGAACCTTTAAAATCTGATACTCATACAAACTTGATAACTTATCGGAGACTTACATAATTGAGCTTTCAGGTGAAAAGTAGGAATCGCCATTTAAAAAATATATTTAATTCAAACAATTTATTTTTGTGAAATAAGATATTAAAATTTAAGGCCATCTATCAATCAATCTCGAAACTCAGAAATGAGCCGGAAGAAAATGAAGATTTTAATTAGTTTCCCAAATATCTGAAGAAAATTTTAACAAAAATGGAATTCATCCGAACACATGTCTAGATCCCATACCTAGAACCTGGATTCACTGAATTTATCAGTATTATAACATATAATCTAGTCCAAGAGTCTAATCTAAATGATCTAATGTAAATCCAAATAATGATATATACTCTCTTCATATTTATTTCCCAATTTGTTTGATTCACAATATGTGTAGCATGTTCTCTTCAACAGAAGTTGAAGAAGAGGATAACCTAACACCTGTTAGCACATTTCATCTTCCTTTTCCTGTTTTATTTCTCCATTCAATACTTAATATATTACTTTTTCATTTAGATTATTGGGTGGTGGACGATTTTATAACGGTAAAACCCCAAAGCTGCCTAGGGGCATATTTGTTTGATTTGCGAGTCTTATTGAAGATTACCACACCCAGCCGTTGATCCCTATCTGTATAAATTAATTGAAGCATTTCCCTTACCTTCCTCCTCTAATCCTTCTATTTGTCAACCATTATATTGCTTTTAAATTAGATTAACTAGCATGAAGAGCTAATAGAAAATTTTATAACGGTAAATCCCCAAACCTAAAGGATATATGTTTAATTTTCGGAGTTCTATTGAAAATTTCAACACTTAATGCGGGTAGATATAAAACTTGTAATATTAATAACAAAGGAAAGCAACCTGCGAAATACCCTGCCCCTACATTTCAATGGAACCCTAACATACGAAACGGTTAACATCAGTATAATACTTTTCACTCATTCCTTTCTATTTGGATTGTATATATTTTTTTAAATAAACATTTATAATTTTCCCGGTTGATTTTCCAGGAAACAGGAGGGTGAAAGTGTAAAGTGTACAAAGTATTGAAGCGGGAAGTAAAACCACAAAAAAAAAAAAAAAAAAAAAAAAAACAGATAAAGTTTAATAAAAGATTATATTTTTCTTTATGACATAAACCGTGGTAACACAAAAAAAAAATAACAAGGAAATATATTTTATTATAAATAAGAATCCTTTTTTTCATGTTTTCCCTTTATTGTTTGATGAATTTTTCTTCAACAACAGCAACAACAGCAACAAACAGCAACAAACAGCAACATCAAAACATTATAATCGATTTTTATCAAAAAGATTAAATTATGAATTTATATATGCAACACAATAGAATTTGTAACATCATAAAGATGTATATTAAATTCAAGTACATACATTCATTTCAATCATCATTGATTTGATAAACATTTAATTTAATTGAAAAAAAAAATTTTATAAAATATTTTCTAAATGAAAGAAAAGGATAGGTATATTTTTTTTTTTTACAAAATTAAATAAATAAACAAATAAACAAACGATTTATGGTTAAAGGTAAAAGAGGCAGAACTGAATCCCTTTTTTTTTCAACAATGGAAAATACACAAAAGGAAAATAAAATGAGGTTCTACCGTTATTGAAAGGTCATGATGTAATAATAAAAAAACAAAATTTTTTTTTTTATATAGTTTAGAAATAATAATTTAATCCATTAGATATTATGAAAGTTTTTCATTTATAAGAAAATGTATCTTAATAATAGATGCAATATTTTCTTTTAGTAATTTACTAGGTTTGAGGATAGGTGTCTGTTATAATAGAAAGCTGCAGTCAGTGAATTTTTTATAGACTCATGCAGTTTTTCATTTGAGGATTTCCTTTCTGAGGAATGCATTTGAGGAATTCCAAAATTTTATGAAAATTTCTTAAATACAGGAACTTAAGTTTAAATTTCCTTACTCTTAACACTCCACGAAATATTGGAGATTAAACTGTTTTTTATTGACATATTTTAGATATAGACACTGACTCTATTGAATTAAATAATACCTTCTTTTAAATAATTGTAGCGTATCATCAACCAGAGATGCCTCAAGTGCTCATTTCTAGATAGTGGAAATTCTTAGATAGTTAGAAACTGATTATAAAAACTGGATTGGAACATACTTCCATCCAATACATTCCCCCCTGATAGAATATATCATTATACAATTAGGAACGTTTCTAAAAGAAACTTTAGAAGTTCGTTGGTAATGCTCCTCACTCTCCCCTTCTATCCTTTTCCTCCAACTCTCTCTATCCTTCCAAACCCAAGAAAGAAAGAAACATGTCGAACTCCCTTATCACATTGCATGGTTAACTTTCTTATCAATGGTAAGTATGCTCCCTCTCCTCATCATTTCCAGAAATTAATAGTTCTATCCTTCTAATTTTTTCTAAAACTAGAATATTCTATTCTTTACCAAAATAACAAACAAACCAACCTTAAGTCTTTAGAATGTTCTTTGAAAATAATCTAGAATAGAATCTCGGGTGAGCGCAAGCAACTGTTCCTTAGGAGCTATTCTGGCAACAAGGGTGGTATTGGGAATGCAGAAAAAGTACCCATTTACGAATTCGAGGAACTGTAGATGAGGTTTTGCAGTAATGAAATTAATGTTATAACTTCTACGGGGAAAAAGTTCCCCTCCCGAATTCTTTCTTCTAGGAAGATTTCCTTCTAAGCACTTTTCCCAACTTACTTACTTAACACGTCCATAAATCAAAAATGTATCCACTCAAAATTTACCATGAAGGCAAATAATTTTTCATTCCAGAATTAGATTTAGAAGACCTTTGACAACACTTTTGACTGAACCTATAGCAAATTATTATAATATAACCTCTTTAGTCCTTTATGATGTGACCCTATAGTTTTATAGACTCTGTCAAGGATAAACTCTAAAGAATATTTTTTTTAATTTTAAAAAATATCCCAACTTTCTATAAATAAAGAAATAAAAAATATTTTTACCATTATTTAATTGAATCTTTTATAAAATGACTTAAGTATCTAAACTATAATATCATTTAACCCTTTCAACTCTTTAATATATATCTATGGATTATGGATAAGTATATTTAATTATTTCTTATGGCTGTATTGAGTGTAAAATCAATGTTTGAAAAAACAAATAACAATATTAATTATTAATTAAACCACAGAAAAAAAAAAAAACAGGATTCCTATTAAAGGATATTATTATCCTTTTTTTTTTAATAAAATTAAAAATTATTTTTTTTTTGTCATTATCATTATTATCATTAGAGCCAGGCACTTCATAAAATCTAATTTTCTTTTCAATAAACAGGATAAGGATTTTTTTTTTTTATTTTTGTTTTTTTAATAATTGTTATCCTTTATATCAACTACTACACTGCAAATGAAGGAAGAATTGCAGTAAAATATAGACAGGAAAGAAAAAAAAATGGAAATAAAAAGAAAATTTTCATCAAAAAAACGCAATTAATTAACAAACGTGACTATTTGAAAACTATTTAACAGAAGAAGAAAAAGAAAATGGGAAAATGGAAACATGGAAGAAAAATTAATTAGTAAAATTTTGGAATTTAAAATTTGGAAAAATTGTTTTTAAAAATATTTAAATTCGAAAATGTAATTCTTCTTCTAATCCATGTCTTCATAGTTAATCTGAACATTTGGATTAGTGGTTTTAATAAGTGGAAATTAAGTTATAAAACGACACGAATGCTCACCCTTGACATTTTTACCAAGTGCAGATATGCCAATAAAGAAGTGCAACATCTTTTGGGGAAGATTTTAAGCTTAGACTAAAGTTTACTGTTCAAGAAAGATTTTTAAAAGAAATGTGGTTTTGGCTAGTAATAATTCATCTATTTTGGATAAACTTTACTAATTTCCGCCTAATCTCCAAAAAAATCCAGAAAATCAGATTTTCAATTGGAAGCGTTGTAATGCTTCTGTTTATGTATGGAGTCGTAGCGTTGAAATGCTTCTGTTTATGTATGGAGTCGCAACTTTACTTATAAGCAGGAGAAGAAGTCGAAGCCTGTTAAGATATCTAAATCTTCTAAACAGAAAAAGGTTTCGACGGTTTTCAAATACTGGAATCAAGCATTTGTACTATTTAGAACTAATTTTTGGAAATACTGAAAACTCCCATAATAAGATTCAATACAAAGTCATTGCACACCACACATATTAACCTAATATTCATTGATTAAGCAATGATATAAATATTGGTAGGTGTATTTTAAATAGAATAATTAAAGAGTAGGTACTTTGTCAGGCAGAAATTAGTCAATAAAATAAGAGATATGAATACATATTCCCAATCCCCTATTTATAGTTGTCAATCCACAGTTTATAAACTTCTTTTCCTAGTGTTTCTGAGTGATTTTTCAATCATAACCTCGTCTGCACATAATCTCTCATAGTAATATACTTTTTGGAAGAGTTTATGAAAAATCTCCAAGAAACTATACTCTTCCCAAGAAGCAAACTGATTAACATTGAACCCGGTAAATAGTACTAAAGACGGTAAATATAAATTCTTATTAAGAGAAACATATGTAGGAAGAGAAACCGATGTAAGTAATATGCTTTTCCTAAGAAGCAAACTTATTAACCGTGAACCCTATCATAGATAGTAGTCTGTGTTGGAACTATATTCTATCCCATGTGTTCCCTAAAGTTGGTTATTCATATGGTATACCACTTAGTTAAGTTTAAGAAGAACATGAACATCTTTCTCCTTGATATTCCTCTCATTTTTTCCATTTATCCTACAAGCTCCATTATCCTGAATTCCTTAATTTTCTTTTTCATTTAAGTTTGATGTTAGTTTATGAGGGAGATAAGGTTTGGGCATGGGTTTCGTGAGATAAAGTCACAAACCATCCACAGTTTCATAGATATGAACAGTTTCAATGGGTAGCTCTCGGTTTTTTTCATTGTCCCTCGTTGCAAAAAAAAGGTGAAAGTTCAAACGATCCCTTAGAGACCTAATAAAAGGTTTAAATCTATAGATTCCTACAGAAATACATAATTGTAATCATATTGAAACATTTGGGATTGATGTTCAAAACCAGATACAAATATTAAAAAATCAATTTGAAAAACAATTGAGGAAATTTTAAGATATATGGAAAATCAACTAAGATATATTGTTTTATATATATTTTAAGTACTATGTGACTACTTAAATCCCAACTTCATTATTTTTAACCACAAAATAATATTTATATACAATTGTACACTTGCAATCTTTCACTCAGATATTGACCTTAGAAAATCTTTAAAAATAAAATCCCATTAACACTTGTACAAAAATGATACATACATTGATTGTAATATAAATATTTATATAAAATTTTGTGCAACATTTTGCAGGATTCACATTTCCTGGTAATTTAATTTTATGGTTTTATTTTTCTTTAACTCCTTTCATTTTTAATTTTAAGTTTTTCTATTTCTTTAGTTTTTTTCATATGATTGTATTGTTTGTCTTTTGCTTTTTATAATTTTCTTGTTTTTTTTTTAATTTTTCAAATTTTTCAATTTTCTTAATTCACGTCACATCCTTTGGCAGGAAATGAGGTGAAATTGTTGAAAATCAATTTTTCTATTTTATTTCTATATCATTTGTGTTTCTGCCTTTTTTTTTTGTTCCTGGTTTTTATTCATTCAATTTTAATTTTCTACACAAATACAACTAATTATATAGGTATATATGTGTATGATGCATATATAAATATATAATAGCCATTATAATTGTATAAAACCTAATTCCCTTGAGGTTTTTGTGGTTTTTTTCTCCGACATTTCATCAGGGCTTTTCACTTTTTGTAAGATTGTTTTTATTCGACACATTGAGATTTTATTAGAGAAAAATTAAAATGGCAGACAGGATATGTCTGTAATAAGGACGAAACTTCTTTCAATAATAGTTTCTTCTATTATTATTTTTTCTTATGTTTCAAATAATCATTGGAGATTGGGAAGTAATTTTTGAAAAATAGATTTGATATCAAAAGAAAACATTTTTTTTTTCGAAATTAATTTAAAATGAATTAGGAAAATCCCCTCCTGCATTGAAATGTAAGAAGATGTTTAAGAGTGTTGAATGAACGTACAATATTAATTAGATCTGCGCCTCGGGGTGAATTTTGTGTTATACAATACCAACGCAAGATCCTTTGCACGTTTTCGGGTAAGTAGAAGAGCTTTGATGCAAAGTAAGTTAATAAGAAAGGGTTGAAAAGGAGGTTGGGAAAGTATCTTTATATCATTTTGAAACATTGCTAATTGTGAAATGGAGAAAAACTAAGGCAGGAGAGTATTGCAAATTACAAGTTCCACATTTTAGAAATTCCTTCGTTAAATAAGTTCCATAATCTTTTGTGCACCAAGGAATTTACACTACGTGGAAGGGGGTATACTTCATGTTGACATGCAGGAACATATAAGAGTATTAATTTTAACGTACAACATAGATTAGATCCGCGTCTTGAGGTGTATTTTGTGTTGTACTGTAGCAATGCGAATTCCTTTATACATAATATTATTTTGACTTGGAGTAGGAAGTATAATTTGAGGAAAAATTGTATAATTAATAAAAGTTTGATAGGAAGCTGAAAACGGAACTTTACAATTTTGAAACGTTGCTAATTATAAAATGAAGAATTACTGTCAGAGAGTATTGGAGGGAAGCAAGTTTTACATTCTAGAGATTCACGGAATAACTAAATATTATGTTACACATCTAGGAATTTCCATTGCGTAAGAAGGCTAGACTCACAATATTATGCTGGAATTCTTGAAATAGAGCGGTAGGCCTTATTGAATAATTAAGTAATTATATAAAGAACGAAGAGCACTCTAATATCGCAATATGTTCTAAGACGATCTAGATTTGCCTGTCCAGCTTCACTAAGTTACCAATTCGATGAAGGGTTCGATTTTTAATTTTATGGAGATAACTTAAAAAATGTTGGTATCAAATTTGGGACATATGTTTGAATAGAAAGTCCAATGCCTTTAAATTGCTCCAAAGTCAAAATTACAAAATTTAAATTTTCCGGATTTAATGCATTATAATCTAAATAAATATTATTTTTTAATTTTTTATTTAATACAAAAAAATTAATAGTTAGTAAAAGTGTTTTTTTCTAAATTTAAGTATATTATGCTTCAATAAAATTGTATTATCAAAATAAATCGATTATATTTAATATTTTAACTTACCTAATATAAAATTCTGTTTTATTCTGTTGACTTAAACTACAACTAATGTTAAATAAATCTTCTAATATCACAGTATATACTTGATCAATTTTTGAAAGTTTTGTACTGTTTGTATCATTTGCTGTTGGTTGAACCTTATCTTGTGGTTTATTAAGATTTGCTTGCGATATTTCAATTGCTTGAAACATAAATGCACCTAAAAATATGCAATCAAATTAAAATATATTTTTTTTGAATATTATAAAATTTATTATCTAGGTATATATGTATATATAGAATTTCTTAAGCCCGAATTTTTATTTTGAGATATCCGGGGTCGGGGATTGAGGTCCGGGTCGGGATAACCGTTTCTGTAGAGTCAATAGTTTGGAGATATTTGGATATATAACTTTAGCAATGATCACACAATTGATTACGCGTACAATCCAATTTAGTATTATGTAAAATTAAAGATATTAGAGTAAAATGTATAAGTGTCTCTTTCTGAAAGCACTATTTAAATATACAGTGATTGATGAAAAAGATTTGGTATTGTAATAGATTTCTAAAGATTGGTTTTAAATTAAAGACAGCGCCAATTATTTCAGTTGCTTTATGGTTAATATATGAAAAATTTTGAAAAAAAGAGGAACTTCAGAGTTGGATTTGGATTCAGGATATTTCTGTTTCAAGAATATATGGTAAAATGTTTGTACACATGTGAGATTTCAGATTAGACGCAGTTTCTAGAATTAAATTGAAGGTATTGGAAGGGTCAATACAGTAAAGTTAAATTTAAAACAGCCAAATGAAAATACCAGCTAATGACGTACAGTCAAATCAAAATTTGGATCAAAGGGGCTTAAAACCAAAGTGGGTTAGCTCTCAAAGAGTATTTACTTTGTTATAGATCGATTACTTTATTATAGATAGATTGCTTAAAACTTTGTTATTAAATCTGGATTATTACTTGAAAAGGTTCATTTCCTGTTGCATCTATGGTATTATTTTACTCTAAGGCATTTTTCTTATTTTTTTTTAGTACCTGAGCAGTCCAACTCTTGTGGTTTTTTTTTGTGTGAGGTCACTTTAGTCCCTCCTGTTCTCAACTCTACTATGAATTAATAAGCGCAACTATAAATCTTTACAGTTATACAATCTTTCCTCAAAATGAAAATAAGGTATACTATTTAATGATATACATACATATGGATATATATATATACATATATATATACATTAATACACACAGTTAAGAAGGATTATCTAAAAAATAATTCCAAAAAAAATATCTGTAAATACTTTTTTAATATAAAAACATAATTCATATAATGTATACTCTTTTCACTTAAACTAGGCCCTTTTTCACTAATAGTGCTAAATTTTCAAATTTAGTTGATCATTCTCTAATCTTCCCCGTTTTTTGGAATCCAGCTGTCGTATCAACATATTGGAAAAAATTAGTCACAGATTTTACAGTAGAACCCAAATGCATCGAAAATTAAGAATTTCAACTCTAAGGCCCATCCTAAAAAATAACGCCCAAAAATTAATGTAGCATTAGTTTTGGGTTTACCTCAATTTTAATTCCCTTTTTAGTTTTCACTACAGAATTGGAGACATGGTTTTTAAATTATGTCATTTCCACTTCAAGATCCGAAGATACGAAGGCGACTTTATAAAAATAATTAAATGGATTTGAAAAAAGGACCACATTCATGTGAAAAAAAAAATATATATATATAACTGAAATATTACTATTGCATGACATTAGATAATATAATCTAATATGAGTGGGTGTTTTTGGTTTAAATTATACACGTTATATATAATAATAAAAAAAAACAATGGTAATAAAAACGGTAAAAAAACGAATGAATGATTTTTTACTATATACATACATATATACATACTTAATACATTCTTACCTGCAATCATATATAAAACTACCAATAGTATTATACCAACATTACTGAACATAAATGCTGTTAGTTTCCGGCAATGATCTTTAGCTCTTTCACTAAATGGTGGTTTTTGGCGCCGTCTGAATGAACGTTTCCGATTCATTGCGTTTTTTTATTGTTGTTTTTTTTTTGTTTTTTATTATTGTGATGATTACAAATCCTTCCTTCTCTTCTTTGTATCTTTTCGATGATTTTTTTTTTTACTTTTTTTCGTATTTTATTATGAAAAATAAAAATACGAATTTTTTGTAATAACACGTTATTTTCACCTTTATTATCCAGGATATCTGTGTTTTTTGTATATTTTTTTTTTTTTTTTTTTTTTATTTTAAATTTTTTTCGAAATTTTTCGAAAATTTTTCACTATTTCTTTAAATTGAAATATAAGATATTTAACAAATGAATAGTGGATAAAATGTATCAAAAGGACATTTTTCTTATATACATTCTGTATATAGTCCTGAATCCTTTTTTTTTTTTTTTTTAAATTCTTTATTTTTTACTTTTAGTTTTATGAAATTGAAATATTCGACTATAGTTTTCCTGTTTACCAATATTATTACAATTTATTTGATAATAGCTTGTAATTTGTTCAATTTGTAAAAAAATTTTCACAATAACTATCAAAATAATATTTTTAAGCATTATTTTCTGTTATAACTTTGTACTTATATATGTATTAGTGGTTTATGTGTACGTGTAAAATTGTTATCCTTTTTTTTTTTATGAAGCCAAAAAAAATTAAAAACTTATAACAAATTGGTAGCATTGACTATTGGAAAAACTTTGGAAAATTTTTGTTTTTTATTAAAAAAAAACTATCCTTTAATATCCTTTAATATCCTTTTTTGAAAAGTAATTTTATGCTGTTATTTTGAACATTAACTTAAATTTTCTTGGCTTGTACTTGAATGTTTGTAATAGTTGATGCTTTTCAATTGTAATTTTTCCAATTTTTTTTTTTGAATTTTTAACCTATATTTGGAAAAAAATAGAAAAAAAAATTTATTAATATATTATGAAAATAATTTTTTATTATATAAAAAATTACTATTTTATTTTGCAGTTCGAAAGAATAACACAAATGGGGTTTTCCGAATAGTTTTTCCGACTTTAAATTTTTTTTTAGAAAAAAATTAAAATGCTATTTATTAGCAGGTTTTAAAACCAATGATTAGGTCACGTATTAATTTTATGAATTTTATGTGTTTTTTAGAGAAATATAATAGTTATAACGTTTTATATAGTAAGAAAATCATCCGCGGCGCGTTTAGTAGAATATCAAAATTTATTTTGAGGAAGTAAAGTTTTATTACAAGGTTTTTTGAATTCATTTTTAAGTATTATATATCGGATCGAAGCCCTTTGGTTAAAGTAATGAACTTCTAATTGAAGGATCTTGTATCAAATTTAAAAATATTAGATTTAGTTAATTGAAATATTATAATTTAAAATTTCATTCTATTTATTTGTAATCAATCCGTTAAAGTAATATTTCAATTTCAGAAATATCTTTAAATATTCTATAAATTGGAAAGTTTCCTCATGCTGTTGCTGGAAAATTAGAATATCCATTCTTGAACAATTATATTACTATCTTATTAGGTACTTAATATTTCCGGACTTCCGGAGTGCGTTCAATATTCATTATATAAACCACTTACGAGCTATCCGCTCCTCACCCACGTCTTTTAAGAATCTAAACTTTGATTATAGAATTTTGCGTGTTCAGTTAGAGGTGTGAAACCTTTAGAAGATTTGTTTACGAGGGAATGGGAAGCTTCGAAAGCCACTTAATTAGCTAGTTACTTAATCTTATACCGAAAATTCGGAACCTATTTTAAATTAGGTGTCTAATGAAAAAAATCTTTATATAAATAATTTCACCAAATATGCTCAGTTAACTCCCAATATATTTTCTGATAACCTTGATCTCTACTTAAAAACATGCAATTTATTAGGTTTATAGGCCAATTCTATGGTTCAGATAACAGAAGTATTTAACGACATACGTTTATTAAACGTGTTTAACATATTTAACAAATTACACGTTTCAACTCTTACATAATTACCTCACTTTAATTTTCATTATTTTAATATTAAAGATAAATTCATCAAAATTTTAAAGGATCATAATCATGTCCAACAATTAAAGTTCAAGGAAATAGCTAATCAACTGGAAAATCTTTATATTAACTTCCTTAATCCAAATAAAATCTTAAAACTTTTTTAAAGCATGTTGTTTTTCCATCGAAAAGATTTAAATTACAATAAATAGGTATACAATATGAAATTTTCAAAATTTTTTATTAAAATATAATCGAAAACATAATGCCCCAATAATGGCCCTTTAATTTGTTCCTTTTTTTTTTAAACTTCGAAAAAGTCTGTAAAAATTTCAAAAAAAAATAAAGTTGAAAAATTTCTAAAATTATAAAAACCTAACCTTAATTTAATTGAAAAATAAAATTGCACGTGTATGTTATATTTATTAACTATACCCTATTTATTTATAAATATATTTATTAAGTAAGATTTATGAATACAGGGTGTTTAGTATTAGGGGCAATTAAGTATACTTTTGAAGAAATTCTAATTATGCAGTAACTTGAATTGCAAAAAGTAATGAATTTTTGTCACAAGTAGAAGATGGATATGTTTCTTACATCAGCTTTAAAAAAACATAATCACAGGATAAATTATGATCCAGTTATGAAGCAATTTCTAACTGTAAAACCTCTCAGGTAGATTAAATAAAATCAAATCAAACATATGGCAACAAATGAACCTTTATTGGAAGAAACTTTCAACCTTTTAATCTGAATGTTCTCTACTTTCGCCAAATTAATCCCCTAGTGATAGGGGAAGCTGGTTTAAAATATAATGAGTCATTGTCAAATACACAGTCTTCGGTGATAACAGTAACTCGTGGAAAATATACAACTTATTTTATAGTTCATGGTATACTCCTAGACTAATATTCCAGGAGAAAAATTTTATTCGTTCATTTCTAGTTTCAATCACGAGTTAAATTTCTACGAACACCGTGTACATTTGAAATATAACTAATACCGTTTCTGATGCATATAGTTCAGAGCTGCTGATTTTCAAGATTTTTTAAATTTAAAAAAAGAAATCGGTGCTAGTACCGATACTGAAAAAATTACTACTTAGCAATATGAACCAGTACTTACGAGTATCACTCAGTACTTACCAGTCTCAAGCAGTACTAACTAACATTTATCAGTATTACACAACAAAACCCGAAGTACTAGAAAGAATTCATTAAGTACTTATTTAGTATTTCCATTTTGGTTTAAAAAGCCATTACTTTGAATATTTTTCATATATTTTCAGTAATAAGATACTGGATAAATTCTAGTGAGTGCCAAGACCAGATATTTATATTTGTTCCAATACTAGAACAAAACAATTAATTTTCTTGAATTTTTTTTTCCAGTATCGGTACTCGTACTTGACTGGTACTGATACTTGAAATAGGTCTAATATAGGTAATATAGTTTCCTAAATGACAATGTTACCTATGCTGGAAAATGCATAAATTACCTATCATAATACCCTACATATACCCTACATAATACCTATCATAATAAGTCCATAGAGCAGGTACTCAAAACCCTTAAAACTACATTACTTTTAAATAATTCTATTATTTTATTTCCACTAGCTCCGAATGCTATAGTTACCGTATCTTCTCTTTCTCTGCACACCCTGTATACCCAAAATGTTAGAAAAATTATCTTTAATTTATATATAAATAAATATATATATATATATACTTTTTCTTCAATATCTCTCTTAATTTGTTTTTAAATTTTGAACATCTTTAATTTTGCTCAGTTGATTTTTTTTTTCCGCAAAAACAAGAACAAAAAAAAAACACAAAAAAAGGATAATTTAAAAAAAAAATTTTTCCTTCTTTGTTTTCTTTTTTATTTTTCTTTTTCGAGGAAAAACAGTTTTCATTCATTTTATTTAATACAAAAATAATTTTGTTTCTATACACTCGAAAAATTTTTTTATTTTCATAATTTTTGAACTTCTAAATAAATACAGATATGTATAATACATATACACATTGTATATATATAAACATACACACACAAAACTGTAGGTATATAAAATATATATACATATATACTTTATTTTCAACTAAAATTTTGTGTTTGATGTCTCCTTATATATTTCTTAATTTGTTTTAAACTAGGTTTAAATTAAGAGCATAATGATTTTATTATCCTGTTTATTTGTCAAGGATATTTTCATGTTAAAAATTTTTTTTTTTTTTGCTCTGTTGTTGTTGTTTTTCCTGGATATTAGCATGACATTATTAAAAAGGACATAAAAAAGAAATTACTTGAACTCTTTATTTTGTTAGTTAAGGACTTGTTTTACTTTCCATTCAATTATAAAAAAAAGTAAAACAGAAAAAACAAAATAAAAAGGACATCAAGAAACAAACTTATAATTTTGATGTCCTTTCCAGTATTTTTGTTTTTTTTTAAATTATATGGTAGGCAATGTGATATTGTTTTTTGATTTCGTTATAGTTTTTGACTTGTTATTTTTTTAATCCTGTTTTTTTAAATCCTGTCGAAATATCCTGTTAGTAAATTTATTTTTCGTATAAAATTTCTTAAATTTTTATATTTTGTTAGTTAGGCATATGTATAAGTTTTTGAAGTTAATGAAATTTTATTGGTTTTTTAATATAATTACGTACTCTTGTTCTCTCTTGTATAGTTGATGAACTATAGAAGATAATTTAAGATTCTGGGGAAGGTATGTGTTATATAATATATTATATACTAAATAGAGGGTTCCTATTCTTGATGATTCTACTATATTTCTTCTATTGAACTGTAGAGTACCTATAGGAGATCATCTAAGGTTCTCTTGTTGAAAGGACTTTTTTTATATAGTAGAGTGCCTGTTCCTGAGGATTCTAAAATATTCTTTCTCTTTTGTTGCATAGTAAAGCATCTATAGAACATATTTTAAGCTTCACTATAAGGTATGTAATATATACAATATATTATATTAGAGTGCCTGTTCCTGAGGATTCTAGACTTGTTCTTTTAATTTTAAAAAAAAAAACCTTCAACTTAAAAAAAAAATTTTGAAATTAACCACATTTTGTATAAACTTTATAATAGTCTGGAGTTGACATTGAAATTTTGCTCTATGAAATTGGTTAAAATAGTTTATTTTGAAAAATTTAAATTATTTTTGCCATTGTGGTTAATAATCACACTTACGTTGTATTATTTGCTGTGTTAAAATGTATTTCCATAATTTTTTTTAATAATTCCAATGATAGATGGTCGGAGGTCCTAAGAAAATTTAAAAAAAGTTAGTTGAGGAGAAGGTTTGCCGGAATATTTAAAAATATATAATTGGAAGAGATTTTGAATTATGTTTTGTAGAAAATGATTTATTATCAAGAGAACTTCTCAGAATTATAATAGAATCATCATCGGATAATTTCTCATAACACTACTGCTACCTATGTACAGAAGTCTGTTGTTTTGCAGCAGCAGCACTGAATCTGCCTTAACCCAAAAATGGGTGTAAGGCCTTGAAGGAAAGTACTTGACCTTTTTGGAGGCATATGAAACCTTAAATTACAAAATTCCGCTGCAAGATATTCTAAATATCACATATCAGTATCAGTACTTAAAATCAGGTTACTAAATATACTAAATATTACTTTGTCCCGTACATAAACCCAGGACACGATTCCTGCAAGAAGTTATAATATTTTGCATTAAAATGGTAGACAAAAAAATTTAATTCTACGAGGAATCTCACAAAAGATGTGCTGCGATTCCTTCCTCTAAGCATACAATTAAGTTTATACGTGTCATAGATAATAAATTTCCTAATTTTCCTCCAAAAATAGATAAATGGGGATTTGGGAATCCAATTTTGCCAAACCTTCATGTAAGTCTCATCCTCTAAAATCCCATAATCCTAATGGCCTCCCAGGTCTTACCTTTTTTGTGTTTGGTGCACATTTCCACCAGGTGGAATATTTGAAGTTTTCCACTATCTTCTTTGATAAAACTGACACTAGACACTCTTAACATTACCCTATCTAAGCGACTTTTCTTGATTCCAAGGACATTTAAAATATAGATACCCTATATCAACGTAATTTCAAAGTGTTGTACAATTTTAACTTTGTACAACAACAATATTCTATATTTTATTTCTTAATTATGAGTTTTAATTTAATTTCAAAGATTGAATTGTCTAAATTATTTGAATTATTTTGAGTTAATTGGTTTGATTATACTTAAAATAAATCGTTTTGTCTACTAACGCTCTATTTTATTTCATTTTCTTATTTTGTTTTGTTTTTTTGTGTCTCCTTCAATTATCCTTTTTTTTTGTAGAATACGAACAATTATTCGAGATCGTTGATTTTTATCGTTGTACCTATTCAATTTCTAAAATTGTCTGGAGGTTGTTGTTTCTTTTTATTTGTTTGTCAGTGATTATACAATTTCACTGCCTACTCTTGTGTATATTGTGTGTAAGGATTTAAGTCCTTTTATCTAATTTTATTGTATTTTATTTATGTACGTGTAATCAAAAAATTTTTTTATTATTTTGTTTTGGCTGTATTTATTTTATTTTTATTTTGTATTTATAAGGACGAAATCCTGTATTGCTGTATTAGTGGCAAAGGTAAAAGAACTTCAAAATTATGGTTAAAAGGTAGAGGTAAAAGAACTATAAAAAAAAATTTAAGCTGAAAAATATGTAAAAAAATAATAATTGATTGCGTCTAAGCTGACGGGGTTGAATTATTTGGGGATTTAAAAAAAAAAACACCATAAACAAACAATCAAAATAAAACTTTGTTTAATCAAAAATAATAATATTAAAAGAAAAGTATCTATTAGATTCTTAGAAATTTTATTATTTTGCAAAAAAAACAGTCTGAATTTAAAATTTTGAATAAATAAATGTTAATGTAAAATTATTTTTAAAAATTCGTTTAAAATTATTGAAAAGGTAATGGAAAGCTTCGAAAGACAACCATTGGTACAGTTCGTTGTTCCTTTGAATAGTGTGCGACTATAACACACCAAAACCACGCCTTTTTTTAAACCAACTTTAAAAAGGGACCAGTGGTACAAATTTACACTTTAGTTATGAGGATGGGGATATAGAAAGATATTGAGATTGTGGTTGAAGAAATTTGGAAATGTTGCATTATGCGATAGGTATGAAGAAAATTGGATGGGACAAAATTATTGGAAAAAATTACCCTGAAAAAATTAAATGAGTAGGTGGAAGTCTTATTGGGAGACTTTACTTTAAAATTAGAGAGACTTATAGGATTGAAGGATTTTATTTTAAAATTAACCAGAACTAGTAGGTTTTTCCACGTACATAGTTGTATTTATTCTAGCAGATGATTTAAAGTTGTCTCGAGTCGTATGAAAAGTTTGATTTTAATAGAATCTCTAGGTGCACTAGAGAGATGGCTTTTAAGGAACTGATCTATTCAATTATATTAGTATGATAATTTTATGCAAGACAATAGACATATAACTAATAGTTTTATTACTTTGGATGATTAATATGATGATCTTAGATTGAATCTTAAATTTTCAGTGATCTTCGAAGAAGCACCCGGTTTTCTAATAAAAGCTTCCCCAACATTTGATTGGCATACAGTTTTCGAATAACAAAACTTATGAAACTGGATTAGACATGGGAGAATGGTTTATATAATCTCCTAGGCGGATCCAGGTCAAGAAGTACAGCTGGAGCAACCTGGAGAAGAGCAGTGCTAGATAAATTAAAGAGACAGGAACTATCCTAGAACGAAATACCAGAAAAAAAGTTATAAATATAAATGATTGGAGATTTCACGTGGAAACTCTGTGCTGAAGTTTTACTTTGACTGTAGATTAATTCGAAGCCGGCTTATAAGCATCAGCACATTTTCTTTATTCCATGAATTTGCTTTAGATAAATTTAAAGTTACGTTGGTATTAGAATGCAGTTAATGGTCCTTCTGCAATCCTATAGGTTTTACACTATTTCTATATTCTTAATGTACTTTTACAATACACAAGTGTCGCACACAAGGAAGTCTCAAATGACGGATATTTCAGATATTATTTAACCATGTTTCTACTGCGAACCCCCTATTTTTAAAATTAAGTATTTTCTTTTTTAATCATCTGAGATTGGATAATTTTGATATGCGACATTATACACTTCTCGGATCAATATTAAGTTACAAGTTTATTCAAAAATATTATGTAATTTTTTAATTTAATAATTTTTTTTTAATATTTGTTTCTGGTAACAAATAAATATTACATGGCAAAAAAGTGATACAACATTATTAAGTTATAATAAACAAAATAACTTTTAACCTATTCGAAAATGTGTGGGTATTACATATAATCTATACATACATGGCTCAGAAAAAAACAAGCATAATAAATCTTTTTACTCATATTTCTTATGCTCGTTAGTTAAAACAAAAAATAACTTTAAAACTAAATGTGACGATGAAAAGTCAATACTAGCGTTGCAATAAAAATATGATACTTGTATAAAATGTTTTTTTCCAGTAAAAAAATGTCACTCAACATTTTCTTTGCTGACTTTACAAACTACTCAATTTTTCTTCTTTAAATTTTACTTTTAACTGGAAAAGTCATGATGAGGAGGAAGAGTATAACGTTTTTCTATTTTTTTTTCCAGTATATACAAGAGTCATCCAATTTGTTTTACTTTTAAGCTCATTTTTAAAAAACAAAAAAAAACCTTTTTCAATCTGATACACAGCAGACGTCTAAAAAATGAGAATAGTCTGAAAGGATGTAGTTCGTCCTTCGGTTTGGCGGAAAATTTATTTCTTAAGATTTATTTCCAAAATATTTTAATTTATCTTCAAATCTAGAAGCAATGACTAGTCTGAAAAATTTTAAAAGATTCTTCATTTCCCGACTCTGAATCTTCCTAACTTTCCATTTCCCAAATTTCCATATTTAAAAAATTTAAATAGTTGTTGATCCCTATCCCAGCCTGTCTAATCCTAAATATTTTCCGACTACACAGCATCTGAACAATTTGATGTGTCATCTCATGAAATAACTAGGAGAAGATATGGGACGAGTTTTATATTAAAAAACATAATTAGCTTAGAGTTCCTATCCTAACCTATCTAATTCCTTAATTTCTTCCTACTACAACTTCTGTACCATCAGAGATGTCATCTCTTGAAATTATTAGCACGATGGAACGAATCTAGTGGATCTCATTTAATAGTCTCATAATACTAAGGATATCCACAATAATGGATCCCAATCCCAGCATATCTCCTCATTAATACCTTTCCAATATACCATCTAAACAATTAGAGGTACTGGCATCTCTTGAAATTAGCACCAGAAGAAATGAGTTTAATGAAGAGAGTTTAATAGTCTCACAACACTAAGAGTAAAGACCGTCTCTCTTATTATATAATAAGAAAGATCTTCCATGAACCGTCCCATCTTCTATACACCATTCCAAATCAAATTTAAAAATGTTTGCCATCAAAGATGTCAAAACCTTCAATTTCTACCGGAATAATTTTTGAAATCTCAGGAGCTTAACCGTAATTTACTATTTCAACTTGATTAGTTGAGCTTGAGTCGGAACAGTATATAAAAAGTGAATAGTCGAGCTAGATGTCTTGACTTTCCCCAAGAATATATTGCTAGTATTGTAGACAGAGACTTCTTCCACAATTCAGATGGAATGTTCAATTTCCTCTCACATAATACTCCTTTATTTAGTCTATTTCTTAAACTAACAGTACCAAAACGGAATTAAAGTGCAAAAAAAAGGATTTTTTCGTATTTTGTATGAAACCTGATATACAAAACAGAGAATGGGAGAGAGAAAAAGAGACAAAAAAACAAAGTATGAACTATCATCTATAAACGAATCAATCTAACAAAATATGTGTTGTAAATAATATAAAAATTTATCATTGTGTATATTATAGTTATGCATGTAAGTTTCAATTTAATGATGTAACGACTAGTGATTCGTTTTTTTTTTGTGTTTCACTATTTTTTGCTTTTTTGATCTCTAAAAAAAAACTTTGTTTTTGTTTTTTTTTTTTCATTTATTATCGTGACAAAAAATTTTTTTTTGCTTTACTAACTTCCTTCTGAATCAAGATTCAATATACGTTCTTTTCCAATGTATATTCAACGTACATTACTATGCATAGGTTATATATATTGAAATCTGTGTGCCGACAGATTCAATATGTATTTTGTAATCGTTAAAAAAATATATTTTGTGACAAGAAACCAAATAAAAAAAACAATAACAACAAAAAAAAAAATCCTAGTTGAGGAAAAAAAAGGATTCATCAATTGAATGAGATGAATTCATTCTCACATATCATGCAACAGAAATTATTCTTTTACGTGATGTGATTGGATATGATGATGTTTAGTTTTTTATTTTTTTTTTTGATGCTTTATTTTTACACAATATTTTTATATAAAAACAAGGTGTCCTATTAATTTTATCTTGGATACACCAGGTCATTTTATTTATTAAGAGGCATTTCTTGTAATTGACCATGGTTTACAAAACCTCTTTATATTTTAAATGTAATTTACAGTCTTCAGTTACATTTAAATGTAAGCTATTGATATTTTAGGACTAAGATAGTGTTAAGCTTTCAATGTCCTGGTACAGTATGGAAATAATCGGAAACTCCTAGTGTGTTAAATTAGCAAAACTAATGCTTTAAACCTATTGATCAGCAGAGTTGGAGTAAAGTCGCTGCCGAAATCTTTGAGCACAACTCGCTCAAAAAGCGTTTCTCTTTCGCTTTATTAACTAGATATCTTTTACAAAAAAATTTTTTTTTGAAGAGCTGAACTTCCCCAAAAAAATTTAAATTTCCAAGCTTCACTTGACAAGAAATTCTTCAAAAGTACCTACAGGCTAATCAAGACCTAAATGCTGAATTCGCCTTAGTATAACATGATGTAAGCTCAACTTCTCAAGAGAAGCTAGATTCAGGCTCCTTAAAACTTAAATATTGAATTCGCCGCATTATAAAATTACGGTAGTTCAACTTTTCAAATTTAAACAGGTTCCTTTTAGGCTCTTAAAAACTTAAATTTTGAATTCGCCGCAATACTAAATTCCGGTATTCAAACAGAAAAAAAGATCTTTTTTTCGAACTTGAAAATTTTCTTCGATATAAAATTTCTAGAGAATGACCCTGTAAGTACATGCACATCTAAAAATACAGGATAAGTGAATCATATAACAATCTCCCATAGAAATCTTTAAATTTAACAAAAACAAAATCAATTTTACCGTCACATAATTAAGTCCTTACGTTTTTTTTTTTTCTTTTATTTGGTCCCTTTTTTCCTCCCGATGTCTTCGAACTTTGAAAATGTATGCACATTAAGGAAAAAGGAGAGCAAAACGATATCTACAAGAATACAAAGATAGTATGCCCTAGTTTTTTTTTGGTATAACACAAGAAAATCAACAAGAAAGTTAAGAAGAAAATTGTTAAAGTTTAAAAAGAAAAAGGAAAAGTTTTTTGGAAGTTGCTTTTTCTATCAAAGTATTGAAAATACAAAATATTAAATAAGAATTTCTTACATTCGTTGCTTATAGTTTTAAAGAAAAAAAAAATGAGAAAGTTAAAAAAATAAACTTTCTAAAGAAAATTTACAAACAGTTTTCATATTTTTTTTTTTGGGGTTCTTGTTTAAACTCTTGTTCTACACTTTTTATGGAAAATTCTTTTTGTTTTAAAAAATTTTGTAGAAAATTTTAACTACAAAATTTCCTTTAAAATAAAAAGAACGATGTAAGAAAATTTTCTTCAAAATATAAAATTACATTATTTTTGAATTCTTTTTAAAAAATTTTAAAATTTTTTTGGAAAATTTTTATATCTTATTAAATTTGAAGTTATGAAATTATAAAATTATCTTTGAAAATGAGTAAGTTTTCCCAAATTTTCCGAATTATATGATTAGTAAGATACAAACATTAATTCTTATTAAATGTATATTTTATAAATTTGGTGTATTTAGGGAAAACAAATAAGTTAATTTAATAAAAGAAAATTTTTAGAATGTAAAACTTAATTGAAGACGGGTTGGTGAAAACATCCTTCATAATTCCTCCTTTTAATCATCTAGCCCCTGAGCAAAATATCAAGTATTAAAATTAATTGTTAATATCGGAATTAAATCTAAATACCAACTTGAGCATTTTAAACATTAGTGTTATTTGGGATGGATCTTTGAATTAAATTACAGTTTGTAGAACCAATCTGAATCAATTATTTTTGAGGTCAGTCACTGTATCAATATTAACAATATACTCGTCTCTCTACAAAATTCCATTGATTGGGGAAATACCGTTAGTTTTCCTAAATTTCTTATTGTGAGCTATAAAGTGCGTTTTTATTTGCATTAATGTTTCCTAAAACACACAGAATTCGACGCAAACCTTAATTAAGAAAAATAGCCCATTTTTGATTTAAAGTTAATTATTATTTCAATTAAAAACCTAGTTCTAAATCCGAAAATTGAGCGTAAGGACTGATTATATGTCCTTTCCCGGAACAATCAACGTACCTTCAGTGTTTGTAAATTCAGTTAATTGACAACCTTTTGAATTTATTTTGATCATATTCATGAGTCCAGTACTTTCCAAGTAAGAGCTTTAAACTTCGAAACTGATAATTATTAGAGCTCTTCCTAAATGCAAAATATATAAGGATAATTTTCTTTGTTTTTAGAACATTAAAAGAATTTTCCCAACTGCCAGTCAGGGAAGTATCAATGTATGATCGTGTAAATATTAGAAACTCTTTTTACCAGTTAATCAATAGATTACCAATCTTTATTAAATATCTCTAACTTTTTTTTAAATTTGTCAACTAAATTCAATTTTGAACATGAAGAATTATTGTGTAAGCTAACCCAATAATTTAAATTGATTTATTAGTTTGTATCATTTTTATATCAGTAAAAATATAAAAAAATTTCAAACATGTTTTAATATAAAAAAAATTTATTTTATATTCACGAACTCTTTTTTTACACCAATTCTAAATTCCATTCCCTTACTATTCCATTCCGCTTCAATCAAAAAATTTATCGTTTCTTTTATTTTCTTCAATTTTTGTTTATTTTTTTTTTTTTTGAAAATAAAAATGAAATATTTTCCAGTGAAAAATTTGCATGCATGATTTCGCATATATAACAATCGTAAATAGTTGAACACAGCAAAATAAAAAAACTAAAAGACAAAACAAAAATGAAATATGAAATTTCAAAATTGAAAATAAACAGGTAAATCGATTCTCTTATTATACCTATATATTCATAGTCCTACACATACCACTAATTCAAGTGACTAGAAGCAACTAAGGTATCAAAACAACAAAAAAAAAAAGTAAAATAAAGTCAGTCAGTCATAAGTTTTGTATGATGGAAAGGTAGTCTCTAACAGAAAAAAAAAACACAATATGAATTGTTGTCATGTAAGTATATTAATCAAAATTTCCAAATCACTTCAGTTCTTTTTTAACAAAACCACCCCATAAACATAAATAATAAAATATCATTGAATATGAAAGTGAGAAAGTTATAAACAATACCTATGCACACACAACATAATCAAAAAACAAACCCACTGAATGAACAATAACATAAAAAAAAACCCTCTCTCCTATTAAAAATTTTCCTATTATTCTCTATAAGCCTCAACTATACGATTATAAGCGGAAAACCACAAAACAAAAAAGGCAAATACCGTTAATGTAAAAATGGTGTGTGAAGTGTTAAAAAAAGAAACAGAAAAAAAAGAGGTATTTTATAGTCCTTATAAATAATCTAAAAGGCGGTTTTATGAGAATGAAACAAGAAATTTTCTTGTGAACTCAAGAATATAATCTATATCGTGAAGAACAAAACAAACAACTTAGATATGTATGCTAATAATTTACAAAAAAGAACACTAAATAATATTTTATACTTCAAAACATGAATGGCTGCAAAGAATAATCGTGTAAGGAACGAAATACATTTCGTTTTATTTGTTTAAAAGATTAGAGGCATTTTAGAAGAAAAATAACGGTATTTCCTGGATTAATTTTTAGGACAAACTAGCTGTTTTAATTAAACTTAAGGGGACTTAATCAATGCATGGATTCAATTCTAAGTTAATTTTTCGGGTAAGTATGAATATAGACCTTTTATTTCCTAATTATGGGGCAAAATCGGGCTATAAGTCCTTTTATTTCAATTTTGAAAACTATTCATCCTAATAGGTAATATAAAATAAACCTTTCTAATGGTCTAATCTATTTAAATTATATATTGAAATATTTTCTTGAATCCTTAGGAGATTCTATAAGAAATGTATTTTGAGAAAAACTACAAAGAGAATATATTTCTTGAAATAAATTTTATATTCTACAGTGGACTTACATCCAATTTTATAATCAATTGTATACAACTGTCTTTCTTCAATCAAAAATCAAATAGTAACTTAATCCATTTCTACTTGTAACCACAGATATGTAAATGTAAAAAAATTCTTTAAATTTTTAAATAAATCATAACATTCGTACCTTGATATATACATATTGATTGCGTAAAATGAATATTTTACTATGATAGATTAGTTCTATTGAAATTTTTATCAAAATTAAATTTAACATACGATTTAAGGAAAGTTGGGAAAATAATTCTTTAAAATTAAAGTAATATGAACAGTATTTCTAGTTAAGTAAATACTTGCGAAGAATTTTTTTGAGTCAATGGAAGTCAATTTTAAAGTATATTTAAATATACTCTTACTTTAAATTTGTTTAAATAATACTCATTTCCTCCTTTTGGTCTCCTCCCCTTAAGTAAAACCGTATTTTTTAATATTTTAGATATTAAAAAAAAATTGTGTATGTAACCTCCAGTGTTTTCATTAAATTCAACATTCAATAAACATTTCATTTAAAACTTTGAAACCCATCAGATCATAAAAGTCTTACCATTATAAAAATAAATTTTCATTAAACGTAATTTGCATACATTTAGGATTACAAAAAAAATTTATCACTTAATCATAAAAAAACATAGCTATAAACATTTAATAAAAAAGAAAATCTATTTTTGTGCAATCATCATAAACTTTTGAACTTTTTTAAAAAAAAATTTAAAAAACACTTATTAAGGTTATTAGATAACCAAAGAAAAAACTATTTCAAAAATGAAGTTAAGTATCAAACTCTAATCAATTCAACTATTCTTCACAATAAAGAATTTTTTCAATTGTTAAAAAAATTTGAAATTTGAAAAACTACAAATTACAAAAGCTCCAAATATCATTTATTGTTTGACCTAATTGCGATTTACAATAGTAACAAACCAACAAACCAACATTTTAATTTTACAATTTAATTATTGTAATCAAAGTAGCACAAGATATGGTCTAAATAGAAATCAAAGCCAGAAACAATTATACCCATTGTCAAAAATCAAAAATATTCGATTCATTTCTTTTTATTGTATTTTCGGAACTTGTCAATTCTTTATAAAACTTGTTAAATACACCAAAATATAAGTCATTCGGATTCTTATATACTTATCTAAGACTATAACAAATAATGATCCAACAGACTTAGTAATACCCTACAGCTGACAAATTCAATTGACAGTTACACGATCCCCGCTTCAACTGATTTCAGGAACATTAAGCAAAGAGAGCAGAACTTGTATCTTGGACCTTGTATCAAATTTTAAGTTATTTTCTTGATTGGGAGTTGTGTGGAAGGTTCCGCAACAACCACTCCAATTTACACCAAATTCAGAGATAGGAAGAAACACCTTGTAGTACCAATTTGAAGGTTTTATCTTATTCTTGCTCGGACTCATTTCGAATAAAAGCTTCAAGAATTCGAACCCATTGTCCAAACTCCCCAATTTTTATTCCACGCCATAATTTTGTAAATGGTAATCTGAAGTATAAATTTAAGTGATATAGACTCATTACTTTTTGGGTTATCTTGTTTAAGGACAGACGGATGAACGGATATTGCTAAATCGACCCAGGAGGTGATGCTGAGCAAAAATATATATATTCTTTTAAATATCTTGCTTGCATCCGCTTGGTGGTTCCGAAACAAATACCATACCAAAATGATTAAATCCCTATAGTATAGGACCTCCATAAAATTTTAGGTGCAGGGTATAATAGAAAAATTTTGCTGATTTTAATAGATTTCTATTTCTAGTACTTTATTGTGTAGCTGTTAATCTGAACTACAGCTAATCTACATAATAGAGTAAAGATCAAGGAAAGATAATTTTCCTCAATTTACATTTTTCTTTTTATAGACATTTACAGAACAATTGAAATCAACGATAATTACACTAAAAAAAATCTCATGCTATTGCCATCTACAAAATGATAGATGATAATAAAAACCATTTTACAAAAAAATTTTCAACACTCAAAAAATTCAAATGTAGTGTTACATGTACTTATGTACAATATCCTTATATGAAGGATACGCATATTTGATAAGTTTTCAAAAAAAACTAAAACTCAATTCAATTGAGTGCTATGACTTATAATTGAATTTAAACATCACTTTTAACATTTTTACCAATCAATTGTTTTGGTAGTTTTTTTTTTTTTTTTGTTTCTCATCTTGAAATGAAACCAATTGAAATCAAATTGTGTTTTAGTGAACCATAATGTACCCTAGAGTAAAATTTTAGTAGTACTTTTAAATATACTTATTCACTTAGTTTTTTTTAGGGCTGTGTTAAATGTTCATAACAATGCCTTAGAACATTTTGATATTTGACACAGAAATGCAATTTCTTACCATTTTAAATATTCTTTAAAATGGCTGTATGAAAAAAGTCCCAAAACAAGAGACAGCAAAACCAAAAATGAGAAAAGTTCTCAAATTTGGTAATATTTGTGGACTTTTTTCCTATATTTTGGGGAATTTTTTTAAAATTTGTATTTTAGTGATTGTTTTCTGTACGAAAAAATCCCCAAAAGATTTTAAGTATAAAGAGTTCAAAGCAAGTTTAGTTTTTGTTGTAAAATTTTTTAGGTTTTTTAGAACTGAAAAAGGCAGATATCGCTTTTCCCATAAAATATAAAATAGTTATAGTAATTTTTCTATCCCTATAGTAATATTGAATAAAATAAGGCCTACCATTCCCAGAGCCTCAATAAACCAATTATTCGATTCATAGTTTTGTAACCAACTTCTAATTTTTTTCAAAAGCAGCAAATTTTTAATTAGTCAGCAGCAAATTATTTAATATAATACAAACTGCCGCCGCCGAATCCTTACTAAACAAACTATTGGAACCTTGATTTTGTCTTCAACTCTGAATTCTTCGCTAACCTCTCTTTATAAATAATAATTCAGCAACAAGCAATAAGTCAGCATTTAACATAATTGGAGCTGCTGCCCTCAAACCCACGCAAAATAAATTACTAGAACCTTGATTTTGTATCAAATTCTGAAATCCTAATAATTTCTTCTAATTTTCTCACTCCTTCTTAGCAAGGGGGACTTTTTTCTTCCGCCCTTTAAAACTTAAATCAGAAAATTACTTTAACATAAAATTTGAAGTGAAATGTCAAAATCACATTAGAGGCAAAGAACACAAGGTTATCATTTTCATACCTCTAGTGTTTGTTATCAAATACGATGAATACCTATAAAACCTAAAATTTAAAAAAAAGATTTTTTGAAAGAAAATAGGATGTACGTGGTAACTAGAGAGATATTTTTCAAGGAAATCATTAATAACAGAATCTCAATTTCACTGTTTTATCACTTTTCTGGAAGTTTTTCTCTGCTGATGATGGTGTCACTAAGTTAATTTAATATAAAATTTAATTTTAACACTTTTCCTTGTTTGTTTTTATGGATCTATATTTTTATTGGAACTTTGAAAATTGAATGAAAAATGAATAATGAGATGTTCATTCTGTCCAAAAATCAAAACCAAAAAAAAAAAAATGAAGCAGAAATTTGTATTCATAAAATGTTTCAATTCAATGTCTTCAAAAAAGTTTAGAAAAAGTACAATAGAAAATAGAAAAGTGATGAGGCGACTGGCATATTGAAAAGAATCTATTTTTTTTTTTGTAATAAGGAAATAGAAAATTAAATTCAATTGAAAAAAATATTAATTTAAAAGAATGTCTTGAAAGGGGGGCTGGAAAAATAAATTTGGGGTTGGAAAAATTTTCATTGTTTAAAATCATATTAAAGATAAATTTATTAAAAAAGAGAGGGTCTTTTGAAGAAAATGGAAAAGATTTCGAAATTTCTAAAAAAAACCTTGAAGCAATTTAAAATGAGGAATAACGGGGTTTCCTCAAACAAATTATCTCGTAGATTATTTACATAATTTTAAAAATTTTATCAGGGGGAAGTAATGATTTTTAAAGAGTTTAATTTGTTGGGCTTTGTTGTATTAAATTTAGTGTAAGTGTTGGTATTAAATAGATTAATAGAAAGTTTTCTACTTAAAAAAATAAATAGATAATAGGTTCTACAGTTTTTGCAGAGAATCAACTGCTTATTGGATATGTTTTAAAATATGTTGAAGATATATGAAAATGATAAAAATGATAGTTAGTAATTTCCAGTTTATAATTAAAATAATAATAGAATTTTAATCAAAAAAGAGTTATTAGAAGATTTTTAATAAGATTTATCCATAAATATAAGTAAATTAATTTCAGACTTGACAAATCATCGATTAGATATTATTTAAAAATGTTAATAATATATAGATATATCTTAATCAGTTACCTTTAGGTGGATTTGAATTTATTTATGAGAGAAGACAATAGAGTTTTGATTTAAAGATTATTTCATTAGAGGAAATACTAAATTTCTGCCAATTAAACAACTGCTGTCGTCGCCAAGTCGTCGATAACTAACATAATCAGAATTATTTATATTCCTTTCTTAAAATTCGACCCTATTGCAATATAATATGAAAAAGAATAAAAGACTTTTGATTAAAGGATTATTCCATTAGAGGAAATACCAAATTTCAACCACTTAAACAACTACTGTTGACGCCAAGTGTCCGATGAATACATTAGTATTATTATATTAGATTTTCCAATATACTGCACACATTCTTTGCTTTCAAACAATGTTAAACTACAATAGCTAATTTATACAATTTATTCTTTTCATTCGCTAACTGTGGGCTAGTTGTGAACTGCTAGGACATTTAAGGCAATTACAATAAAAGGCATGGGACTAAGACGTTACTAAACACTTAAAGGAATTACCATTACAGGATACGCGATTAAGATATTCCTAGGCACTTAAGGCAGTTGCTATTTTAAGGCATCATTTCAAAACTTAAAAAGAAGATTAAATAAGAATTAATCAAATTGCTACAAAAACCTATTAATATTGAAATTTAATAGGTATTAGCTGAATGAATCTAAAACAAATTTCTAAAAGGAAATTAAACAAATTTTTATAATGGAGGAAATTAAATGAATTTAAATGCATAAAATTTTTCCATTTCATTCAAAATTAAAATATATTTTGTAAAAATTTCCAACACCAACAACTATTTATTAATAAAATAATAAATTATTATTTATTATTGTATTCTGAACCTATTCAAAAAAATACTCAACAATTTATTATTGTATTCTGATTCTATTCATAAGAACTCAACAAATAATGCACTTTTCCACCAAAAAAAGACATAAATTAGCTAAAAATCACTTCAAAATTTTCAATAATTTCAAAAAATAATCAAAATTTACATATTTTTACTAATCATCATATGATAATTTATAACTCATCTTCGGCAGGTTTTTCGCTGAAAGGAAACTTAAATATTCAGCAGCTAAACTAACCATTTTAAAAATGTACTTGCTGTGCCTAATACTAATTCTATTTTAATATATTACTTTTCCAAAATATTTTTCGAATAGGTTTTCCCGAGGGAGGAAGAGGTTACCCCCTCCCTGTTATTTTTTTCTGATGACAAAAACAGAAATAAAACCAAAATTTCCACTAAAAATATTATGTATTATTTATAAAAACATTGTGTAAATTCATAATGATTTTAAAAAATGTCCTTGCACACACACACACATATCAAAACAACATCTAATATTTATAATGTATTGAATTCATAACAAAATATTGATAGAACGGTATATAAATTTTATTAAAAACTTATCAATAATCAAAAAAGTTTTTCACTTGCTCTGAATTTAACGTGCCCATAGAAAAGTATGGAAATGCATTCAGAGCCCATTTGGAAGGAAGAGCCCATTGGGAGGATGAGAAAATTGCACTGCTGCAATAGTGTTTTCACACATTCTACTCAAAAATTTAAATTAAATTTTTATATACATATATATATAAAAATGCAATTTATAAAATATTATGTAAGTTGTATGCAAAGTGATAATAACCGCAAAATGAAATTTAATTTTCATTGGAAAGAAAAAAAAAAAAATTTAATTTCATCAGTTTCCTGTTTTTGAATAATTCCCCAGAAAAACAAATTGAAACAAAAGTAAAATAATAAAATTTTCATGTCTATGAATTCAATTTAATGTAATATTTTTCGAAAATTTTAATTACTAATACCATAAATTGACCCAAAAAACAGATCTAGGAATATTGGTGAAAAGGTAAAATTAATTTTATTCTTCAAATGAATTAATACCAAGGCTTAGAGTACGGATAACTGTTTGGAAAAATTAGTTAAATTGATTAAATAAAATTTTTGTATTAAATTTAGCTGTTCTAGTAAAGAGTTATTAGTTAGTTTTGGTGAATAAAGTTATTTTGTTGATGACAGAAAATAATTGACAATAATTGCTCCAATTGAATTTTGAATTAATATTGGAGTAAGTACTGGTAAGTAGTCTTCAAGTAAATACTGGTAAAGTAATTTTTCCTATTTCCAGTACTACAGATCATTAAATGATATTGTAGATACTAACTTCTTTTACTTCATTGCTTTTAATAACTTAAAGCAGAGCACAAGTTTGGTTTATATTACCAAGTACAGCGGGTGTTTTCCAAGGACCAATACTTTTTCGAGTTAAGTACCAGTCCTGATACTGGAAAAATATTCAGTAAAATGTTAGTATTATTACTGGTCCTGGAAGTTACAATTACTTTACCAGTACTTATCGGTACCTACCACTTCTTATGGGTTTATACAGTCCTTCTGGTAGTAATGGTAAATGCTTGTTGTACTGGTTTAATACTGGTAAGTACTGGTAATATACTGTTTAGTACTTGAAGTACTGGAAGTCCTAGTAAGTACTGATGTAGTACTAATAAATTCTGGTAAAGTAATGGTAGCTGTAATACCAGTATTTCTACTACTTAACGGTACCTACGAGTACTACAAGTTCATATCTATCGTTACAGTACTCTTGGTAGAAATTGAAAACTCTCATTATACTGTTTAAGTACTAGAAAATCCTTAAGAATACTCTAAAATATGTATTACGATTCCTTTTTGTTCTTTATTCAATAAATTTTTATTATACTATTCCATGAAAGTTTAAAAACTTTATATGATTCTAAAGTTTTTCAAAATCAATAAATTATAAAACTATTTAAAATATATAAGAATTCTTCCAGACTTTTGTCTAAAGTTAAAAATAACTGGGTCTTTCTAGAAAAATATCTTAAGGATGAAATATACAAGAAAAATTCAATATTTCAACACTACAAATTAATTTTTTTTTTTTTCCTACTCCTTTTGGGAGCATAGGACTTCCACTTGACATCTCCATTTCACTGGAGTCCGCGTTGATATTTTAATGTAATCCCAGGAGATGTTGCTTTTAGCTATTTCTTGATAAATTGTCCTGCGCCATGTGATGTTGGGACGGGCGCGTCTTCAAGTTTCCTACGGGTTCCACTCTAATGCCTTATGTGTTATGTTTTCAATAGGCTTTTTAAGCGTGGCCACTTGACACCTCCATTTCACTCGAATCCACGTTGATATTTTAATGTCATCCCGAGAAATGTTGCTTTTAGCTACTTCTTGATAAATTGTCCTGCGCCATGTGATGTTGAGACGGCCGTGTCTTCAAGTTTCCTGCGGGTTCCACTCTAATGCCTTATGTAAGCGTGGCCTATTCACCTCCATTTCCTACGTCTGATTTGTTTGGCTACGGGTACTACAAACTATATACGGTTCCTTAATTTAAAAATTTTGTGAATTATAAAATTTACCTTCAATTATGGCCAATAAATAAAAATTAAAAGGAAAGAAATGGAAATGAAAGAATTTAAAATTTAAAATATATCAAATTTAATTCAAATATTTAGTAATTACTGAAGGAATTGTAGTAGAATATTAAGTAAACCCCGATTCTCCCACTTTAATCAACATCTTCAATACTGCATTTACAAATTTTTCCGAAAGCCTCGTTTGCATAATAAGTATATCTAATAATAAATTAAAATATTTTGCCCATATGCCAAATTGTTTGTCAAAAAAACGATCATATCCCTAATTTATTTAAAACAGGCCAGTACAAGAAACTTAATTAAACAGAAAATTTTTATTTATTTTTAATACATTTTAAATTAGGCAGATGCAACCAATTGCGATATGACTAATTAGTTTTCAAATTAATTTAGAACTGTCTTAAATTAGCCACAACTATTATGGGACTTCTTAAATCTTCAAATAATATGGGTCCCGAACTTATTTTTAATATTTGCTTCTACACAAATTTCCTTAAATAAAAAAGGACATTTAAATTTGTAAATATTATAATCTAACTGGATAATATACATACATATACGTGCCAATTGTTATAACATATAATTCATAATTCTTTGGAGTTTCTCCTACACATTATTATTACTACATCACGTTCATAACACCGTGTTTTAATATATTATAACAAATTTCTAATAATTTTAAAGATAATAGAAATTGAAAATATATTTAAAAAAAACAACATTATAAAAAAATTTAAAACTGAAATAAAAAAAAAAAAAAAATTAAATTAAATCAAATTGAATTTAAAGAATCATTTCCGTCAACGATTTCATATACAAAATGTGTTAAAAGACAAAGATAGATATAACAAAAATTGATAGAATACAAATAAAGAAACTTTGTTTTAATAATAGAATTTTAACAAGTCTCGGATTTCTTCTCGGAATTTTAAACATTTTTTGTTTTGCCATCAACGTAAATCGAAAAAGAAAAACAAAAACAAAAAACCAACCTCAAAACTTAAAAATAAAAAAAAAAAATTTTTTTTGAAAGAAAGAAAGGAAACAAAACTATAAAACCGAAAATTTAAAAAAAAATAATAAAAAATCAGCGGAAGTTTATATGATTTATATCTTAAAGATTTCTTAATAAAGATATCCTTTTCGGAGGTTTTCAACTTCTTTTTATTGTTTTTTTTTCCGTCTTCCTTAGCAATGATATGGTTCGTTGATCATAATACACTATGTTGTATTTGATTTGTTGGGGTGTACTGTTAAATTTTACACAATAAAATCAGTTATTTCAGTGGAAAGCAGTGTAGCACTCAGCATACTAAAAATTTACAAAACTTTTCTGAAGACGGGTTGAATAGAAAATTGATTTGGAAACAATCAATTATTTGGTAAAGCTAAAACAGCAGCACGATTTCATCATCCGATCTTCTCAATGTCTACAAAACGTATATTAGATCGAAGATGGAAAACAATTCGAATCGAAGAAGGAGATTTTGGCTGAAACTCCCCCATTGATACTTGGATATCTAGATAAAGAAAGCAAAAGGTCGACAAATGTCTTATAGGCGATTCCAATGTAAGTTTAACGCTCATTTGCCTTAGTTATAAGAGTACAATCTGATCAATAACTCTGTTTTAAAAATACCTTATGGGAATCTTTGTTTTTGGGAAATAAAGAAACTGATGGAAGTGATGGAATTAATTAGGAATTATAAAAGAAAACCAGAAGTACGACCGATGCTAATCACTACATTGCAGAATTGTTACATTGGCTTCAGAAGCAATTGTTTATTATGAAGCCATACTCCATCCCATGAATTTTTTAAAGTTGATTCATTTTTCTAACATCATTTCACCCTAACTGATTCCTAATTTTTAATACTAATTTCCCAAGCTATCTATTTAAATCCCTATCCCACAAATCAAACAAATCAGACATTTTGTCATAGGGATCTTTGAATCCTTGGAAAACCTCATTTTTAAAAAGTGAATAGTTTTCGAGTATTAAAGACTCACACTGGCTTCAGAAGCTTTCAACAGACCCTCGGAAAGAAAAGCAACAAAGGTCACAACTAATGACAAAATCCAAAGTACAAGGAAAATTAGTAAAATGAGTAAGTCACAAGCATTTTTTTAGAGCATAAAAATTAAAAAAAAAATCACAAAAAATATTTTGAGAGTTATTTTTACTTTAATTTGATTTAAAAAGTTTATTTTTAGTTTGTAGTTTTGTAGTTTACTACTGCTCCTCATTCATGTTAGGAATTTACCAGTTTTTCCAATAAGAAAAAAACTATTAAGAAAAACTTTATTGAAATAATGAAAATAATGGAGTTACAAATAAAAAGTAATATGGAGTAAAAATACAAAGACTCTTTAAAATTAAGGTTGCTTTTTGAGAAAAATTTTAAAGTTCTAAATTGGAATGAATTGAAGGAAAATATTACATTCTTTAGATTTGTTTTAATTATTCTTTAAATAATATTTATATTTGTTTAAAGAACTTAGAAGATGTTTAAAAGGAAATATTGATATTCTTTTAGATATTGTAAATTAATGGAATGGGGGTAGTTTGGCAAAAATCTGAAGCTGGTTCACAAAAAATTTCGAGAACAAAACTAACTCATGGAAACAAGTCCTAATAAATCTAATTAATCCAAATAGCCAACAAGTTTTTTCCATCAATTATTCCTCGAGTTTATGTAACAATCATGTTGGCTCTTATACTAGCTTTAGAAGGTCTTAATTATCTTAATATCTAGAGGGGCCTGCAATAATCTCAATATCTTCTGGAGAGACCCGCCATGGGCTTAATTTATCGTCGATTAATGGCTTTACTTAACGGTTCGGCGACCAATTTTGTTATTTTAAAGCTTCATTTGTTTTATTAAGCATTGCCTGCCTATGGGCAATTTGATTCTGTTTAAATGAAATCCACAGGATCCTAAACATGAGGAGCTCGCTTTTGTGTAAAAAAAAATATCTCAGCATAAAATTTGGTTTGAATTAAAAACAGACACAGATGGAAGAAAAATGCTGCCACCTTACAGCCCTCTTGTAAATTAAACTAGAATATGGGAAACTGCCACAGAAGGAAAATATGTTTCTTAGCACGTAACTCTTAAAAGACTCCTTTGATATTCTGTCTATTATTTCAGTGAGCAAATCACCATTTTCTAATTGCATTTCACACATTCCTTCATAAATATAGAATGTGGGGTTTAATATTAGATCTCCAACATAATACAACATCCTTTCCTTTATCTAAAAACAAAAATAAAATAACAATTGCATAAGTATTGACAAAGAAAAAAAAAACTTTGTTTTCCCTCTGTGATTTTCTTTAAAAACAAAACTTCTTTTTTTAAATTTTAAAAATCTATTTTCTTTTTAAAAAGCAAAAAATGGAAAATCTTTGTTAAACTCTTCAATAACTCTTATTATGTTTTAATTTTTCCGAAAACTTAGTAAAAGTTTGAAAACAGGAACAAAGATATTTCCAGATATTTAGGGAATAATTAGCTTTAGAATAGGTTTAGAAGGTGTTTTTTCCTCGGGATAAATCTATTTCTTGTAGATTTCCTTTAGACCTAAGCTGAGTTTTAAAGCATTCGAAGATTTTCAGGATTTTATAGGAACCCATCACCCATCCGTGTTCAAGAGAATAAGAACTCAGGTTTTAGAGAATTCAGTCTTTCATATCTTTGCTACAATCAGTTTCGAATTAATTAAATTATCTTTCCAAACTTATATTAGAAAGAATTATAGCTTAATTACCAAGTGGTTCTGTGGATTCTTTGCCTCAGTCTAATGGCATATATTCAACAGGACTTTTTTTTTATTTTTTTTTCACTTAATATTCACATCCTCCTAATTTTCATAAATTTCCAAATCTATACACAGAGTACAGTCTTTTGCAGCGTTCACAGTTCAGAACATTAACTCACTGGTATTTAATCTGTACACCGATTATGTCTTCTAAATGACAGAGTTCCTCACATATTCCCATTAGTCAATCTTTTGGAAGGGCAGATGTGAAGGACTATAAAAGATTCGAAAAAACGTCAAGAGAAGGTCAATTCACTAGTAATTCATCTTTAAACTCGCAGGTTTTCAATAATTATTAATCATAGTTTGTATCTAGTGGCACAACCTTCCTAATTTTGAAGCACTTTAATTTACTAAAGTTAATTTACAAAATAAAATTTTAAACCATATTTATTAATACCTAAATATTTAGGATCTGATTTGGTTTCTTTAACCCAATAAATGAGGTTTATCGATGGGGTTTAATCCAATCCAATAAATTTTAATGGATATCTTATATTTTATCTATTTTTTTATTAAATTCCTCAGAATTTCTTTAAAAAATTCCAAAAATAATTAACTCACATACCTTAAGCTAATAAACGTAATTCTAAAGATTTACAATTTAATTTATTAATTTGCTTCAAGGAATATATTAACTCAAGTATCTTAAATTTGTAAAATTCTAGAGGTAATATATTTTGAAATTAAACTCAAACAATTATTGAATATTATTCAATAAAATTCCAAAATACCCAATTAATTAACTTAATATTAAACTAAAATGCATTAATTAAATTTATGATGAAAATTATAACAACTATAATTAACTAATAAATTAAAATATAATCAACCTAAAATTATTATTACAAAATTGATTAATATGAAACAGGGGTCCGGAACAAAATGAAATTAAAATGAAAACTTCCAGAACGATATTTATTTATTAATTACAAATTAAATTTTGATAACGTTCTTCTTAAAATTTTAATCACAAAAACCAAAAAAAAATGTTCCGCTGAAAATATAGTTCCTTACGCTCTTACAATTTTTGAATAATTAAAAGTCCTCGTTTCTTGAAATCCAGCAGCCAGACCAACATAATCTAAAAAGATAATCACAGTTTTTTTTAGTGGAACTTAAATAAAGAACTATTTCACAAATTCACCTCTTAAACCAGCCCTAAAACATAACCCTCAAAGAGTTTGATGCCATACTTTTTGGAATTTTTTTTTTGCCTTTTTAGCGTCTACCACAGAATTGGGAACAAGATTTTAAAAATCAAGTCGGTCCGGTTTCTGGCTCTCAAGATGTATAGTACTCAAAAAGGTTGAAGTCATACTTTTTGGAATTTTTTTCGCCTTTCTAGATTCTACTACAGAATCGGGGAATAGACTCCTTAAATCAAGATGGACCGACTTCTGCCTATCAAAGTACTAAGTTTGGAATTAAATTTTAATTTTTAATCGGAATTATTTCGAAAAGTTCTTCTTCGAATCAAAATTTTAAAAAACAATTAAATTTTGCTCTGATATCGTTTCGTTTTGGACCCCTGGTATGAAAGGAATTTTTAATTTCACCCTAAAGTATTTACGGTATAAATTCCAATTATTTGAATTTTAAAAATTTTTATATAGGTATTGATTTATTTGAAATTCCATTACCACGACCACTGTAATTCCAGAATATTTTCCAAATTTAATTCTTTGAATTATTACAAAGTTGACCAGATCAACTGATTCTATTCTACATCATATCTCTTATAATCTTCTCTTATTTTATTATTTAAAAACTTTTTAAGAAAAAACAAAGTTTCTGTTATTTTTTAATAAAACTTTACCAAACTGCTTATTTTAGAATAATATTATTGCAACATAGTGAACTATATCTATTCTTTAGACATTAATATCAAAATTTTTTTCAAAAACTCCAAAAAAAATTCGCAAAACTTGTTCTAATACAGTGGAGTACAATAATGTCAGAGTTTGTCATTAATTTGAAAACAATGAAAAGTACAAAAGTACTAAAGTTAGAAAAGAAATATAATTTAAAATTATTTTTAAAAAGAAATAAGGACGAAAGTCCTTTTCAATTACCCAAAAAAAAAAAATATAATGAAAATAAAAAATCCGGTTTTTGTATTTATAGTTTTAAAAATGGACTATTGACTGAGGAAGCAGAAGTAACCACTTATTACTTTTCGATGCGTTTTAAAGTAGTTTGAACTATTAAATTGAATAGAAAATTTTTAAAAATAGGAGAATGTCTAGATCAATAGAATTTTATTTTACTTGTTCATAAAATCCAATAAGAAGATGACATAAGCATTAAAGTTGATAAAGAACTTCCGAAGATGCTTGAGATATCGTATGAAGGATTGATGCAGATCTGCAATGGAGAATAGGTTTTTAATTAGAAACAAATCTAAAAGTGGAAGTTCAGTATACAATGTGCAGAAATACATGTTGTAGATCTATACAGAAACATATTATTGGTATTAACAAAACTTAGTTGTATTAGTCATTACAAGGTGCAGCTAATACATTAACTAAAATATCTTAATCCATTGTGCAACCTCAAGAATGAAGAAGTCGTCAAACACTTATTTCTGAAATTTTAACCTGCTCTTCCTGTGGCTTGATAGCCAATATTTGTTGAATTATATTGTATAAATGATGTAATAGTTGAAACTCCTTGCACTTTTTAGAACATCAACTCTTAACAATTGTTTCAAATTGACTGAGCATGCCGACGACGTTAAGAATTTTAATTTTTTCCCGAAATGATAATCTTTTAAAGACTCCTTCTAAGGAATCTTCTAACAAATTCTTAAAATCACAGTGTCAAATTTTTATGTATAAAGCCGTCCCACTCTCAAATAATATAGATATGGGATAATCTTGCTGATTGTCCACGGGTATAGATAGAAAATGATAGACAAGGTGACGCTGCAATATTAAATCTATGATAAAAAAAACTTTTTAGGATCTTCAGATATTGTATGCGAGCACACTTCTAACATTCTACGCAATATGTTGGCCTAGGATTAGAAAAGGATTAAATGGAGACGCTGAAACTAAATTTAAAATGCAAAGTATTTAGCAGTTGCTTCAATAAAAATACCTCCGCAATCGACAAGTATTGTAAATTGATCCAATTTTTGGAAATCTAATTTGTGTCTATTTGTCAAAAATTAAGACGTGAAAATGTGTAAATTTGTGTCGTCTATTTTATTTAAAAGAAAGAGGAAAACTTGAAGAACTTGTGATGTAAAATTTTTATTTTTTTATTTTATGAGGGACAATTGAAAGCTTGAAAGCAACTTTAACATTAATGTAACAATACCAATTATCCTCAATCCAAATTATAAAATACTTTAATAACCCTATCCTTGTATCCCCAGCTATTTTTGAACCAAACTTTAGTATGGTGCCTGGGATGCAACTGTATAGATTGGCTACGAGGATGTGGATATGGAAGAACTTAGGGATTTGGATTGGAAATATTTGGTATTGTTTGATTAATGTGGAATGAGGAAAAATGGATGGGATATTTAGAAGTAAATTGTTCATCTAAAACACTTGATTTAATTATTAATTTTTAGGTCAAATAGACTTTTTTAACAAAATCGCCGCTAGTAAAACTTTCTGCAATAAAGTGTAAAGCAACGAATCTAATTATTTAATGTATATTTAATAGTTTTTTTTTTTCTAAATTTATGAGTTTCTTTGATTCAAATAGACAACAGATAGGAATTCAATACTTTTACATCCCACTTGTCAATTTCCTACGATTTTTCAATAATAATTATAAAAGAAAACATTATTGTAGGGAAAAATTTATTCCCTACGCATTGTTGATTGCTTAACTTTTTATTGTTTTATGTTAAGTAATAAATTTGTTTTAAAATATGTTTATTTTATATTAATATGTTAGAATCTAAACATAATTCTAGCATAATTTAAAATGAAAAGATCTATTTGTCTTCTAAATAATCAACAAACCAGAAGCAATCATTTGTTTTTTTATTACTATTGTTTTATTTTTATATTTTTTTTTTTCTTTCTTTCTTTCATGTTATTGTTTTTTTTGATACTCTAGATCATTTTGTATTTTTACTTTTGTTTTAATCTAAAAATAAGTAAGCGTCTTTCACCCCTCTCGCATCTTCTCCTGAATGACTTAAAAAGAAAATAAAAATCATTTTTTCTAATCATTTTTATATTCTTTTAAGTTATGACGGAATCACTTAAAACTTGAGAAGTCAAGTGTCTTTACAACTGGAAAATGTGAAATGAGTAAAAAGAAAACTGATCCAAAAAAAATAAAAAAGAAATATATATATATATTTAAAAGAAAAATCATTTCATATTTATTAATTAAGGAAACAAATGGTTCCGCAAGCTTTCAAAGTATATTATTCTTCTAGTATATTGTTCTTTTTCTTATTTTCTTTTTTTTTGTAGTTTTAAAACTCATAAATTCTTTTTTATTAGCACATTTTCAAAAAAAATTTTCGAAAAAATGTACTTATATAGTTTAATGCTTGAAGTCCGTCCGTTAAACAGTACAACCGTCCCAGCAAACATATGTTTATAAAACTCTTACACCGTTTAAAAGAATTAAAATAGTAGGTGTTTCTAAAAAATTTTCATGGAAGAACTTTTGTAATTCATTTCCGGTTCTTGGAAGCTTCCCTAAAATTTGCACAAATATAGAAAACTAATATAAAAATTATTATCCTTTAACAATCCAAGGACTTTGAATTTGAGTTTTTGCTTTAATTACTCCAAATTACCGTAAATACCCTGAAATACCCCAATGGGTAGTTATCAAGAATGATAATACAATTCAATTACTCTAAACTTTAGACCCCTCACATCTTCTAAACGGCTAAAGTTAAAAAATTAATATTTTGGCAGAAATTGTTTCTCTAAAAAAAAATATTTAGTTCTTGTACTTCTTGGTATTCAAATAATTGAAAATACTTAAGTGTCAAAAATAATTTAAAAAGTAACTAAACCATAAAGTTGATTACTTTCTGAGAATTACAGTATTATTATTAGCTTCTCTTACTTTTATTAAAATTTTGTGAATATCACAACCTTACTATATGTTGTACTTGATAAAGTAATCAAATTCATGTAATTGTACTTCGAACTCTGTACTAAAGTACAATTTTACTCAGTATTACACAAACCTTATATTTAGTTAAAATTTCTTATGGAACATTGTGCAATTTTAGAAATGTTCTTTTTTAAAAACCCATGGTAATTTTAATCACTTCTTTAAAAAAATCATTTCGCGTTTTTATATGATCCGTTTTTCATTTTAAACGTTTTTGTTTTTGTCTTGCTATTTTTTTTACTTCTCCTAACTTTTATAATTAAATAAGTTGCCATGAGATTAACACGCATGGTATTTTGAGAAAACAATAGAGAGATTATTTTCTAAAACATTTGAAATATAACAAAAAGAAAAAAAAAATTAAATTTTTTTTTTTAAATGGAAAAATAAATTTTGAATGAAATACTATTTTTAAAATTAAAAAAATTTATTAGAATTGTTCACGTCATAAATTTCTCGTCGTGAATTCTTTTCTAAAATGTAATTAAAAATTATTGAAAAAAATAATAATACTTTTATTAAAAATTTTTAATCACTTACTTATTGGAGTACAATTCATTTCCGGTTCATGGAAACTTCCCTAAAACTTGTAAAAATATAGAAAACTAATAATAGTTACTATTCTTTAACAATCCAAGTACGTTGAATTTGATTCTTTGATTCAATTACTACAAATTACCCGAACTACCCCAAAATACCCCAATGGGTAATTATCAAGAATGAAAGTTTGAGAAATTGAGTTTTGACTTAAGATTAATCAAAAATTCTAGGTGAAAAGTTTTTCACTATTTCAATACTTCACTTGTGCTACCCATTTGAGTAATTTGATAAATTGTATAAATTTTAAATTGTATATAAAAATAAATCAAGCACGTTGCAAAAAGAACTGATCAAAAAATAAATTTAATAAATTTTGTTTTATATATTCTGCAATTTTGACCCCAAAAATAAAAATTAAAAAGAAAATAAAAACCAAAATTACTCACTTTCACCAAAACACTTTATTTTCATTTTAATTGGCTTGTCAAAAATCTCTCTATTGACAATTAAGAATACTATTATAGTTGTTTTTGTGTTATAAATTTAGATTTTTTTGAATTGGTCACTCCGTCTCACTTTTGTTAAAATGTTTTTTTTTCTAAATAAACATAAATTGTATTTTGACATTTGTCAAAGTATGTTTAATTACTTAATGCACTCCATGATCTTAATTATTTTATACTAATAATAAGTTTTTAATCTGAGTTATGTGATACTAATGGACTTAAATTATTCAAATACTTTGCAATTACATACAAAAATCTTCATTAAAATACAGGGTATTCAAAAATTTTTATTATTATTTTAAATAGTAGTCGTTTATATCCATAAAGTTTTTGTAAATAATAAATGATCACTTTACCGCGTCTAATTTAGAATATATCTGAGATATTGAGAATAATAAGATGCTTCTTATCTCTTAATAAGTTTTGAAAAGCTGGTGATTTTTAAGTATTATTTGGCACTTAAATAAGCAAACAAGTACCAGTAACGATACTGGGAAAATTACTGAATAAAATTAAAATACTAATATTGGTACTGGAAAAAAATATAAGTACCATTAAAAGTACTGGTATTAGTACCCATTAGTATTTTTTAATTATCAACCAGTACTTACCAATATCACTGGAAAAAATAAAAGTAACATTAAAAGTATTGGTACTAGTACCCATTAGTATTTTTCAATCATCATCCAGTACTTCCTAATATCAACGAGTACTAACTTACCAGTAATTACCAGTGCTTGCCAAAATTACATTGTAAAATATAAATAAATATAAATATAAAATATTTAAGAGGACTTATTTAGTATTTACACTTTTTGATTTATTAAGTACTTATTTAGTATTTACAGTTTTAATTAAGTACTTTTTGAATATTTTACATACATACATCAATTAACGAGTACTTTTTTAATATTTCATAAATACATTCAGTAATAAAATACTGGAAAAATACTGATGAGTATCAGTACCAGCCTTTTAACAGGTACTTGCATTGTAATGTTTTTGAGTACTTTTGCAGTACCAAAATTGGTACTTGGCTTGTACTGAAACTTAAAAATCATTAGATCTGGTTTTGGCACTAATTTAAAAATTTTCTTCTAAATAATTAAATTTAATTTTAATTTAAATATTTTGTAGAATTTTAAAACTTTTTAAGAAATTTACAAAATAAATTCAGTTTTTCTCAAATTAAATAAAACATCTAAAGGATCAAATTAACATTCTACTCAATCATAAAATTAATCTAAAGAACATCAATTTAAAAAAAAATTTTAAAAATCACCAAATTAATGTAGGTGTTTTGTTCTTAATTGAATTGAAATACGAATCGTAAATAATAATTTACTTAAAGTATAAAAATTAAGAAATTGAGGTTAGAGGGCGGTGTCACTGAGTTAAGTACTAAAGAACTTAAAGTAAATTAAGTTTTGTATTTATTTATGTCATAAGGAAATTTCTGAAAAAAAATTTTGAAATTTTTTTAATTTTATTTTATTAACAAAATAAAATAAGTATAGAGTCTTTAACTTAAGGGGAGTGTTTCATATACATTTTGTCTAAATTTAAGAGGTTAATAGCTTCAATTTATTCACTTATGAAATTTGATTGTTTTTTCTTTTTAAATCAGACCCATCAAAATTTGACACTAAAAGTGAAAATTTAAAGAATGAACTTTTTTCAGCAAATTACTTTGAAATTAAAATTCTTTTTTTAATTTAAAACGAGGAAGAGTGTAGTAGAGTAGACTGTGTCAACTCTGGGATACCCGTATGACCGTAACATATACATTATATTATCCGCTTAATTACTTTTGGCAAAATTTCAAACATTCAGTTTTATTAGGTGTAGAGTAATGCTCATATAAAAGAAGGAGTTGTATGGCAGTTACTCGAACCCTTTGCAGTAGACCAACCAAATTTTGCAGTAACCTTGGCCATTACACTAAACTATTTTTGGCAAAATTTCAGACACCCAGCTTCATTTGGTGTAGTGTAATCCTCATATAAAAAAAGGAGTTGTATGGCAGCTACTCGAACCCTCAGCAGTAGACCAACTAAATTTTGCAGTAACTTTGGCCATTACACTAAACTATTTTTTGCAAAATTTCAGACACCCAGCTTCATCAGGTGTAGTGTAAAGCTCATATAAAAGAAGGAGTTGTATGGCAGCTACTCGAACCCTCTGCAGTAGACCAACCAAATTTTGCAGTAACTTTGGCCATTATACTAAACTACTTTTGGCAAAATTTCAGACACGCAACTTTCATAGGTATAGAGTAATGCTCATATAAAATTAGAAGTTGTATGGCAGGTACTCGAACCCGTGGACCAAAATGGCTGAATTTAAAACTCGATTCCGTTTTTTGCATAAAAACGAATTTGTGAAAATTTCATAATCCTAGCTCCTTTACTTTTTGAGTTATCGTGATGACGGACGGACGGACGGACATACATAGCTAAATCGATTTATTTTTCGATTCTGATTCGATCCATACACTTGAGTCTATATCTACCCCCCCTCCTTCTCTGCGTCACAAACGTAATGGCAAATTTATTATACCCTTGGACTATATAGTCATACGGGTATAAACATTCATTAAACCATTTAATACTTATGGCAGACAGATAATTAAGTAAATAACAAATAATAAAATCTTTTAAAATCTTAAATTACAATTTTAAATAAAATATTTTCTTTTAATAAATATATTCCCTTAAGAAAAACAATTTTAAATTAAATTCAAATTGCTTTGAGTGAAAATATTGGTTACTAACCTTAGTTTAAATAAAAATTAACACGTGTTTTCATAAATAAGAACTTAACCTCAATATAAACTTTTCCAATAAGAGATAAAATTGGCATCAGAATCTCATCACAATGCACAACTAAAAAATTAATAAAGTATAAGTGCTTACTGTTCAACTGTTAGGCTAATAAGCCTGTCAATACCATAGGTAAATTAGAACAGGGGAGACATTTTATATTCTAACTATTTGGATTGATCCTAATGAATTCCACATACAATTTAAACATGAGATAGTATCGATTCTATCGAAGCGTTATCGATTTTCAATAGATACAATTCTTTAAGTTTGTATTGTAATAATTTTTGGAGGGATCTTTCATTCGGAAGGTCTCGGTTTCACACCCCGGTCGGATCAAATCTAATAAAAAAAATATCATAAAATTGTATAAATACATCGTAATAGTGAATATCGTAAAATAAAATAAGATTTAATAAAAATATATAAATAATTCTTGTGTAAGATAATAGATGGCGCACAAAATTAACATTTGTGTATTTATATTCTTATACATTAGCTACAGCCGACAGATCTTTGGCTTAGTGAATATAACGATTAAAGAAAATGAAGCCTAGTCTAAATAAACTTGGTGAATACCCTATACCACTCTTAAAAGAGTGGAAAAGGAACAAAAAAAACCAATAAGCTATTATGGTCAATGACGAATAAATCTGAGGTGCGTCAAAATCAAAATAAAACTATATTTTTACTTTTGCTGGTATTCGAAGCTAACCCTTGCGCATTAGAGGTCAGCATTAGAGGTGGGTTTTTAATTCAACTATATACTTTATTTTTTTCACTATGCTCCGGAGTAAGTTTCAAGAAATCAACTATAATTTTTCGAATTAATAAAAACCGCTCAATAAACATTATTAAGAAAATCAATCTTAAGTTTTTCAACCCTTTTATTTTTAAATTCAAAAATTTTTTTAACAACAATCTGAATTTTAATCTACAAACCCCTTTAAATTTTAAATTCTTAATTTTAATTTCCTAATACATAATTATAAAAAAAAAATTCGATGAATTCCTTATTTCTTCAAAAAAAAAATCGAAAATAAAAACGTCAAATAATTTTATTCAACTGTCAGAGGTGTTCAACAAATATTGTTCAATCACCTAGAAACATATTATTACTATCATTACTCATTACTACTCAAAAAAAAAAAAAAATAAAATGGGTCCTCCATTTTTACTATAATATAAATATTTATTCAACATATGACAAAAACCAACAACAACAACAACTAAAAACGAGGAAGAGTGTAGTAGAGTAGACTGTGTCACTTCTGGGATACCCGTATGACCGTAACATATACATTATATCATCCGGTTAATTACTTTTGGCAAAATTTCAAACATTCAGCTTCATTAGGTGGAGAGTAATGCTCATATAAAATAAGGAGTTGTATGGCAGCTACTCGAACCCTCTGCAGCAGACCAACCAAATTTTGCAGAAACTTTGGCCATTACACTAAACAATTGTTGGTAAATATTCAGACACCCAGCTTCATTAGGTGGAGAGTAATACTCATATAAAATAAGAAGTTGTATGGCAGCTACTCGAACCCACTCCACTAGACCAACCAAATTTTGCAGAAACTTTGGCCATAAAACTAAACTACTTTTGGCAAAATTTCAGACACGCAGCTGTAATAGGTACAGAGTAATGTTCATATAAAAAAAGAAGTTGTATGGCAGCTACCCGAACCCATGGACAAAAATGGCTGGATTTAAATAGCGATGGCGACTATTGCAAAAAAAACGAATTTGCGAAAATTTCAAGATCCTAGCTCCTTTAGTTTTTGAGTTATCGTGCGGACGGACATACATAGCTAAATCGATTTATTTTTAGATTCTGATCCAATCCATACACTTGAGTCTATATCTACCCCCCCTCCTTCTCTGCGTCACAAACGTAATGGCAAATTTATTATACCCTTTGACTATATAGTCATACGGGTATAATAATCATTTTATATGTTTTGATTATTAAATATCGAAAGATATATCGAATATCGAAAATAAAAACAAATTTGAAAATAAAAAACCCTTAGTATTAAAAACCACTGCGTCATTATGACGAATCAAAAGCAATAAATATTAATAAAATTTTTTTTTTTTCATTTTCTTATAAATTTTTTATTAATTTAAAACCAATAAAAAGGATACATCCCATATATATATATATATATATATAAACATTACATACGTATATAATTATTATATAAATATATTTTCTTGTATTAGATGGATTTTTAATTTAAGGATGTTATTTTGTTGTTGTTTTTATTTTTCTTAATTTTTGATTGATGAGTTTATACTAAGAAATTGTTTATTTGTATGTTTTTCGTTCAATTGAAAATCATAAATTTCAAAAAATTATTTATTTATTCGATTTCTAGGATCCTTTTTTGGTTTTTGTTTTTTTTTTTTTTTTTTTTTTGTTTGATTGCATATACACTTATATGCTTTTAATCTATGTTAGAAGTCTTTTAACAGGGTATCACATTACGATTGGAACATTTGATCAAAAGATGCAGGTTGGTTATAATATTCCTAAGCCTTCTTAGCCTCTTATCCTTCTTAGCGTGTTATAAAGTCCTCGAGAACTTTGTATGTTTCTCAAAACATGGACGGAAGGATCAAAAAATTTGAAAAAATTTTACTAAGTTATGTAAGTAGCTGATACTAAGAGTTCTGTATATTATATCAAATTTGAGTGAAGGAAGCTCGACGACAAAAATACAGGAAGGATCAAACTAGACTATTTTGGATGAAAAGGAATGCTTTTTTTGATTTTAAATTAGATGAATCGCAGCGTTTTTGTCCAGCTTATTATTTTTACCAATCGTTGGAAGTTGGAAGAACCTTAGACTCACTTAAATCCTGGGAATTGGTTTTACTATAACCGTAATGAGGTGTGTGACCATGAATGTAAAGGGCTTTCTTTTAAAGATGTCATTTTCTTAATAATTCTTTTAGGGGACTGCGGTTCAACATTATTATAAGTTCTCCCCTTGTTCTTAATCTAAAGTGTAGACTTCATCTTGTAGACATTCTGAATATGCAGTTTTAATTTATTCTTAGTTTCTTTATGGTGTTTTCCCTTTTCTCCTGGTTAATCGACTAGAAAGGATTTCCTCGTTTATTAATTCCGACAAATATTTGTCACTGATTTCGATTGGAAAATAAGCCTACTGTTATTCATTTTTTTCGTCATCAAATCTTTTGACGTAATCGACTGAAAAACCGCGAATAGTTCCTAAAATTGTTTCCATTCCTATGCCAGA
>OY720445.1:80887307-81125767 GCA_963082915.1 Dolichopus griseipennis | reverse complement strand
TGGTGCTTTCCCTTTTCTCCTGGTTAATCGACTAGGAAGAGTGTCCACGTTTATTTATTCAGACAAATATTTATCACTGATTCCGATTGGAAGATTATCCTACTGCTTTTAATTTTTTTCGTCATCAAATCTTTTGACGTCATCGACTGAAAAACCGCGGATAGTTTCTAAAATTGTTTCCATCCCTATACCAGAATTGAATGTAAAATAAAAATATTCCCCAACGCCAATAACTGAGACCGTTGTAAGGCACCCATTATATGAAATATATTTATATTCTATTTTTAAAGCATATATATTATATAAATGTGTAGATATACTTATATCTAAGCTCGTGTCCTTTCACAAAATAAATAAATTCAATTGAATATTGTTGGTTAACAAAATAAGATTAAGGCAATATATTAAATAATATTTGCACAATATTTTCTTGAATAACCCAATACTATCATAATATATACTCTTTTTTTTGTATAGCATTAAATCGCCTCCTTCCAACCCCTCCAATAAATTTTACATAATTTACGATATTTTGATTTAATGTATGACTAACAAAACGTATACAAATACATTATATATAAATACTCGTATATACAAAAGCGTTTTGAAAATTTTATTTCATGTCCTTTTATAAAAAAAAAATTCTTTTTTGATTTTTTTCTTGTTTTTCTTTTTTTGCTTTTCCTGCCTATTTTTTTTTTTCTAATCATTTAAATGATCGCGTATTTTACTCATATTTACCGTTAAGATTTAAGTAGGACTCAATTTTGTTTTTTTTCTCAGAAGAATTTTATTTTAATTTGATAATAAATGTGGGTGCTTCAGTAAAATTTTTGAAGAAAAAACAAAACAAGGAAGCAAAAATATAGAAAATCAAAAATCATGAAAAGAAAAATGAAAATAAAAATTGATTTATGATCAGGTTTGATGTCCTTTCAGGACAACATAAAAAACAATAACGAAATGATAAAAACAACATCAACTGTAAGGAAATGTACTTAAATCTTAACTCAGTGTTAATAAAGCATAAGCGCTTAAATTGACTTTGGCGAAAAAGGAGGACGAATTTTGTAAGTATAAGAACGCGAATTTTCTGAAAATTTCTACAAGGTTTTTTATTAAATAAAATCTTTAAGGATCAATCTATGCAATTTTTTTCTCGTACATAAATATTCGCTCGCTACCTAGACAGCTATACCATTCGCGATTAAAAAGTTACCCCGGCCTCCGAATATGTGGAGGCCAAACTTATAGAACGAGAATACTCATGGTTTAGAGTTCATTTGAAAAGGAGCTTCGAGCTTTTAGTTTAAAATTTCGTACAGGCTCTAGAAAATTAACTCTCGGTAGGAACAATCTTTTTTAATCCGTATACGAGTACACATTGTGGACAGAAGTTTTTTGAGTTTTTATTTGATTTGAATATAGCAATAGACTTGGAATTTCGTAACACCTTTGTGGACTATGTTTTCTAATCATTTTTTTCGAAGCAAATTATGTCCAAGCTTGCAAAGAACTTTTAAATAACTTTGGCTTCAAATTAACTAGCAGTTACACAGGAAATACCGTTACATTCATTTCTAGCTGCAAAAAAATATATATTGATTGGGTTAAATCAAAAAGAATAAGGCTCAGGCTCTTTAAAAACCATATAAATTTCTTCAGATCCACTTTAGTTTTATTTCTTCATAATTTCAATTATTCAAATAGTGAATAATATGTTGCTACAATCGACTTTGAAGATTATGTTTTGTTACTACAGAATTTTTTAATTTCCAAAAAAAACCACTCGTAGGATACATCCAAATCTATACTCTCTATATATAGATACATATAAATCGCTATAAAAATATTGTTTATTTAATTTTTTATATTCAAAATAAATTTTATGTTAAAAAATTTGTCAAAAAAATTCATATAAAAAATCAACAACAACAAAAAAAACAGCGTCCTTTCTTAACTTTTACATTATTTTTCAATATATTCAATTTTAAAATTCAATATCCTTCCACCAAAAAAACATAAAATAATGGAGGATAAATAAATAAAATATATATATATATATATATCTGTAAATATTTTCGACACAGATTTTTCATAATTTTATTAGTTTGACATGTTGCGTAGGTAAAGGTTCAGGATCGTGTGATGCAATAGCTATAAAAATTTATGAAAAATAAAAAAAAATAAAAACTAATAAAAAGGACTAAAGGTAATTTGGGTTAGGATCTTGGGGTATATGCAATATAAATTCTAAATTCTAAAGATATATACTTAAAAATATGAGAAAACAAGGAAAAAGATTAAAAAATACGCCATTTTGTTCCTCTTCCACCAATAATTTTTCATTTTTACGTCTTTTTTTTGGGGAAAATTAAAACAACAACAAAAAATTATGTGATTTGAAATGAAAATTTTAATTTTTTGTAAATTATTCAGGATGAAAAATAAAATTAAATTTTTTTTTTATTTAAAATCAATTCATAAGGAAAATAAAAATTAGGTTTGAATTTTAAATATTAGGGGGTTTGGGGGTGGCAACAAATTTATTCTCTGAATGGAAAAATGAATTTTGGTAATAAATTTTAGATTTGGAAAATATTTCGAGAAGCAAGTACTTACTTCTAGTCAGGAAACCACGACACTCATTTGTAGGCATCGTGGTTTTCCCAGACGACCTTTGAATTTTAAAGCAGGTCTCATTTGTGATGCTGCTGTGGGTGTTTCCATGACTTAAAGATTTATAGAAAAAAAAGAAACCTCTATGCCTTCCTCGTTCCTAGCATCAAGGTTCTTAAAGAAAAACTACTTTGAAGTCCATAGTAGAATCTGATTAAATAAGATAAAATACAACAGCATTATCAGTGGAAGCTTAAACAGAATTCAATACCTCCCTCGAAACTCATTGGAATTTTGCCGAAAAATGTTTTTAAAATCTATTGGAAAATCTAAATAAACAAAATAATATACAACAGAGGCTGGGTTCAAGTAGATGAAATAATTCCTGACAGTTAATTCCTCTCTCCATTCTGCGGATTAGAATCCATGCAGAGGATGTAGGAATTTGGAACTTAAACGATGATTCTTTTAACGCTAAGCGACAATTAATAATTTTAAAAACTTTATTTTGAATTAAATTATTTTCACACATTTCGTCATTTATGACAGTCTTTTGGAGGAATCGAGGCTTTCCTAGATGACTGTTAGATTCTGTGGTAGATCCCGTACTGCATTGGGTCTTCACATTTACAATTGCAAAAAAAAGTTAAACATAAATATGTACCTCGTCACTCGTTGAAGTTTTTGCAGGAAAACGCTTTTAAAATCGATAGTTAAGTTTAATAAATCAATAAAAAACAGCTTCGTCAGCAGAAGCTACATTCAAGTCAATAAAGGAATTCCTTTAAATTAGTTCCTTTAAATGGACTCTCCTGTCTACATTCTGTGAATTAGAATCGATGTATAGCTTTTAGGGAATTTATAATTTTAACGACGATGCAGTTTTTTGGCTACTCTTCAATTAAATCATTTAGAAAACGAATAGTAAAGAGGTTTTTTTTTTGAAAATATTTTTATCACAAACGCATCACATTAAACATCACAGGTGAATGAGATTAATTGTCCGTTCTACCCTATGTAATTCATTAAGGCGACATTTCAGCTTCAGTTATTAATATTAATATGCCTTTAGGCATAGTTGATTCACAATCCTCTTCGAAAAACAACCAAGAGATTGGTCAAGGCGTCAAAGAAGTGTAAAGTTCTATAGCTCTTAAGTTCACAAGAAACCCGGAATTATAAAATATAAAAAATAAAATATAAAAGATAAAATATAAAAGATCTAATTAAAATTTTACATTTGTTTGTAGTTAACATAATATTTTCAAAAACATTTTTAAAATTAAAAATAAATCTCTTTAAATAACGCAAGCGGAAACCATTAAATAATTAAAAAAAAATCTCAGGTGTAGTTAAAAAAACTTTTTTAAATGAAAACTATTAATGTTTAACACAAATATTGTTTTAATTTAATTAGTAATAATAATGAAATGTTTAAATGTCTCGCGATACCAATGTCCTACATTTAAAAATATGAAACTGAAGAAATTCATTACTGTATTTTTGATTTTATATTTAGTATTTAATAAATTTGAATATATTCAAGAAGCAACAAAGGAATATCCAATAGATTATTAATTAAAAAGCAATTCCTCAGGAAATTAATTGGGAAAAGTGCTTGACAGGGCGTACACTAATTAAGATATGAAGTAGTAACACAGAAAGCAACTTTATTGTAATATTGAAACAAACAGTTGAAGACAAGAACGTCCGAATAATAAAATTCCCTCTATACAATCCTGCAACAAAAATTACATTATAAAGGGAAGCAAAGAAAAACGTTGACCTTTCGGCTTCCCGGAAAATGAGATTTTAGCAAAACTGTTACATCTTGCGAATAAGGTATAAAAGAATTTATGTACCAAAGCAATTCGCGTCGCTGATTTTCGAATTTTGTTAGAGTCCACAGAATCCAGAGTCTATTCGACCGTTACTATATTTTAAATCATAGAGAAGTTGTTTTTTAAAGCAGCTGAGCCTTTTATGGTATTTTATTAATATTATATTCAGAAAATTTCCTTATTAACAGAATTCACTCTTAATTTATGGGTTCCCATTATATCTTTATTCATTTGTCGATTTTTTTTTCAATTCGAATTGAATGTCATCAGAATAGATATGAAAACTATTATGAAGCACGATACTAGGCAATTGAAGTGTAAAGAGAATAGAATTTAATAAATTTCTATCTGTGGATTTAGCTTCCAATTTTTAACATAAAACATTTCTCTCGACAAGTTTCCGATTTTTCGGAATGGTCCTAATAATATCAGTTAGGAAGGTGTTAAAGGGCCGTTAAAAAACAAACCTCTTCGCCACTAGTTCCAACTTCATTTGTACTATTTTCAACCTTTCTACTACCGTTTTTAAGATCCAGCTATTGGAATCCATATGAAAATGAAATACGTTATTTTTTTTCTCCGAGGTGCTTGGAGTGCGTTAGATATAAATTTCAAGCATCCTGACCACTAGTTCTAATATCCATCGTACCATTTCCAACCTCTCTTCTACTGTTTCCAAGATCAGGAAATTGGACTTATATTTGGAATTAAAATTCATAAAAAAATAATATATATTTCATTTATGTCCAATGATGTTCAAGATACTTTAAAAAAATAAAACATTATAACTTGACCACACTCTGGTTTCAACATCAAATTGAATATCATTAAATTGATCTGAAACTTTGGACACTTTAGATTTATATCAACAGAAACAAAAAAGTAAAATTTGGCATCAGTATCTTTTGCTGATAAACCAAAAAAAAAATATATATTTTTAATATAAAGTTTATTACTTCTCTAATTATTTTCAAGTTTTTTTTTTTTTTCTTTCTTCCATTTAAATTTTAAATTTATTATCAATATAGTTTGGTCCGTTTTATTCTAAAGTAACTAAATCTTCTATGGGGGACACAAAAATACAATTTTGAATGCCAATAACCAAAAAAACAATTACATAAAGGCGACATTTTTATTATATATTTTTCGTAACTAATATAAATAATTTTTTTTTTTTTTTTTCTTTTAATTTTTTGTAAATCAAAAAGTTGTAAAATTTTTCGAAAGAAAAATATTATAAAAGTAAAAGCATTTATTATAAGTTTAATTTACAATTTTTTAAACAGCAAATCATCAGAAATGTTATATGAAATTTTGCCAAAAAAAAATAATGAAAGATTTTTAAAAGTATTCAATGTAGGTGTAATTGCAGTTTTTTTTCATTTTAATGATAATGAACAATTGCTAAAATGTAAGGCAATTCCTAACTGTAGGATACAAATATAACTCAACCAACATATGCAGGAGTTAAATTGTGTTGATTTCTTAGGGGAACAATAGTTATCGAATAATATTTAGGGGAAAATTTGTTATTTAATTGTATCAATAGCTACGCCAGTTTAATATTTCAACCTAACCAAACTGAGTACAAGATGCCGCCTTGAAACTTAATTACCTTTTCAACAAATTTAAGATATTTCGTATATATATCCAGAGTCTCCGGATGCGTAGATTTTCTAGAAATATTATACCCAAGCTGTTATACTACTTCTAAAAGTCGTTGGCATTGGCATTAAAATATCCGCAAAACCATACACTGAGCTATTTTCAAAGTCATTCTCCAGTTTACAACTTTTTAAAAATCACTTATCTATATAGTGTTGTCAACCTAACCTCAAACGCCTCTTTGATTTACTCTTATTCCTTCCCCTCTTAACCAAGTCCAGGTATTTATCAACATATTTATGTCCAAAGAAATCTGTTCCTAGAGTTTGACTAACTTGTGTAACGTCGTCAAATCCCTAGATTAACAGCATCATAAACGTATCGGGAAGTTTTTGAATACCTTCGTATGGAAATCAAATTACTTTTCCATGGCCTCAATATTTGTTTTGACATTATTGATTTTTTTTTATTATTTTACTTGATATTGATGGGACACATTTGTTTTATTCATTTTAAAGTGAATTGAAAGGAACTTATTAATAAAATACATTTCAGATCGAATGGCATATAAGTTGTATCGCTAATGGACTGAGCCTTTCCTTCAATTCTATTTATTAAAATTAAACAAATAAAATTTGATGAAATGTTCTTTTGACAAACGTAATGGAACTTTAATTTAGCAGTTTACCTACACGATCCTCTTAAACCAAATATGTTTTTTGTAAATCTAATTGTTATCTTAAAATTTCATATTAATATCTTAAAAGTGCTACTATCTACCAAAAGAACTTAATATTCCGAGTACAAATTTAGGGTTAATGATTATATGTAATCTCCGAGGCATTTAATACTTCACAATCTCCCGGTTTTTATTTCTGACGCGGAAAAAAATACTGAGCAGCTATAAAGCTACCCTTGCCCATCCGATCGAAGCACGTTGAAAGAGGGGTTTTAACTCAAAATCAATGAGGAGCGTTCTTCCATCCAAGAAACCCAGAAAAACTTATGTCGGTTTTGCCATTTCCAGAAAATGTAGAACTTAGGTATGGAATATCAATATTTGGAAACAATATAAGACCGTGTCTCTAAACTAATAACTCTTAACTACGAGGAAGTCATTGACAATTAATTTGTGCCTTATGCGAAAGAAGAAACTCTTGCTCGTGTATATTGAAAAATTTTAAGATTTTAAAAAATTTTTCAAACATTTTTAATGCATTAAAATTTTTTTAAATTTCACATTTAAATTTATTTATGATGGCTAATATTTAAAAATTTAATATAATTGCAAAAAAAAATTTAAATAATTTAAAATATTTTAAAAATTTAGATAATGATTAATGTTTATTTAATTTGTGGTAGTGAGCTTTATAATTAAAACTATTAATATTTTATTTTTAATTATTTTTAAAAGTCGACAGATGCTTTTAATATTGATAGACCAAGTTGTTATAACTATAAATAACAATTGTGTCTTTTGGAAAAATTGCTATTTATTTAAAGTTTTTGGAATTTTCAATGTAACTTAAGCGTCCTCTCTCCAATACTACAACTCTGAACTATAATAATATTTCTATGTGCAAAAAGTATGTTAAAAAATATGCAATTCTTAATGACAGTTAAATTGATTACTCATTAAAAGGGGTTCAGCTTAAAGTAGCTGTTACCCAATTTGAAGATATCTATACACCAAAGACACAAACCATTGGGTAAGACCATGCTTAAACAATTTACAATGCCTAGATGATGTAAGGATACCACGCTATCCTGCATCAAAAATAATTACAAATATAAATAAATACTCCGGAGATTTATGATTATGGGTAATTCATCATATCGTTGTTTTTCTAGAAAACTGTATGTGAACGAAAGTTCAAAGTTAACTGTATTTCCAGCAAAATTTTGATTATCCTTAAATACGTATATCTTGCAAAGTTAGGGAAGGGATAAGAGCAGAAATTAAACTATAAGCTTAAATTCTGACTTTAGTTTATACAAATAACTTAAATAAAACACTGGAACTAGTTCTTATATTAAGATAGCACAATACTTAACTATTAATATTTAAGGAATCTCCACGGGAATTAGTATCTATTAAAATTATACTTCAATATTCCTGAAATTCTTTCCAATTTGAATTTTAGAATTGCAATCAACCTTCCAACTTAGTAACATTAACAAATTCAAAAACAGCTTTATTTCCACAAACACTTTTTTTAAAATCAATAAAAATCTTATAAATTCACACTTGATTATTACACCGAAAAATATCAGAAAAATAATTTTAGAAATTTTAGGTTAATTCGGTTTCTTTTTTTTGGATAAACATTTTTGGGAAATAAAGTGGTTAACCATTTACTGCATCGGATAATGGTTTTTGAGTTTATACAAAACAAAAAATACGATTCATTTTTAGGTCAAGTTTGTTTCTTTAATAAATCTAATTTTTTAATATTCCTAAAATTTTCTGCAGAAATGCATCTACTAAATCTATAGATACTTATTTTAAAAATTTTAATATTTCTAAAGTTATTCTAAAATGGGATTCTAATGCATCAAATTCTTGTATTTAGTTCAAGTTTAAATCAAACAACAAAAGTATTTAGTATATTTTAGTGAACTATCATAATTAAGTGATTAATTCATCATTTAAACTGGTTTATGTGTAATGGTAAATGAAGTTATAGAGATTCTAATTTTAAAAGTTTAAAGCTTTTAAAAATTAAATATGAAGAATCGAAAGGCACGGGGGTATAATTGACAATTCATTGCCAAGTATACAAACCAATCCTTTTATTTATGGTGTTGATAATTTGACGACAACTATGCCGGATTTCTTATTCAAACACTGGTCAGATCATTCTTAATAAAAAACATATAATTTATAACTTATATAATAATAGTAACCCACATTTCGAAGGAAACTGCAATTGGAATTAGGGGTTACAGACACCGGTCAATTCATGTACCATGGTACCTATTTCAGATTGAATTACAAGATTTTGTAGCATTCTCAAAACATTAGTTCGATCACAAATTTCTATTTTTTTATTTCCGACCACTAATTGTTCAAATTCACTATGGCAATGTTATATTGTCGAAATGAGGCAATGATATCCACCTGTTAAACAAACAAGATGTCAGCGGAGCAATGGCATCATTCTGTTAAACAAACAGGATATCATCGGCTAGTTAAGATTGAAGAAATTTTGGAATAATTAAATTTGGTTTACAGGGATACAGATTCAAAAAATCAATTTGAAGCAACATAAAATCAAAATCAATATTAGACAAAATTTTCTTCAATTATACCCAATATTTTAATTAATCAAAAAAAATTTAAATACCCAATGAGATTAAAACTGAAATTCAGTTCCATTTGATTAAAAATTAAAAAAAAAAAAAAGATTTCCCTCAAGTATACAATATCAAATAACTTTGACAAAATTTGGCATAATTTTTAACTTAATTATTTAAGTATTGTTTGAATATATGTATATCTTTTTTTTTGATAGTGATTTCCATCTTCTAATTACAAATTGTTCTTGTTTTTTTGTGCAGAAGGAGAAAAATTTCCTTAAATTGAATTTTTTTAAAATTAGAAATACAGTGACATGCATGAAAATAACAGGTGCTCCTACAATAAAACAGGTTATCTGTTATCCAAAGTTCTCACCCCATTCAAGACAATAGTATACAATTAAAATGATAAGACTAGCAACAGAAATATACCATCAAACGTTAAAGATATGCTTCATTGAAGTTCCCGTTATATTTTCCCAGGATTCCGTTACCCCCACTGACTCGGTTTGTTACCTCAATTTTTACAACTAATTAAATATAGTTAGGCAGCTTCGAAATCAGCACTAGTCGAATAGGATTGTTGACGACTTACTTTATGATTGAGAATGCCATACTTTCTAAAGTCTAATAATTGGTGATGCCGTACCTCAGTTTAATAAATTTGTTAAAATCTATTAAATACATAATTATTTATGAGCATTTTAATAGAAAAAATTGAAAAATTTTCCTACTTTTGTGTAGAAGTCATCGACACCCACATTCCGATGACTCGATTTTTATTGCCACCAGTCATCATCAAAGGATTCAAACTTCAGATGAGTGGATTTGCTTTCCTAAAAATTGTATAACCCGATAACATAAGCCAAACACTTCCAATTAATTTGGACCTCCCTGTACGTATATAAAATATATTAAAACCTAAATTAAATATCATATACAAAATATAGGCATATGTATCTGACCTTTTCAGTAGAATGAAAAGCAAACAAAATATAAATTCAAAAAGATATTTATCCATCTCTGGAACTTATACAAAATCTATTTTACACAAAAAAATTAGGACAAAATATTTATGAAAAAATAATAAAAGACAATTGAATACTATTTAAACATATAATAAATACATATACATACTTATATAACTATATCTGTAATAAAAACAATTTCTGTACTTGACCATCAGATCAGATCACATAATAAATTTGTGTTTGTATGTTTTTTGTCATTTGAGTCCTTATAAGATTTTCAAGAATGTTTTTTTTTTTATTATTTTGACTTTATAACTAAACCATTACCTGCCTTTCACCTTTTAATGTTCCCTCTTACAATAAAAAGTGAAAGGGGAAGTATCCAAAGAACTGTATAGCATGTATATGAAAAAGCAACAGGTTTTTAATTAAAAAAAATTTTTTTTAACATACAATCTAATGAATTTGAACTTTTTGAATATAAGGAAATTTTTTTATCATAATGTTAACAGTCGAAGACAAAAAATTGGTGCAAAATCGAAACTGGAATGTATTTTAAAATTTGATTGCAAAATAGTGCTTCTTTTTCAGCTCCCTGTCCTTTATTTAAGTCTTCATACCCTGAACTGAATTTCTTCTTCGAAATGTATATGTCATCTACGTGGTTTCTAAGGTTGAAATTCTTGGGAAGACTAGTAATTAAATATTCTCTGCTTTAAAATTTTTCTTTCTGTAAACACTTTTTAAAATTGTTATCTACGGTCAAAATAAAGACGTATGCACGTAATATTTAAAGATTCTTTGCTGTGGTAATGTCTTTTAGTTATTTATTAATTATTACTAATTTAAGCTTCCAACACCAATTTGGGATTCTGCATTGACTTCAGCTATTTAATGTTTGGAAAACTTACAGGGCAAAAGGAAATGAAAAGTGGATTTTGGAACTATTGACTTAGTGGCCTATAAAATGTCTATAAAAACACTCTTAAATTTTTGAATAGAAAGTTAGAGTCATTCTCTGTAGTAACGAGGAATGTCAAATGAGTTTTGATGATTCTTTGGAATTCCATTTGATTAGAGTCCATCTATTTCCAATGCTGGTTTATCTAAAGTATTAACTTAGTGGATCTAAAGGAACCTTAAAACACGTTCTTAAATTTAATATATAGTAGGTTGAAGTTATTTACAGTAATAATGAGAAATGAACAAATGAGTTTTTTAAGGAGGCCATTCCATTGGATCTGCTTACAACGTCCTTTAAAGTCTTAAACTTATTAATCTGAAGACATAATTCAGCAAAGTTCAGAGTGTCAACCATTAAGTGTCTGGTAGAAAACTTTTAAATACGTCATCCTATTTTTTGTATATGATTGTAATTATGTTCATATGGTTTTAATCTAGATAAGCTATATTAGTATTAAAGTATTTTTATTTATTTTTACATTTTTTGACTTGAGGCATAATATAAAGATTGATAGAATACACTTGTCATATAATACTATACTAAAGATATGTATTAAAATTAAAATAAAAATTCTACAAATGTACAAACTAATTTGTGTAAATATATATATCATGTACGTCATAAATCCTAAAAATGATTGAAATACTTATGAATAAAACAATGACCTATTTATTAGCTTTTTTTTGATGTAGAAAGAGAAGCAAAAGAAAAATAGAAAAAGATAACAACTATAAAAGATTTTTTTTTTCAAAATAAATTTAAAAAAAAAAAAAATTCTTTAATGCCAATATTTATATTTATTTTAGACCAACAAAATATTTGTGGTCTTCTATAACAGAAAATGTTAAATTATTTACATATTATCTATATTCTACAAGTACTCGTATATGCATACAAAAGATAATAGATTATATTTTTTTTGAAAAACTTATTTTTAAATTGAAAGTATCTGAATCTATTAGTTAAATATTTTATAAAATTTATTAAATTTTTAATTATTATTTTTAATTTATGTTGCATTTGATCAGAAAATTTAACCTACGGACTTTAGTGATGCTAGAATCCAGTAAATTGAATTAAGTAATTAAACTTTAATAACTTCAATGCCTAGGTCACGTTGAAAATAAAATTCAAAATGCCCTATCTGAGGAATATGAGAATTGAAAATAAAGTCGAGGACTTGGTCCTCTATGTTAGAAACCAGAGAAAATTCAGCGGGCATCAGAAGAATTCGGATACACAAGAAGAAAGAAACTTCCAAAAAGTAAATAAAAGTTTTGTAAGGCCGAATCTAGATTTGAGGCAAAAAAAACTCCAGCAGGTATCAGAAGAATCCAGATCTTCAAGTAGAAAGAAAATTTCCAAAAGTTTAAAAAAGTTTTAGTAAGACCGAATCTAGGTTTGGGACGAAGAAAAACTTCAGCAGGCCTCAGAAGAATTCAGGATTTGGGCGAAAAAAACTTCAGAAGGGCTCAAAAGAATTCAGAGCTACAAGTATAAAGAAATTTTTAAAAAATTTAAAAAACGATTGTATGGCTGAAGAAAATTTTGGGGCGAAATAACTTCAGGGAGTTTCAAAAAAATTCTGATCTTCAAGAAGCAAAAAACTACCCAATATTTAAAAAAAAAAACTCAATCAGATCTTTAAATATAAATAATGCTTCCAAAATTTTAAAAAACCTTAAGTAATTCAGAATCTGGGTTTGCGGCGCAAAACTTTTCTGCGGGTATCAGAAGAATCCAGAACTTCACAAAGAAATAAACTTTTCAAAATATTAAAAAACGTTTAGTAAAGTCGAATTTAGGTTTGAGGTGGAAAAACCTCAGTCTGGCATGAAAAGAATTTAGATCTTCAAAGAGAAATAAACTTCCCGAGAATGATATAAATTTATTTAATGAGTTGTAGAACTCCTTCGAAAAGAACAATATTAGATCTATTTCCAGCTAAAAAAAAATTAAATAGTATTTTGGGCTGGAAATATTAATAGAACTTCATTTACTTAAACTAATTGCTGCAAAAAAAAATGAAGTTTAAGCATCACTTGATGATAGTATAAATCAGATAACAATTGAAGGAGTATTTAAACAGAGAAGATTAAAGAAGGATTTGGGTTTGAATTAATATTCATGTCTACAAAAATTTGTTCAAATTTTCTTTTCCAATGCACAAGGCTCAAGGTTTAAGTAAACATTATACCAATCAAAACTCGGTGCTCTGGGTTTTGGATTCTGAAACTCAGTCAATATTATTCTGGACGAAGTGAAGAATCTCCAGATGAGGAAATGCTTCACATAACACTAAGAGTATTCTTCTAATTTTTTTAAATATTGCAATTTTAATAAATTTTTTCAACTACAAACTAAATTTTTAAATAATTAAATATGTTTTACCTTATTTCACAGTCTTCACAGTCTCCATTCATTTATTCTCCAATTGATCTTCATAAAATGTCGTAAAACCACTTTTTACTTCAGAACAATTATCAAAATTTTATAATTACAAAAATTCCAATGAAATATTTTTCTTTTTGTAATTTTTTGTCAAACTAAAAAACACAAAAACACAATCAAAAAAATTCTAAAAATTTTCCCGAAAAACGCCTTGTTGTCAAAAAATATTTAATATCTTTTAAGATTGTGATATCTACTCCAAAAAAAAAAAAATAAAAACAAAATTTGTATCTAGATTAAAATTATAATTAAATAAGATGGAATCATTTAAATCTTTTATTATTTATTTCATTAAAAAAAAAATTCACTCGTAATTCAAATTCAAAAAATTTTCATATTAATCAAAAATTAAAAAAAAAAAAAAATTTGGAAAATTCATAAAAAAAAATATTAAATAAAAAATTAAAATATCATGGTTATCATTTCATATCATTATACTATCATTTATATATTATAGTTTTATTCTTAATTTAAATTTTCATTCAAATTTTTTTTTTTTTTTTTTTTTTTTAATTTTTAAGGACAGCAAATTTTAATTTTTTTTTGTCATAATTTTCTGACATAATAAATTAAAAAAATAAAAACAATTTTCTTTTTTTATTTTACTTTTGTTATTTTTTTTATTTTTCACAATTTTCCGTTTGATTTTTCTGTTTTGTTTTTTTTCAATACCGTGGATAATCAAAGACATAAACCAAAAGTTTATTTTTGTTTATTGTTTTTACTTGTTATTTCAATAATGATAAAGTGATTAATTTTTTTTTCAATACAATAATATTTTTCAATAATAATTTATGTAAATATTTATAAACATATGTATTATATTTGAAATTTGAAGATATACAGGGTGTTTTCTGTGTTAAGCAAATGCCGTTATATTAAGTTATATACGAAAGACACAAACCTACATGATTCTGTCGAAGATTTTGTGTGTAAACAATTATTAAATTCTGGGTATGGAATGTAAATAGTTAAAGCAAGACCGATTCAGCAAGGCTGAAACCAGATCTTTTGCACGAAGAGTGATTTTTTAGATCTTTTAGATTGATTTCGAACTTAGAAAATGTTTACGTTGCTAAATGTTTTTTTAGTTACAGTTTTGTATGAATTATATCGTAAAAAGTATTAACTAAGAAGCAATTTAATTCCAAAAACCCAAAATGTTAAAAAAATAATCTATATAACTTTATTCTAAATAAGCGATCGTAGCCTCCAAAACCGATTTCCAATTAGTTATTCTATGCCATCTATAGAGACAAAGTACTGGACTCTGCTGATATTCGAAACATTTATTCAGTATAAAAATTCTAAGTACCCATTGTTTTTAAAACAGTACCCTGTTAGAAAAACCACCCTGTATACTAATAGATATAATTTTCAAAAAAAAATGTATAGGTATATTTTAAATAATATATTATGTATAATCAGTCAATGTAAAATTGTCTGACTGTAGAGTTTATTAACTATTGATTTTATACAGGAATGTTTAAAAAACAAACTTTCAGTTAAAAATAAAATATGCACGTGTTAAATTATAACGCAAAGGTATCATATTTTGGCTTTCTTTAAAGTAATACATTAACTAAACATAGGTGTAGGGTATAAAAAGTCGTTTTTATGTTACATTACATTTAATATAATATGCTTAAAAAGAGCCATCATTGAGCCATCATATGCTTTAAAAAGAGCCATCGGTAGATTGGTCCATAACAGCGCTCTAGCAAACCAATCGAATATCTAACCCAATCCCTAATGACGTTTCATTCACCACACCTACACATGAAACTGGAATATGACTATTTCAGACCCTTTCAGTTAATTCAATAGATAACAAATAGATAAAATTTAACCTAGCTCTTTAAGAGCTTTTTGTTCACCACATTGGGAAGATAAAAATTAAATCTTAACCTTTCAAGGGGTATCTGATACACATTTGGATAGAAGTAAATCCTAAAAAAACAAAATATTTTAAATGTGTTTAGTGGATCTATTTATTAGGGATTGGAGCTCCTTTACAAAAAAAAGGGGCCCTAAACTAATATAGAATGTTGCTCGAAAAAAAGTATTATGGCTGTAAAACTATAACACCAGCGAATATATCAATGGATATATAAACATTTAATAATGTCAAAGTTTTTGAATTGTTAAAATTTTTTGCAAAGACACTTTTAAGAGACCTTATAAAAAGCAAGAAGTTTTAATGAGTTAAATATATGCATAAATATAATTTAACAAAAAACATGTGTAAAAAAATTTATCAATTAAATTATTTATTCTACATTTGTAACACTATTAAATGTTAAAGAATCTATTTAATCTATTCAGATCTATATCTAATTAAAAAATTATATATATATATATATATATACATATATATACATACATATACATTTCTAACAAAGAAATTTTATGATAAATTATTTAAAATTTAATGAACAAAATATTATTATTTAATTTATGAAAATATTTATTTACAAGTAATTAAAACAAATTTTTATAGTACCTATATTATAATTATTTTATTATTAAAATAATAAATGCAAAAATATATTTTTAATTATTTTGTAAATCATAAAAATAAATTAACTAAATATTTAAAAAAATAGTAATATACTATAATAAAATAAAAAGGTGGGTATGTAAAAACTAAAGGGTTTGAAGAAAGTACATTTTCTAAACACTCTCAGAATATAAAAATTGTTTCCTCACTGTAGTTTAAAAAATTTATTTCATTATTATATGAGCAAAACCCTTAGTTGTTAACCCTTTAAACTGAAATTTGTTCAGGTGTTCAAGTTCCAGATGCCTAAAACTTTCCAAATTTTAATTTTAAACTCTATTAAGTTCTTAAATTTATAGAATATAATTTTTTATTTTCTACAAAACCCTATGTTCTTTCTTAAATGTCTTATAAGTCATAAAATTTGAAGTTTCTAACTAATGTCAAAGATGTCAAAAATTTTGCATAGCAAATAACTGTAATTTATTTATTTGTATATTAATATAACGGTAACATTATTTTATTACATTACTTTTGAAAAAAAAAAGAATTTGCCTATATAGTTTTTCATTGTCTGTCCGTCGGGACATTTACAAAATTTTTACAAAGTTTGAAATAAAAAACGTAATAAATATAACTAAACTTTATAAAAAAATTGATTACATTGTAGAACTTCTTGCTGTAGCTCCACCTATTACACATCTACAGCCCCCAAGGTTTGGGAAAGCCCTTTTATATTTACATTATTATACAAATGTGTATAATGGTTGGCATACGGTAATTTAATTCACCGCTGTTAGAAACTCATTTGGGCAAAACTTTTGACTCATGGCACGTGACATGAAATTTTGAGAGGAATAAATGTTAAAAATAAATGTCTGTCTTCAAAAAAACATTTTAGTATGGCAATCCGTTTAGGAGCTGTAAAGTTTTTTCAACTTAGTTTCCTTTCCTTACTTATTGGCTTTATTAAGGAGCTGAAGCCTGTAATGGGTGGGACTATAAAAAACATGGTAGAAGGGTGGAGTAATGGGTAGAGCTATAGCAAAATTGTAGCTAATTTTAAAAAAATTTATCTCCATTCATAATTTTATTAAATAATTTTAGCAGTATACAGACGTTTAAGTGAACAGTTGGATTTGACAGACAAATAGACATAATTAAGGCAAAAGTTATATTTTCCAAAACTATTTCCGAAATATACACTAAAATATAAATAATATTAATTTAAAAAATATTTTGAATAATTAAAAAAAAAACCCATAAAAAAAAATAACATTAAGGTGTAGACAAGTAATAATGAAATTTACAGGTCGGAGAATGATACCATTACGTTATAATTTATTTAGTAATTTTATTATTAGTTACACACATATTTATATTACTGTATGTATATATATATATAATATATATTTATATATTATTTTTATAATTTTCTTTATTTACTCTTTTTCTGTAATACATAATCCATATATCATTTTCTAATCTATTATTACAATATGTATGTATGTATGTATATTTATATATACACATATGTATATATTTATATACATTTTCTTTTTATTATTATTATTTATTATTCTTTATTTCCAGACAACTTCAAGTGCGTTCGGCTATAAATAAATGTAACACGAATAGATCGTTATGATAATATATTATTTTTTTTTTTTTTTATTTATTTTTTTTTTTCAGATGATTTTATTTTATTGAAATTTTTTCACTTAATATTTTTTCTCTTGATTTTTTTTTACTTTTCATTTCTTATTTTTATTTTCATTTTTTTTTACTCATATCATTGTTTCTTTTTTTTTTATATTTTTGAAAAGTACACACACAACCACCCACACATTCATTTGACAGGTATATCTTTATATTATTATATTTTCTTTTTTTTTTGCTTTAATAATTATTATAATTTTAAATTTTGTTTTTTTTTTTTAGTTGTTGTATATATCAATTTATTTATTTCACTATGTGTATATACATATATTATATATATATACATATATTTTTGTTACAAATGTTTTTTTGGAGATATGATACAGTGAAATCTCTATTAAAATGAATTATAAACTAATGATTGAGTTTTTTTTAATTTTAACGGTTAATTTTGTGTTAAGAAAGAATTGAAAAACGAATTAATAGTTATTTTTAAGTGAAAACTAATCTTTGGAATCTAATAACTTCTTTAAAGAATTAGGATTACCGTTATGATATTATTTTTACATTGTAATGAGTTTTGAGTGAAAATCAGTTATCATTTTGAGTGGAAACTCATAATTATTGAATTTTAATATTATAGTTTTTAGAATGATAATAATTTTAAATTTCTATATTTGATTACTGCTTTTTTGAATTTTTTAAAATTTACCGTTATTAATTTAATAAAAACACTTTGTAGTATAATAATAATTTTCTAATGAATTAGAATTGCCCTTATTTTTGAATTTCTTTAGCTTTATTACTTTTGAGTAAAATTAAAACATCTTTGTGAGTAGTTATGAGTGAAAGAAATATTTTTCTACTTTATTTGGTAAAACTTAGCATAAGAATTATTAAAATTTTGATAAATGTTCAGAATAACAACATAAGGATGTCTAATATAATATTTCTGACTGAAAAAAAACTCAAAAATTTTATATGAAGTATTGCGTCACTCCCAATTTCAGTTTTAATTAGTCAAACATTGACTGAAATATTCACTTACAATTAAACACTTGACCGAGTCAAAATAAAGAGACTAACTCATTACTTAAAATACTTTCAATTAGTTGTAAATTTACTTATTTTTAATATTTACGAAAAGATACTCAGTTTTCTTTAATATGATCCCCTTAATTTGGTAAAGTTTTACAAATGTTAAATAGCATACACCATTTTTTAATAAAAGTTAATTTGAGTGAAATTTTTGATTTAATATTTTGAGTAATTATTCAAAGCATATAAAAACTCAAAAGTGTGAGTAACCCCTCAATTGATTTAAAGAAAACTACACTAAAACTTCACTAAATACTAAAACCCAAGATCCCAATAAACCCAATAAATAACTTCAATCAATACTCAAATTTTCTAAATCAAAAGCAATGCAAGCTAATGTTCACTAAACAGAGATTTCACTGTAACAATAAATTTAAGAAAATTTCCAACTTTTTGAGTGAAAAATGTAAAAATTAATAAAAAGGTAAAAACAATACACATTAATTAGCTTAAATATTATATTATTGAATATATTTTATTTATATAAATTCAAAATAATTTTATATAATTATTTTATCACTTTATATTTAAAAATTTAAATTTTATACACATTACATTATTTTAAAATCAATTCGTCACACACAATTTTATTTAATGAAACACGGAAAATATATTTTGGAAAAAGACCGCCGCCGCTGCCGGGTTCAATACACTTAAGAATTAAAAAAAATTATATATATATATAATTATATTATAATTAGATATTATTTGTTATTTTTGTAATTGTATAACATTTTTAAAGAGTATTTTCAATTGCATCAATGTTGTAAATATAGTAAATAACCACAAAAAAAAACAACAACAACAAAAATTGTAAAAATATATAACAAAAAAAAATAAATGAAAAACTGAAACTATTTTTTTTTTTTTGTTTTTTGTTTTTTCTTGCGGTTAAAATAAAAATGAGTAAAAGAATGAAAAATTGAAAAAATTAAAAAAAAAAACAAACTTAAAGATGAAAAATTAAATTTTCATCACATTTTTTTTTTTTTTTGAATTTTCTATCCGAATTTTTGTTCAAAAAGAAAATTGTTTTTTTCTTCTATTCACGAACCACGGCGATTATTTTTCATTAAATTTCCGCGATCAACTAAATTGTAGATATGATCATTTAGTGTGTGAAAGCATTGTTGTGAGTAGGAAAAATTGGGAAATTTAAAAATTGAAAAATTTTGGGAAATTTTTCTTTTTTAATTATTCAGCTGTGAGATAAATTGAAAAATTGAAGATCTATTAAAAGGTTCTGAGAGATTGCGAAAAACACGTTTTTCTTTTCAAGTGAAAATGTATTTGTTTTTAAAATATAATTTTCAGGTTAATATCAATTTATTTATTTAACTCAAAATTTTTTAATAATTTATATCATTATTTTTTAAAATTGACTTATAGTGGAGGTTTTGGGTGTTATTATACGAGTACTTTTTAAAAGAGTTAATTTCAATCCAGTGAAATTTTGTCGATCTTTTAGTTATTAGTGATTCGCCTCTGACAAATATCAAGATACTTAGATAGTACACTAAAAATACAGTGTTACTAATGACAGAGCCTTTATTTCTCTACCCTTTTTTTTACGAAAATTTGTTTGAGATCACTGTTGTTTCAGTGAAGAGTTTCCGATAAATGGGTCTATAAAAGGCAAATTAAAAAACTAGAATCTTACTTAACTTAAATTATTGTAAAGTATCGATAGTTCTCCATAATATTTATTTCGCCAAAAGTCTTTTGACTTCAGCGTGCTTTGGGAAGCCAAATATTTCACCGGATCGTCAAAGGAACAATTTAAATAGCCAAACTTAAAACTGAGTCTAAAGTATTGCCACTGACATATTGAAATCATAATACTTTATTGAAAAAGCATGCAAACTTCTATAATATAAGATGATGATTCAAGATACAGATTGTGTATTGAGTCTTCAAAAGGCAAGTCAGGATGTATAATTATTGAAAATTCAACGTCATAACGGTAAATCCTGCAGAATAAAAAGATTTATTAAAATGGAAACCTCTGTCAATTCCTGAACATTTAATAGTTAATATACCCAAAAGATTATTTATCCAAAGCCCTAATCCATTTTTTTTTTCTAAGAAACTTGTACAGGGTGTTTCGTCGATAACCTGTTATAAAGCAAAGGGTTATTTAAGTAACGTAATTCAATTAATTTTAAAAATCTAGCACATTTCGATGCTTGTAATAATATATTTAAATATTTAAAAAACTTTTGCTGTTCCAGGGAAGATACTTCTTGGGCATGTTTAGATTCAGTAAACTGTCGCTCACTCAGCTGATTTATTATTTAAATGTTTTTTTAAATATCTGTCTAGTATTCCAACACGTACTTATGTTGGGGCAGTACATGCCAGTGAACAATAGCATAAAAGCATCAATGACAAGTCTTTCAACTAAACTTATTCAAATTGAAAAAATAAAAATTATCAATAATCAAAAATCAATTAATTGACATTTAACAGATCCTTCCTGTTACCTACAAAAACTCTGATATATTTATTTTATTTTAGAAAACAAAAATCTTTTTAAACAATATATAAATTTTTTTAAATAAATAAATATTATTATAAATCAAGTACAAATAGTACATAAAATTAAAATGATCACTAAAGATTTTTAAATTGTAATTTATACAATATTTAATTACATAATAAATTTAATTCAAATATAATTTTTCTTAACAGGTGGCTGCGTTCTGTTTAATTTTTTTTTTTTCTCAATTGAAATAAAATTGATTGACATTGATGTATTTAACATTACATTTTATATATTTTTATATTAAATAAATTTTACCTTAATCTAAAAACACTTTTTTTCCATTATATTGTAAATTTTTTTTTTAAATAATATTTCCTTTATACCACGAAAAACTGAAATTGAAAATTTTGAAAATATAAAAACAAATTATTTTGAATTTTTTACTGCAAAATACAAAATATTATACAAAAACAGAATTATTGAAATAAAATAAACTTTACAAATATTATGGAGACTTTACACAGTAAGCCCACAACTTTGCCTTCATATGTTGAAGGAATTATGTATCTGATTCCTAACTTATTACCCTGTTTTATGAGGTCTGTTAGTTTTTATGATTTAGACGCCTCCTTATCACAAGCTTTCTATGGAGTCTGTTAATTTTTCCTGTTTAGACTCCAAGAATCCAAGATATCATTCTTCCACTCCAATGAAAACTTTTATGTTCCTTTATTTTCTGCGCTTCCTCAAATTTTTAAAATCAGTCTTCTAATTATTATTCATCTCAATAAATATCGGATTTCTTTAACTTGTTAACTCCTACTAATATAATCTAATTTTTGGTAATCAACGACCTTCAATCCCCACACTCCATCCTTGTTTAGAATTTTACTTTGTTGAATCAAAGATTACTCACTTAACTTTAAAGTTCAAGTGCAGATCTTTGAAATGCCATTTCCTTCAATCAAAACCACTTATGTTCATTTTACATTAGAAAGAATTTCGATTTTCTTCCATCAGAAGGTCTATTATCTTTAAATCAAATCAAACTGAAGTTTTGGGCTTATAATTTGGATTTTCTTCCATTAGAAGTTCTGCCAATTTTCCTATTTTTCCTTTTTTCCAACGCAAATCCAAGGCCACTGAGGTTATACATTTAAAGCACAGCTCTTCCTCTACTCTTTTGTTGGTTTACTCTAATCCCAATGATTTTTTTATTATCCTCAAATCAAAGATTTTGCTTCCTTCCTTGCCTTTCTTACCCTTTTTCAACGATTCATGAGGATATTTCATTGAACTAAATCTGGGGATGAATATTCTGAAGCTATCTCTAATAGAAAGTATAGTTCACTCAACATATTTTGGTAAATGATATATTTTGTTTCTGATACTTTTTCCAGGGCTTTACATTATCCCAGCTCTAGTAGCACTCACTAACCGTCGGGTAGAATATGCATCGTGTATAGGCCCCATAAAATCTTTAACACTGCTATTTTAAATAAAAATAAACATCAATTTTAAAACGATTTCAAGTGGAATTGAATAAAAAACCAAAAAAAATCATCAACCTATATAGTATAAAACCAAACAGGAGCACGTATTTTTTATGTCCAATTGAAATTTTACATATATACACATTCTAATTTAAAATATATTATTGATAACGTAAATTGTTAACGTCACACTTTTTTACGTCATACATAAAAAAAAAATAACAAAAAAAAAAACCAAAATAAAAACGCAATAAATTGATCGAAATAGTAAACTAAAATATTGGGAAATTAAAAAAACATAAAAGAATAAAATACAATAAATAAACAAATAAATCAATGCAAATTAATTTTATGTAACTTGAAAATGTTTTGTTTTTTCATTGTTGCATGTTCAAAATGATTGCATCATTTTTAATATAAACAAAATTATTCAGAAATTAAAGCAGAACGTGTCAGGAACTTAACTGGCGCAAGGTAATCGCAATTGTCTATCTATCTTGTAAAATATAACGGAACTTCCTAGCAAATGCCAAATGGGCTGATCTAAAACAGTAAACGTCCTCCCATGAGATATTATGACGTTTTTGTAAATTAAAATTCTCATAGAACACATAACGAAATCTCCCAACCCATACTGAAATACCGGATAGAGTTAACGATCTAAAAGAGGACAAGTCCTCCAAACAGGCATTGTGAAATTTCTGTAAAATAAACCGCTCTTACAACGTCAACCGAAACATCTTAACAAATAGTTACATGCCATATTGTATTAAAAGATAAAATAGTTCCAGTCTTCCCATAATTTTCAGGTTTCCAGCTTTATTTATTTGAAGCTTTGCAGCGACGCCAACTACTTAAATTAACAAATTCGTTCTGCTTTGGTTTTTAAAAATGTTTGCGAGTTATAAAGTACGTACTAAAATTTTTACAAATACATTGAAAAAACAAACTTTTAATTGGTGTTCAAGATTTCGGGAGACCTGAATGTAAGGAATGAAGTCTTTGAATATATTGCGTCTCTAAGGAAATGGAAACTAAGGAGAATAGGTTGCGGGAATTTCTAGTAGGAAATATGTTCTTGAAAGCCTTAAATCCCCAAATATACAATAACCAACAAAACAGCTTCAATATCTGTTGATTACATACCTTCTTCAATCATCTTATAGTAATCACTAATCAGTAATCACAAATCTGTAATGAAAAAACAATACACAAATTTTCTTTTCAAAATAGCTTTTCAATACATTTCCTTTTGTACAACAAAAGTTTTTGTAATTAAATTTGAATTATACAATTTATTTAATTAAATCTTACATGAAATTTCATAATGAAATAACAACAAAATAGAACATTTAAAGTTAATTGTCCTTGAGTGCAAAACCATATAGAGAACATAAAGAAAATCAACAAGGTGGTATACAAAATACATGCATCTCTGTATTTACGTAAACAAATCATACCCCAAATAATGTATCGAAATATTTAACATATAAATGAATAAATCACGTCATTGTGCGTGTTATTGAAATGTAACCGCAGGAATGTTTACAAGATGATAATATGAATAGAATGAATTCAATATTTTCTTTACATTTTATTTAACACTTTGAGTTCCGTGATACTCACTAGCCTACACGGAAGAAACAAATTTTACAAAATCCTGTGCACTGTAGTCTCATTGTAGCATGCTTCAGTTATTGATCAACATCGTTAAGCCCAAATACTATTTTTGTACTTCCTCTATCCTAAATCAAACTGCTCTTATTATCCCATAAGTTATTTATTCCTAAGATCCCATTATTGACTGATCGTAGTCTTCCTCATTACCTCAATGATCGGACATATTAATTTTTTTCAAAACTTTCGACATTTTTTTATTCAGTAACTCAGTTTTTATTCAGCCTAGGATGTTGAATCCGTACTATTATAGTATCCTCTTCAAACAGTTTAGTCTTCAATCAGTACAGCTAATTGAAATATTCTTTCGGAACAGATTCGTCTTCAATCAGTACCGCCAAGCATTCCTTCCGCCTAGTTTGTAAATTTTCCTTCAATATCTCCTACTACAACTCTTTAACCAATAATTAAGTATTTCTCTTATAGTAATATCCTCTCGGTTCAGTTTAATCTTCAAGTAGTACCACCCAGTATTCCTTCGGCCTAGATTGTTAAATCTTCTACCAGTATTCTTTCGGCCCAGATTGTATCTCCTACTAGTCTCCTACTTCAACTCTTTCGGCCCAGATTGTAATCTCCTACTAGTCTCCTACTTCAACTCCTAGGTTAAGATTTAGAACTCCTTCTAGTGTAATAACCTTTTCTTTCCGAACAGTCCGAAAAATCTTCTACCATATCTGCTACTACCTTGCCATATCTCGAAGTCGTTTGTCCTCCGATAAAACATCGGTAACACACGTGTTAATCATACAAACCAACTAATACATTAACTCATGTTTTGTCTTCAAATATCTTCTACCTTTATGAATAAATTTCCATTCCAATATTGATAACTATTAAACGTATATATTAATATTAAAGAAGACATTGAAACAGATAAAAAACATGCTTTCTCTAATTTCGAAGATGATCATCTGTCCAACTTTAATTTCCACACACACCAACATATACAAGCAGCTTTTAATGTATATTAAACATTATTATATTTTATTTAGTGTTTTCTAGATGCTGCAATCATATTTACCAATATAAACAATTTTCTTACCTTACAGATAGAAGTCTAGATAGAAGATAGAAGTACAGATCCAGTATTAAAACAGTATTAAGATGATATGTACAGTAAAAAAAGGTAATAATAATTGAAAATTGTTATTTTCTAAGATTATCCTTGTTATAAAATATAATATTATCCTTTTTCGTCCTGATGATTTTCTATTGTCCTTTATGTACAGAATAAGAACAGAACTAAAGAATAACATAGCATCAGTATATAATAATGTATGTCATAAATAATATTATCTTCATGTAAGACATAAACAAGGTGACAATCATAGGAGAACTCACTGCAAAACAATAAACATTAAATATACAAAACAAAATGTATTATCAAGGAGCAAAATATCCTTGTTTTTTTTTCTATTATTTGAAAATAAAATTTTTTTTTTTTTTTTTTTTTTTTAATGTTTTTGTATACAAGTATTTGCAAAAATAATATTTAGGTTAGTAATTCTATAGATTAAATTACATTGGGTTTACCTATCACAATATAATAACAGTATATACACAATAATAGTGTTTGTTGTAAACTTTAAGTTTATTTATTTTGTATTACTTATTTATTTATAGTAGATTGGAATTATAAAGTTATATATGTATATATATATATATATATGAAGGATTTTTTTTTATTTAAATGTTTGAATAAAATAAAATTAAATTAATTTAATATTGATCCATTCCAGTTGAAGGAGGCTTCACTGTAATCAAAATCAATAAAGTTTTCAAATATTGACTACCTACTAGTCTTGCGACTTTAGTAGATTTTCTCCGCTCTAGAAAGCCTTACGAACTTTAATTTTTGTATATATAAAAACTTTGTATTGTGGGATCATTCTTTAATCCGAGGGATCATCTCTAATTTCAAGAACGCATTTTTTTACTTTCTTTCCAGTTTCTGTCTGAATAATTGTTAGTTCTTCTTTTGATACCTAAGCACTGTTGGATATCAGCTCTTTAATTTTATCTTTAGATGGCTGCAATTTGAAAATATTCCACTTTATTTGTGGCTGTATGAAGTAAGTTTTCAATTGTGCGAAAACCAGTACACTCCCTAATATTTCTCAACCATGATAATTGCTTTCTTCATATTCCTCGTTTTCCTTCCATTCTACCTTCGACAGAAGCTCAAGTAATTCATATTTGTTTCTTGCATTATTGAGCCAAAATAGGCCACTTTTCGTTTATTAATTATTAAGAGTAAATAATTCTCTTTTTTTTAAGCAGTCTCTGTTTTCTTGTAACCAGGAATTAATTTGAACTTTATCACTTCCCTTTTACAGAATGATTTGCTGCCATTCATCGAAATTACTCATATTTAATTAGATCTTGAAAATTTTATTCAATTATCTCGCGAGGAGCCAAAATACTACCGAAAGCCTATATTGAAGACAATATCTTTCTTATATTTAACCGAGGTATTAAGATAGTAGCACAATCTTCAATTGTATTGTAATTAATTTCAGTATTAAGACGGTTGAACTAAAAAAATTTCCGGCCTAGATTTTAACCTAATCTAATCCACCGAAGGATTTTTCAATCTCATTAAATTGAAAAAATTTTTCCACAGGCTACTAGCCCAAGTATTTGGAAAAAAAAAATCAAAAGAGATAATAGGATCCAATGCCTATATAATACAATCCAAGTATCTATCTAAGTACTCTAAGGTAAAATTGTCTGTTGTAATTTCATCGACACAGCAAAAGTCTTCGAAATTTATAGGCCCCTAGTAAATCTAGAATGTAAAATTTCAGTTTTTCAGACTAAATCAATATTGAGGTAATCTAATAACGTAGGATCTAGAATTTGTAAAAGATAGAGACTAGAACAATTTGGAATGGAAATTTCACGAAGCCGAAGACACTACCCTATTACCTTAATATTGAGGTAATCTAATAACGTAAGATCTAATATTTGAAAACAATAGGAATAAGTATAATTTGGAATGGAAATTTTACGAAGCCGAAGACACTACCCTACAACATTCATATTTCTAAAATCTTAATAAACTAACCACAAATTATTATGAAAATATGTTGAAGATAATAACTTTATTATTAATTTTATTATTCAACACAATTTTCTTATAATATTTTACACGTAGGTTAAATCAAATCATTGAAAAGAAAATTGAAATCAATTACAACAAATTAAACCAAAATATACATATAAATACATTTAGGAAAAAAACTAATAAATAAATATGCTAAGATTTATGAAAAACTCCACCTTAATAATAAAAATGTGTGCCAAAAACCAAATTATTTATAATAATAAATAAAATTCGAACGATTCTCATAAAATAACTTACAAAATATAAAAGAAAACTAAAATAAATAATATACATATGTTTGTAGTATGCACTAAAGAGGAGTTACGTTGTCAACTTACTCTAATTTGAACCATCATTGCAATAATAAATATTGAAGAAAATCTGTAAACAAAAGAAAATACAACAAAAAAAAGAAAAACATGAAAATATAAAAGAAAATAGTCATAAATTTTTTGATATTGTGTTTCTTAAATTCAAATAATTCAAACAATGTTTACGTAAAAATCAGTAAACCACAAGCACATTTAATCTGCGGAGTTTAAACAGTACATTTTAATTGAAATCCGAAATGGGGAATCAGAATGTGACAAGTCTCTCAAAAAAGAAAAATTGTAACAAAGTTTCAATTGACGACTAATGCTTTCCGTAGCCAACTTATTCTTCCTTAGAGAACTTGTGCCTTCCTTAGGCAACTTATTCCTTCTTTAGACAACTTATGCTGTTTTTGGAAACTTTAGACCCTTCTTAAAAAATTATGCCTCGAAGTCTTTTGTTTTACACTCTTTGGGGGAGGGATTTTCTAATCAACTGTGAGCTGGGACAGAGAGAATAATATCATAAAGACAGGAGCCACAACGATAATGATGGTTGGATATGTTTTCTAACCAGACTATTTTAAAAATTATTTTTTAAGTCTGTCATAGAAAAATTTCCATTAAAGTTGGAAGAATGTGCTAAATATTAGTGAAAGATGGGTTACTGGAAACAAAAATCAAAATTTCAATTTGAATAACTTATACTACAAATTGTCAAATCAAGAACAAGAAAAAAGAAATGATAAAATGTAAATAATGTTTTTTTAGGTTTTGCTTACATAAACGTTTTACAAGAAAAGTATTACAATCATAGGCAGCAAATATCCACTACTGCAATTTAATGGTTCGCTATGTTTTCATTTCCCCTTAGTCTGGAACACATAAGTAACTTAAATTTTAGTCTTAAACTAAACTTGTTTTCGAGTCTGAAACTTGGTTATTTTAATTAGATTTTTTATTCCTAAAACATTTTAATTCAACTTCAAATTAAACGAAAGGAAATACCGTTATTCATTAACAAATTAAATTTTAAAGCATCAAATTTGATTTTGAAGATCCAAGAACCGGAGAGTTATTTCTACCTCAGGCTGGAATTATTTATTTCCAAACTATTTCAATTTTATTTCAAATTGAAGAAGGGGAAGTACCGTTATTCACAAATTAAATTTCAAAGCTTCATTCAGCATTCAAACGATTCTGACAAGTCAGGAAGATATTTTCTTTTAAAAATAATAAAATAAAAAAGAAAACAAACAAAGTTTTGTTTTTTTGATATGTTTGTTTTTCCACCCCAATCCTAAATTTTTTTTTGTTTGTTTTGTGTTTTTGAATTATTCGCGGTGTTGAATAGAATATTGAATTATTGATATATCTTGATTTTATATATTTTTCTCTTAAAATTTTTAATAGAACATTGAGGAAATGTTTGGTTTATTTTTGTTTTTGTTTTTCTGGTTAAATAAGTCTTCCACGTGCGAGTTTAGTTTTGCATATGTCACACTTAAAAAAAATGGAGCTGAAAGAAACATTAAAACACATAAATTGACGAATATCTGATACAAAAGTTGATAAGGACTGGGATAAAAATTTTAGAGTTATAAAAACCGCGGAATGTGTCAAGAAAGGGTTTGGATTGAGTAAATTCATTTTTTTTTTTGCTTTTGTTAATATGCAAAAGGTTAAGGTCGATAAATAAATAAAAATTTATTTTTTTTTTCTTATTACTTTTGAATTTTTTATAATTTGAAAAATCAGCATATGTGAATTTTCTTTTTTTCCGAAAATTTAGTAAAATTGAATAAATTTTTCAAAAGTAATTTGCTGTACCCTGCTAGTACAAAGTGGAGGGGCATAGAAAAACGTAACTACCGTTTGTAAAGCAAAGAACTGTATTTGTTAAATATGCAATATCGTTAAAACTGATTGGTCTGTATTTTTTCGGTTTCTAAATTACCTCCGCGATTGCTTTAACTCAGTGATTATGTTACAGGGAAAGAAATCTTGGAAAGTTTGAGAGTTTTAGAAAAATATACTCTGATAATTATCTTACATTATCGAGACTAATTAAGCCACCACCGAAGTCAGAAAGAGTAAAATCAAAAATTGTCTAACTTTGTAAAATCAAAAGTGAAAAGTGTATTTACAAAGTTTGAATCTTAGTGACTCTGGTAATACATTCAATCTTTCTAGCAATTCCTCCCATTAAAAATTTAGTACGAATCTAATCAAAAGTTCTGAAAACCATATTACTACCCATCATTCTGCTTACTGTTGAAAGAGCATTTGATAAAATAAAACATAGGTCAATTTAGAACGCTCTTAGAAGAAGGAATTATATAAGAAATATCATTCAGAATATATATACCAACGCCGAATACAGGGTTCTTTACAATGGAAACCTCAGCGATCCGATTAGTTTAAAAGATTTTGTGTAGTCAAACAAGGATTTCTGTTTCTCCAATTCTTTTATAGAGAAATATAGAGAAAATCGTTCTCGACGATGTGTTGGAGAAAGCACGAACACACCAAACAAGTATCGATTCGACCTTTACTTCTGGCCTAGAATACGCAAATAACAATGACATGCTTACTCACAACCGCAAAGATTTGCAGCGAAAACTCAATTCCCTAAATGCAGAAGCACAAATGATTGAACCCATAACTAACATATCAAAGAAAAAGGTCCTAAAACAAAATGATAACAATCCTACCTCGCTAACAATTAAAAATGTTAATTAAGTGTTACGGATGTGGCAATTGTCAACTACCAAAACGGTATGCTTACCACTAGCGACGGAGCTTAAGAAAATTTATAAGCACTGTAAAGAAAGCTAGAACGGCGTTGGCAGACTTTGGGCAATTTCGAGAATACCATAATTAAATGCAAAGGCACTGAAACATGAATATATAAAACTTGCATACTATCAAATATTCTCTACTATATTTGAACGACTATTTTAGAGTTGACAAGGACAACTTTATAATTTTTCAATTTCATTTTCAATTTTTCCTTCTTTAATAAAAAAGAAAATGGAAAATTGAAAAAAGTTATGGAAAATATTCATCTCTATTTTTTTCTCTATATTTAGAAAAGGTAAATAACATTCAAGTGTAATGCAATATTAAATTTTGTGAATAGTTTTCTCTACTTAAATCTAATATAAGTGATTGAAGCAAATTCGTTTGTCTCAATAAAGGGGGTTTCTATTAGAATAAAGAAATAAAATATACGTAATTTAGTTCTCATACATAATATACTTACTCAAAAAAAAAAAAAAAATATAAGGGTTAAATTTGTTCATTTACAATATCAAGTGTGCAAAGTTAATATGTCAATTTTATGAAAATTGAAAATTTCAAACAAATATTCTATAGTGCCATATGTATTTGATATAATAATGCATCATTACTTTATTCATTCAATTGTTTTTTTTTTTTTTTGATAAATAATTTTAATAAAGTTGATAGTTTTATATTAAAATGAATTCTTTTTTTTAAATTTACATAATATTATAATATATAAATATGAATTTTAGAAGGTTTATAAATTGCATCATAAGATCACCTGAGGAATTTCAAGGCAACTGAGATATATTCATCTCTCTTTTGGTAATTCTTGAACAGTTTTTGCAATTTAATATCTGGTAATTGCATCTTCCATCAATGGAAGTCACAGTTATTAACAACCGAACCCACCCTTTGATAATCAACCCACCACTCATAACTACTGACATTTAAAGCTGTGTTAAGAAGGATAGGATAAAGTTCGGTCACTTAAAACCAATTACACTTAACCACTTACACTTAAAGTGAAGGTGGATATAACACACACTTAAAACGCCGCAAGAATTCAAGGAAAATACTGGAATGGAATCCACAAGGAGCTCGAAAACGGGATCGTCCCAATAGCACTTGGGGGCGAATGATATTAGAAGAACTGACTTTAACTGGAAAAACATGGCAGGAACCAGAAAGAACTGCCTCGAATAAAGTCCGATGGAAATATTTTAGTAGGAGGAAGGTATATCAACACTTATCATTTGCTTAAACCGACTCTCAAACTCTTATCTTTTTCCGATATGTAAACTCAAAACTTTGGAATTTAATTTCAAAGCAAAATACTTATGAGGGTTTATAATTTTTGGAGATCACAATTTATAATTTTTTTTTTAAATCCTAACTGTAAAACCCCAATTTGTTTTATCGGGAAGAACATTTGAATCAAGAGAAGCTGCCGCCTCCAAAACTGTCTGAATATATTACGGAAAATCTAATTTTGTAACTGTAAAACCCCACCTTAATTTTTTGAGCGTAGCGTTACCGTTCGTACAAATATGGAAATATAAACACAAAGATTAATATTAAAGATTCTCAATATTAACACTTTTCTTAAGGTTTATGTTAATTTTTTTATGGTAAAGAAGAAAACAGAAAATTCAATTTATTCTTTTTTAAAAAATGAAATTTTTACATAAAATGCAACAAGTTCTTAAAATATTAACTGACTTTTAATATTTATTTTATGCAATAAATCGTTTTTTTTTTTTTTTTAAATAAACATTAAAACTACTTTATCTTTCAGGTGAAATATTAACTTATATATATATATATATATGTATATATATATTTACTTTTTAAGTCGATTGACATACAATAAAAGTTGATTAAGTTTAAGTAAAAAAAAAAATATATTATTTTTTATATAAATAAAAGAAAATTTTTTAACTTCTAGTAAAAAAAAATTTTTATTTTTTTTTTTAACTTTTATATAAAATATTTATTTTTTTATTTTATATACAAAATTTTAGTCTTAAAGTTTTATTATATTGATTAAATCTTATAATTTTATTAACTTTTACTTTGTTTAAAAAAAAAGTTTAAAAAGTTCAAATATTAAGTAAAATATTTTTTATATTACTTTTGGGTTACTTAAGTTACTTAAGCTTTCTATAGAGATTAATTAGTATCTTTGACATTTTTGACTAAAGGTTTTGTAGTTTTTTAAATTCTATTTTTACCTTATACTTTCTTGTAAGCTCTCATATGTCAAAATCAGTTTTAAGCACAAAACATTTAAAGAAATAATCCACCTCAATGTCAATGCATGCTCTGTTGTCATAAAACATGAATTGAAGGCATCAAATGACGTTAGATTTTGTTCAGTGCTCCACCATATCCTAATGCCCTAAAATCAATGATTTGCTTACATACATTTGCTTATGTTCTGAATTTAGAATTTTATTCAATACCCTATTGTTTGAACTATATGAGTTAAAAATAAAATATTTTTTAAGTAAAAGAACAGAGAACTTCACAATGATGAGGACAAAAAACTTCCTACCCAGTACTCATGCCAATCGAATCAAAAATTATAGCTGCAAATGATGTAGCAAAATTTTAAACGTTTTTTAAAACTTCTGAAATGAATCTTTAATTGGCAGTTTATAACAGTTACAAACAGTTTTTATGAGTTTTAATACCGATAAGATCCAGATTCTAAAAATATCTAAATATACTTTTGTTACCAAAAAATAAAATTTAGGTTTTTATAACGGCATTTCCTTAGCCTGAATATGGTCTACAGTTTTAAAAGACTAACAATACCAAAGTCTTTTTTGAGAATGCCATAATCCTAACACAAAATTAGATCTTCAAATCTTGTTAAAAAATATTCCTAACCATAATTAATATGGCCTCAAAGTCAGTACACTTAGAAACACTTTTCTTTGCAAAATTTTTTTTTTTTTTATAACGGCATTTCCTTAGTCTTTATATCTTCTACAGTTTTAAGAGATTAACATTACCCAAGTTATTTTTGGGAATGCCATAATTCTAACACAAAATTAGATCTTCAATATTTGGAAAAAAATATTCTTAACCCCATCCTATACGACCTCAACTCCAGCACATTTAAAAAACATATTAAAAAAAATTTTTTTAAATGACCTTTTAAGTTAAATAAGAAAAACAGTTATTTGTTTTGTACCTTTACAATAATATCAAACTGTTTTTAAACATTTAAAAATAAAACAAATCTTAACTTCGAATTTTTTTTTAATTTAATTTGGGTAGGATTGGTGGTTTGTTACAGAACAAAAAGTCAAACCTAACACCAAACCAATTTATAGATTTTTCTCTTGTATTTAAAATTTTATAATGAAACATATATAATTTAAAGACACGTGTAATGCTCTAGGGGTACCTTATATTGAATTTTATACCCCTTTTAATATAAAATTTTTCTCACGAAACAAAAACATAAAGATAAAACAAAAAAAAAATATATACAACGGTAACTTTTTTAAATTCTAAATAATTTTCTTTATTTTTCGTTATTTCATTGTATATACAATGTAAATTGTGTATGTAAACTATGAGTGAGGTGTATTTATAGTGTATACAATATGTATATGATACCTATCGCAAAGAACTAAAGGAATAAAATTAAGGGCTATAAAATAAAGAATCATTTCTTCCCACTTTTTTTATTACAATAAAGTTAAAATTTTTCGATTTAAAATTTTCCATTGGTTTGTTTTTTTTTGATTTTCTGTTGTTTGTTTGTTTTGTTTTGTTGTGTGTATTTAGGCGCATATATACCGCATACATATGCAATTTAAATATCCATTAATCCATATATGAAGAGTGAATTATTTTTATATTTAAATTCTTTTTTGTGTTTTTTTTTTTTTTGGTTTATAACCGTGTAATAAAATACCGTATTACACTAACAATTTAACGGTATAATTTTTTAAAAGGATAATAAAAAATTGAAATGTTTGTTTGTTTTATTTTTAATTTTTACCGTTATTATAATAACATTTTACTTACGGTTGTTTTTTGAAGAAAATAAGAAAATGAAAAAAGTTTCAATAGGTTATGTTTGAAATTGGACAGAGGAAAATTGATATTTGCATAATTCTTTAGATTTTTCAGGAGTTTTTTTAAAGTCTGGCGAATTTTTTTTTTTGGTAACTAAACAAAGTCTGTAAGTACAAAATTTTTTTATCAAGACTTTGACTTTGTATCAGTTGGAGGCTCAAAACCAAGGATAATCCAATAAAATGGAGAGGTGGATTTTTATAGAAAAACTAACTAACTTTAGTGTTAGAATCTGAAGAAGTGTTTGAATCTGAAAAGATAGTTAACAAGTGGTAGGTGTATGTATTCTTCAACGAGCTCTTAAATGTTCGAAAATTCAATTCAGAATACAAAGATGTGTAAGTACATGTGTGATTGTAGGGTTATAAACGGCTTGTAGAGTAATAAATGGTTTGATTTTAACTTTGTTCTAATAAATATTTATTTTAGGTTAATTTAGACTTAATGTTCGACCATTTTAACAACACAAGTTACCATAAATCAGGTTCCCGACTTGAAATCGTAATCTTCATTAATTTGTCTTCGATTTTTATCTTTGTTTTCAGAATGCACTGGGCTTAAGCCTCATGTTTTATGGTAGAATATCATCGTCTTTTATTAGCTGGCATTTTCCTTTTTAAGGCTTCAAAGTCATCAATGACAAATTGATATGGAAGTCTTCCATGCCCATGACAAGTTCTTCTACGACTGAAATTTCTTCCGGTTATTTTACATATTAAAGTGTTTTTAAACCCAAAAATCAAAAAGTTTCATTTCCTGATTTGTTTTCTTACATGTTCTGGGTTTTTTTCCCTTTTAATAATTTATTTGCAATTTTCATTTTTCTTTTTTATGCTATAAAATTTTTTTTTTTATTACAAAAAATAAAATAAAAATGGAAATATTTAAGTTATAAAGTTTAAAATCAAAATATAATATTAAAATATAAATAAAGTGGACAAATGATTTTTAATCCAGCTAAACATGATAGTCATAAAGTTGATATGGAAATCGAAATAATTTTAAAATGAAAAAGAATTTGAGGAAGTTACTAAATAATGTAAAATTTATCAAAATTCTTCCAGAAATAATCCTACTTATCTGAATTACCATATACCCATTTAAAGTGTTTTCAAAGTTACAATTGCCTAAACATAATCTTTTGAAGTTTTTGAAAGAGGGAGATAGAGTATCGAGTTATAAAGATAGATCTAGTTCCGCAACAGAATATTGAAATTTATGAGGACAAAGTTGATTTACTAAAACTAAACACATTTTGAACACCATAGAATGAAGCACTTAAGTAGTGAAAGATGAGGTCGAATAAATAACACCTAGCGTCAAATAAGACAGAGTATCTGGAAAATTAAGATACTTGTGAGGAAATTAAAATATTTTTAAGCTATCAAATGAAGGACGTAAGTTGGCGATTCTAGTTACACTCTCAACATCCAGGAAAATAAATCATAATTACCCTGGAATAGAACCCCTGAAGCAGCCAAAAATAAGATTAAAATAATATTACCTGACGTCGAGAAATAATAATAGTTAATCTACTAAAAAGTTAACAAGCTTGCAAGTAAGTTAAGATTATTCCGAGCAATCAAAACTAATGGAAGAGGCAACAAGATGATCCCAAGGCTCAAGACTTCTTTCTAGACGAGATCTTTCTTTCACAATTCTTTTAAAATCATTTGAATAAACATAAAAATTTAAACATTTTTGGATATTTTTAATTCCAAGAACAGCAATTCAAGTTTTAACATTTATGGAAACTCATAAATTCTGTAACCTTGAAATACTGACTCTATAAACTTCGACTATGGAATGTGATAATCACTTTCGTCATTTACACAACATAGATATTTTTGATAAACTAGATCTAACCTCATTTTTACAATGACTAGACAAAAGTATACAATACTTTTTCATAGAGACTTTATTATTATCACAAGACAATATTATTTAGTAATTTTTTTATTTTTAGAATCCAAAATGATTTTAAAAATATAAAAACATTTCTTTCAATTATTTTTATTTAACTAAATTATATACAAAACAGAAAATTATTATCATCATTTACAAAAAAAAATTCTTTTTAAACATATTTAACTAAGAGGAAATAAATATTTCCAAAAAACAAGTAAAAATAATTCTAAAGAGACCTTGAATAGTTTGGGACGTCTTCATTCAGGAAGTTTGATAAAAATCTATCACAAGTTTAAAGAAATCCGAGCAGAGCATCTAAATGTTAAAATTACAGTGACCAAGGAGTCAAAACACTGGCCATGAAATTTTTTCAGGTGTCTAAGTTTAAGATGGCTCATGACAGTGAAGATATCTGAATAGAAAGAGTTGAGATAATTATATTCTTGACTGTGACTAAGAAGCCATGATCCTGACCATAAAATTACTTAAGTTGACTAAGTTAAGATACGTTGGAGATGTTGGTGGTTATAAAATTGGAAGTTGGATTATAGAATTATTTTTCGATAGCTTTGGCTAATGAGTCATAAAGCTAGCTACAAAATTAATTGAAGTGTCTAAGTTACCTAATTAAATCTCTTAATCCAGCTCTCAGCTGTATAACAGCTCTCTTGAACTTTAAATTACTTTAGACAAGGAGGAAAAGGACTCTCCATTAAATTTTTTAGAATGACTAAGGCTAAGATGCATTTAAGATGGCGGTGACTAACAAGCAGCAAGTTAAAGGTTTTTCGAACTTAAAATAAATATCGGAGCCATAAGGCTGGCCATGAAATGCTTAAGGCGACTAATCCTATAATGCCATTGAGAAGTTGATGATCAAGAAACATAGATAACAAGATTTCTGGGAAGTTAGATAATAACAATATCGGGAAGGGATCAACCACCTATGATTTAAATTCCATTCATTTGTACCTACGTCTACTTCAAAATCTGAAAATAAGATAAACAGACGAACTTAAACGAACTAAATTTAAAAAATGTACTAAAAATTAATAATAACTTTAAAATTTTAAGTTGTAGAAATTATTAGAAATCAATTAAGCCACACACATACTACTCGTTCCTAATTATATTTGATTAATAAGAAACTCCAGCTCTCCACTTCAATTTAATAGATTTCCAATTAATTTAAAATTTTATTCTAAATTTTTTTCATCTAAATTTCCTTCAATAATAAAATAATTCTTAAAATTATATAATTTTTTACAATGAAATATTAAAAAAAAATTTTAAATGGTAGAAATCAACAATTGTTGATCATTTATTTTAAAATTATACACAAAGTACAAGTATAGACACTTTGTGTCTGTACAATGTCTGTTCCTTTTTTCTAAAAAATAAACATCTGTTCGTTTAAAATAAAAAAAAAAAAAAAAAAAAAAAACAGCATGTGGTCAATTTAAATATGTAGTGTAGTGTGTACTATAAATTTTTTTCGAGTTTTAGGTATCATTATTACTACCTCATATCAACTAGAAATTTTAATGTTTTTTTTTAAATTAACAAAAAAATTAAAAATATTTTAAAAATTTTTACATTTTTTAATTAAAAATATGTCTGCAAATTATTATAATCATATGTTGGAATAATTTTGTACTTGAATATTTTCCAAAATAAGTTTGCTTTGAAGTTAAATTCATACAAATTAATGAAGTTAAATTAAATTTGTACAATAATTATAAAATGCAAAAATAATAATGCAAAATTATTTTAAAAGTATTAAGGAGTTGCCAGATCTTGCTAAGTAACCAAAACAAATAGCTTAAAACCTTAATTAGTCCGCTTTAAATTTTCAAATCAGTCGCATACTTAAAAGCTACTTCTCAGTTCTGAAAACAAATTAGTAATTCTTTTCTCAAAGGTTTGTGTCTTGGGAACCTCAAGTTCACACTTTTTAAATTTTTAAAAGGAAAGAAGGATTTTTAGATAGATCTTAAAGAACTTTCATAAAAATTAACTCCGTCGCACTATTTTCCAATATGCAGTGGATTCAATATACTAATAATTGCAAAAAATATATTCCAAAAGTTGATTTTTACAAATTGCATATTTTCCGGGGCTCATTTATGATTTTCAACAAACTTTACTGACGACGACTAATGACTTTTCCGATAAAGCTAAGTTGTATAAAAATCAGTCTAACTAATGATTCAATATTCTAAGATTATTTCAAATTAGCCGATTCGTTTAATTACAAAAAATATGCTTCTACGGTTTATTTTAAAAAAATTGCATATTTGCAGGAGCTCTTATGATTTTAAGGACTATGTTCAAATATATTAATGACTTCTGCGATCCAGATAATTTTAATTTTCTACTTATCTTGACTTTAATATTCTAAGATTAAGAGGGCTCTACCTTTAGTATAAATATCTGAATTAGTCTATCAAAAGACTAATCACTCAATTCCTTTAATCTAAAAAAAAACTAATATCTAAAAAAATTTAAAAAGAAACGGTTTTAAATTTTTATTCTAGTTTAAAACTATTACGAGAAATTATGAATGAAATATGAGATCATGAATACCCCTCCATTGAATACATTTTCTATTCGATGAGGTAATAATTAAAACAATTTTTTTTTAATAGTTTTCAAATATCGCACGCTTTGTATACAAATGTGTATTTTATACAAATAAAATTATTAAATCTATTGTCGGTATGTTTTATGACGTAATTTTTTGACGCAATTACTGTGCAAAAAAAAAAAAAGGAAAAAATAAAAAAAAAAAAAAAAAATCAAGATAAAAGTAAAAATTTGAAAAAAATAGAGTGCCAAAAAGATGAAATAAAAGAAAATTAAGAAATAAAATGTAAAAAACCCCCCTTAGGAGTATATACATAAAAACAAAAAACAAAAAAAAACTTTTTAATTATAATTTTTTCTTGTTTTATTATTATTATGTTTTTTCTTTTGATTTTTTTGATTTTGGTGGAAATTTTAGCATTAAAAGTCATAAAAGAGTTCGAGATTTTTTTTTTGTTTTCCACCGATATCAAAAAAAAAATATAGAAAAGTTTTTCAAATGTAATTCACTTGTTGTTTGTTCTATCTTAGAAGAAAAATTTTTCCAAAATTTTCATCTATAAGTATTTCATATTTTTTCTATATTGAATTGTTAATGTATTTATGGCTTGTGTTGTTGTATATAGAGTAATAAAATAATTTTTGCATAATTTTAAATTAAATTAAAAACTTTTTATCGCAAAAATAATTTTTTTTTTTATTTTAGTAATTAAACAAGGCTGTATGTTAGACCTAAGGTGATGGGAAAAGCACAATTTGCAAAATGTTTTAAAATTTTTCTGGACAAGATTCTAGAAAACTAATATTTAGATTTTAGATACTGGATTCTTCAAGTTCCAGGTTCCGTTGGTATTAGATTTAAATTGTAGATAGTTCTTAGAAACTAGAATGACCAAGCTCCAGGTTGCAGTATTATTAAATTTCCATTGTAGATAGATTTTAGAAACAAGATCCAATGAAATATATCATACTCAGTTATATCAGGGTGGACGAAAAATACCGAATCAGATTAACTCTGCATAATCTGCGACTTTAAATAACCAAAGCATACCTTCTTAAAATATAACACAGCATTTACCGTTAATGCAAAATATCACCATTTTGATTATGGAAAACGGAATTTTGAAGGCAAGCTTGTGGAATGACTATTTTGGAATGGCAATAGGTATTATGGGAATGTAAAATATTAATACTCAAAAGATATTAATTTCACCGAACCTCTAGCAAATTTGCACGGATGTGTTCATTTCAAAGGTTCAAAATCGACTTTAAAAGTATTTGATCATATAACACTTAAAAGGAGGAGAAACTTTTTTTCTATTATTATAGATTTGACGAATTTTTTATTAGATCTTATTATCAACAAACTTTCAAGTTCCTATCTTGAGGGCTTAGAACATTAAACGTGGATTAAAAAGTCAAATACCAAATAAAATAATAGAAATAATAGTTTTACAAGTAGACGAACAGTCAGAAGGTTTGATTGCAACTTGTAAGTAATTTTTTGAACAGATTTTTTCAAAAAATATTCTAAAAAATATAAATAAACTAATATTAAAAAAGATTTTACAGTCAGTTTGGTTCATTACATGTTTTGTGTTGCATTTGACGTTGCTCGTGTAAATATAAAGAATATACATTAAAATCATGGACTATTATTTTATATTAGCTATAAAACATGAAACGGACATTTAAAATTATACACTTGACTAATTGCATTTTGATATGGGATAATGAATTATGGATTGTAATAATCCGGAGAATATTTTTAAGCAATATATATCACTTGAAATGACTTTGTTCAGAAGATGCTTTCATTAGTTTGGAAAGATTCTCTAATAAAAATTGGTAAGTGGGTTATAGCTGAATTGAACCAGTGGATGGTTTTGAAAAGAGTAAAGGTCGATTGGGTCGATTGGAAGATGTTCTGAGGAAAGATCCTTATGAAAGTCGAAAAAAACTATATTTTTCCCTGAACAAGCCCTTTTCGTTGCTCTTCCCCGCAAAAAATTTTGGATCCTCATAAGGAACTTATAGTTTTTTCTTCAATCATTTTTAAATCACTTTTATCTTAAATGGGGGCCAGTTGTAAGTTTTGCGTCTTTTTCTAACAGCGTTCTTTACTACATCTTTTCTCTAAGACAAGAGATTTATAAAAATGGAAGATGTTTTCAAGATCCATATTGGTTTTTTCTGCTGCGCCAGTAAACATCATGCTTGGCGACTGCGCCAATAAATGTCATTTTCGTCGGAGTCTTTTAGTTTTACTACTTTTACTTGTCATTTGGTTGTAGAGGGCAGAAGCTCTGTTGCTACTTCGTCATCTAAACCTAGACGTCATACGACGTCCTCAGTTTTTCCAACTTTATTAAATTGATTCTTCTGCAACTCAGTTTTATAAAAATTTCAAAACTTTAGGTAATTATTTTTACGATTTAACAGCTCTCTTGTTGATTTTATTATTAAAATTTTTATAATGTGGTTTTTGTGGTTAGGTTAAAAGTTAAAACAAATATATATATATATATATAATAAATATATGAAAATATAATATGTGTTAATATATTTGCATACATGAACTTATTTTTTAACTTTTTATTACATCTACACCTACTCATATATACAAATTATTTATGTAAATTAATTTATTCAAAAAAAAAAGTTATACATATTTATTTTTTGCTCCTTTTTTTCGATCTAATTTAAAAAAAAAAAAAAGAAAAAAAAAAAAAAATAGAAAAAACTTAAGATACATATATGTATCTAACAATACAAAAACTTTTGTTATGTTTTGTATAAAAAATGCAAATTATTAAAAAAAAAGAAAATAAATAAATAATATAAAAAAAAAATAATAAAAAATAAACTTTAATTTTTGTCATATTTATATCTATGTATATATATGTACAGTAGAATATTTTAAAAAAGAAAATTGAAAATTTTTAGTAATTAAATTGTTTTAAGTTTAATTACAAATGAAATAAAATTATTAAAACTTAAAAACTTTTTTGGAAAACCTCTTAAGATTTTAAATATACTTATTAAATAGAATAGATTTTATCTCTCTTACTAATGAGAAATATAAATTATGTTAAAAATGTATTTAATTATATATATATGTTTTTTATGTTTAATACATGGGAATTTTAATAAATGGAAACATTTCAGATAAATAATGGTAAGAAAATTACAATATTTAATAATTATCGAATGGACCACATTGTAATAAAAACTGCCCTACTGATAACATTTGTCTTCTTCGTAAATTATTAAAATTTGTGACTTTCCCCTCATTTTGGGTCAAAAGACTTCAAAATTCGCTTTTATTCAAATTTATGAGTCAGAAGACGTCAACCTGAACAAGGAAATCATTAAAATTTTTGACTTTCCCCTCATTGTGAGTCAAAAGACTTAAAAATTAGCTTTTATTCAAATTTGTGAGTCAGAAGACGTCAACCTGAACAAGGAAATCATTAAAATTTTTGACTTTCCCCTTATTGTTTGTTAAAAGACATCAATGTTCGCTTATATTCAAATTTGTGCGTCAGAAGACGTCAACTCAACAAAACAATGAATTTCCGGCGTCAATCAAATAAAGGTTAAGCATTTACCGTTTTGGTTTGTTGTACTTCAAGACAATGAGGTTTTTATAATAAGGTCTTCAACAGTAGGAATTTAGAAATGGACTTCACACTGTGTATACCTAAAGGTCCTCATTAATATCACAAAATCTATTACTTACTTAATTCTTGGAAACGAAATGTGGAATTGTTTTTTTACTTAGGTATGTAATTAATGTACTCAATCTTTAGTTCAATTTGTATTTTATTTTCTGAAATAAAATTTACTTCTTCTACAATTCCAAATTTAACTATAAATACAATAAGTCACCTGCAGCTTCATTCAAACTAATCTACTAAACTATTCACTAATTCTTCTTCAAATTACCTATAATCATCTAATGGAGTACGGTAATCTTTTTTGCCTTAACATTATATTCAAAGTAACTTACTAAGCAATGTATTTGGATGTTTTATGTACCTCAACATCTAATGGGCACTGTCCCATCTAATTTTTCGATGCTTTAGTAGTACCTTCAAGAGAACTTATACAAAATTTAATACCTTACTTTTGTGCATCTAAACATTTCTTACGAATATATCACCCTATGGTAAAATTAACTTATACCAATTAAATTCCTATTTTTGTGCATCTAAATACCAAATGGACTTTGGACAACATCAAATCTCCCATCATTTTAATAATTGCAATTGTTACCAAAGAACTTACAAAATTAAATCCGTTATGCTGTTGCACTTAAAGGATAAAAAATGGTAATGGTAAAACTGGAAGTGGACTAGGACAATGATCGATTGTTTACAGCCAACAATGGAAAAATACACATATGGGAAAATATTGGGATATTCGGAATCTGCGTAAAGACAAGCATAACATATGGAAGTAAAACCTTGTTAGTTACAAACTACTTAAGACAGAAACTGCAGGTCTTCATCAATAAGTGTTTAAGAATCATATGCAGAGTATACTGATCAAATACAATAAGTAACAATGACCTATTGAAGCTTGCCAAAATAAAAGCGATTGGGCAAGAGATCAAAAGAGAGATGAATAGAGTACACACCTAAAAAGCTGCAAGAATTTAAATTAGAGGAAGGACTAAAATTAAAGCCGAAGACCTGTTCGCTCCAATAACGTCTTGAGGCGAAAGATATTAGAAGAACTGACATCAACTTGAAAAACATGGGAGGAAACAAAAATAACTGCTTCGAAAAGAGTCAGATGGAGATGCCCAGTAGATATCCTAAACGATCCATTTAGTATTACCTATTGTTAACAATAACTAAGGAATGACTAAACTTAGATTAATTTCTAGTATCTGCTGTTTTATTAAACTAATTTTTTTATTTATTGTAAAATCTATTCAAATCAAATTAAAATATTTTTCATTAAAGTTTAATTAAAATTAAAGTGCATAAACAAAATTTTTATAGTAATTTTATAGGTACTTAAATATGTTATTAAAGAAATTGTTTTTTTTTTTTTTTAACTTAGTATTTAACCTCACATATCGAAATTTACTATAAAAAATTTTATTTATGGAAAAAAAAATTTCATTAAATTTTTATTTTCAAGAAAATTTTTTTTATTTTATAGTTTTTGATTTATTATTTTTTTTTTTTTATCAAATTTAATTAAATTTAAAAAATCAAAAAACTACATTATTGAATTACAAGCTTTGATTCTATTAAAAAATTTTGCAATATACAAAATTTTTAAAAGGTAAATGGAGTCAAATTAATTGAAACTTAATATATTATTAAAGTGTTCTTTCATAGAGAAATAAAATATTTAAAAAAGGATTTTAAATTAAGTCGTCAAGGTAGATATGATTTTAAAAATCTTAGATTTTAATGGCCACAAGTGTAGCAGAGCCTAGATAACCAAAGCAAGACATGCTAAAAGGATTTAATATATTAGAATAATAGAAAAGAAGGCTATGAAGGTAGAAGCAACTTTGCAGTAGTTCTATGTCTGATTTGTTGTTATAGAATGCGCTTCAAGATTTCTATGGAAATATTGACACTGCCAAGCATCTAGATTCAATTTGGAAAATGTTTTTACAAAATTGTATAGAGATTCTAGAAATTTATTCTAGAATTGGAAACTATTGGAAAACCACTATGGTGAATTTAATGTCTCCTCAAATCTAATTATATGAAACTGTTGTCAGCCACTTGACTTGGTTACAGAACAAGTTTTTGAATATTCGATATTCCATTAAATGAATTATTAAAATTGCGATTCGATTCTTTTCAACATTACACAATATGCGTCTATCAACTAAAAAGCATCCATCCAATTGCTAACCTAAAATTTTTTTTCAATATCCTCAATATCTACTGGCACAGAAATGTTTAACCTCATGGAAAATGAAAATTATAAAACTATCTTTGATCTGTTTTGAAAAATTTGCAACTCATAATTCGGCAGGAGGAAAGCACCATATAGTCAAAATCAGTCAGCAGTTTTGGATTTAAAAAATTAACGCATTTTAAAATCTTCAAAACCCAATGCCACCGATTGAAAGGATCAACGACTTCTTAACTACGGCTATCTAAGTGAACGTTGGGTTGAATTTAATAAAAGAGTTTTACTCATTTTTAAGATTCAAAAAAAGTTAGTCTGTTATGAGTCTTTTATAAATGAAACGAGGCCCTGCAGATGTCCAAAAGACATTTAAAAGAAGAAAACACTTACGATGAGTTCTACACTGCTGAGGTCTCTTTGCTATTTATAAAATTCCAGAAATCCTTAATCCTAAACCCCCTGATATCCAGCCCTATGTTTAACCAATGTTTAACCCTTAATGTATTCAAAATATTAATTATGTATTAAACTTTCCTTCAATAAATATGTAATTTTAATTTTTACATAATTATTTCCTTTTTCATTTTTATTTTCAACCACCTTTTATATTAAAATTACTAAAATTTTTTCTATAATTAAATTTTTTTTAAAGTGATTGACGATCATTCAAAAAGTTTTCCATTTTTTTCCCCATTTTTATAAAATTTCAAAGCTTTTACCAATAATTTTTTGTGTTTTTTACTATTATTTTTTTTATGTCTGCCTGAAAGCAATAAACTTTCATGTTATCATCATCACCATTTTCATCAGACATTTTTTTCATCAGTTTTTATTTAATTTTTTTTTATGTATAAGTTTTTAATTTTGTTTATTTTGACATCAGTTAAAGTTCATAGAATTAAAAAAATCCCTTTAGACCTATTATAGAAGGGGGCAAACAAAAATTTCCCCCCAAAAATGCAAAAAGAAAAAAAAAAGGGAAATGAAAATAAAATTACAGAATTTTCATAGGTTTCTGGTGTATTCACATCAACCCCAGAGAATCTCTGACAACAAAACAGTTCTTAATTACATATCGCCTCCACTTTTTTATTCATTTTGTGCGTTGGATCTTTTATTTATTTCTTTTTTATTTCGGAATGACGAATATTTTGGAGACAAATTTTGATGGCATTAATATGACGGCTATTCTTTTAGTTGATGGAATGTAGATGGGACTCGTCAAATGGAGAAGAGAGACAATGACATAAATGTCAACATCAACGTCCAGAAAATTTTTAGTTTTTTTTTTAACGTACAATGACCCAGAAACAATGGGCATAAAAGAAATGAAAATTGAAAATTTTCTTCAAAAGTTTTTGATTTTTCCACGAAAGAGGAGGAGGGAGAAGAAGCAGTGAGAAAAAAAAACTTTTCGAAGAAATATTTGAAGAAAACTTTTTTTGTTTTGTGTGTAAATTTAGCCTTCTTTAAGTGATGACCTAAAGATCACCTACCACACTATGTCATTCATTTTTTCATTCATTCATTTTATTTTTTTGTTTTTTGCCGTAGAATCTCTAATGGAAGTGAATGAAAACAGCTGAGGAAATAATTTAATTTTGTTAAAAGAAAAAGAAAAAAAATTATAGGTTTCCTCAATTTCCTCAATTTTAATGGACATGGGATGGGATTTTTATTTTAATGTAAATTAAAGTTTAAAAAAAATATTTTTTTTGGTTATGGAAATTGAAAAGTAAAAGTAAAACAATTATTAATTTGATAATAAAATTATATTAAAATTAAAATTGAAATTGAATATGGAAATGGGAGTTATTAATAGATTTTGTAAAAAATAAATATAGATCTGCACCTCGTATTTCTTTTGGGAATGTAAAAATTAAAAATTCCGAATAAAAAACCTTTGTAGAACCTAATAATAAAATAAAATAGAATACTTTTGTGGAAAGACCATATCCTTCCGGTCGAAAAAGATGCTGTTAATTGCGTCTCGATTCTTCAGCAGGAATAAGTAATACTCCCAATAATGCTAAATCTTCAAATATACTTAAAATTTATAAAAAATATATTGGGTTGAGACTTGAGTATGATTCTCACATATTTGCTGAAGCACCCAGCACCGCTTCCCAGTAGCAGGAGATAAAACATAAGATATAAAACAAAAAACTATATATTCATATTATCAATGATATTAAATGTATGAGCTGCTGGTCCGTTCTATATATACCTACTAGACTTTAGAGGGAATTAAAAATATTATGTCAAAAATACAAATTTACCTTCGTAAAACACCCTCCGGAGCTTACCCTCATTCATAAAGCTTTTTCGAACTAGATCTCTGTAGTTTAGGAACTATTTTCGAATTTCGAAGATGTGGAACACATTACCTCCATATGTGTTTTCAATACTTATGATTAAGAAAAATTTAACTTATCTAACAAAAAAGAAGTCAATATATACCTTATGGGTTTCCCATTTGACATGTGTTGAGCATAAATATCTTTTACTCTTCAGCTATTATACTTCGCAAGCTGGTTGTTTACTTACCCTCCAATATGCTGACGTGGGAAGTTTTTTTAGTGAATATAAATCTCTCACTTCCGAACTGTTTAGTATTCCAATTTGCCAAATTTTTTTTTATTTTCCAACAATTCAATCTAATTTTATTCTTCTACCTAGAATAAAAATTCCCCCATTTGTATTCTAGGTAGAAGAATCGATATACATTAAAAACATCCTTGACTTTGACGCCTTTTCTAGTCCTAGTTGATAAACTATAGAACAATAGATCTTCATCTACTAAATTTAATATCACCAGTTCATTACTCTAGTAAATCACTTAGCAAATTTAGTAATTTTACATCTTCAAGCGACATCTTCAAAATATCCCGCATGTTTTTATCAAATTGACGACCAAATCGTTCAATGACGAAGCATATTATATACATTAGCACTCAAAATAGAAAAGCATACCAATTTGAAATTTTCCAAAAATAATTTTAAAATAAAAAAAAACTAAATATGAAAAATAAACGGATATAACACTCTAAAATGTTAATATGAATGAACGCTTTTATCAATTGATTTTTCTAAATTTGTTTTATGTGGGTGAAACGCCAAAATTTTACATCTTCTTAAAAAAAAAGAACTGTTTTTTTTTTTTGTTTTATTTGTCTTCACCAAATTGTCCCATTGCCAAAAAACATGTCATTTGTACGGACATACATTTTCTTTTGATTTATAATTTCTTATAAAAAAGGAAACAAGATTAAATGCTTTGGTTTAAAAAACTGATAAGATTTAAAAATAAACTTTTTGAAGCATAAAAAACATTGAAAATTTGGAAAATAAACTTTTCACACAGTCTAACGACTACTCAGACCGGGTATAAGTTTTTAAAACTGCAGTTTATTCCTAATCTCCTGGATTTTAAACTATAATGAACAGATGGCTTTTATTAAGAGATTGGACAAACTAATATTCATTTAACCATTTGATTTTTAGTCGATATCTCCTTCCACGCCTCTAAAATCTAACTTCTTCTGGTTATTAGCAAATGCGATAAGCCAACAGAAGTTCACATAGATAAACGAGGACAACTGATAGAAGGATCTAGATGTTGAATTAGGTTGTTTTCCCATTGCCTTTTCTCATTTTATCTTAATATAAAGTTTTTAACCAAAATCAATACGTATAAAATGTTCAAAGTTATCTAAACAAAGAAATTTCAAACAAAGCACTTTTTAAAATTAAATTTTACTTTGATAAAAAAATATTAACAAAGAAATTTACATAAAAAATATACAATTTAACATTGTACGAGTAGCAGCTAGTATCATTAATTGTCTTCGAGACAATTTCACATTTATTTTAATCTGTTAACATTAATCAAACAACTTCAGATTTTCGAATGATTTTTACCTCCTACAAATCTCACATTAAAATGAAATATTGTTTTGAAATTAAGAAAATAGATAAATTCTTCAATAAAGACATCACTTTTTCATTTATCTGGTATTAAAAGTCTATTAAAATGAAAACCCCCCATATATAATATATCAAATTGATTTTCGATTTTATATTTAAATTTGATTAATTTAATTCATCAATTTAATGAAGAAAACTGCTGTGAAAGTATTTTAAAAACTCGCGTTAATGTTAAGTGAATAATTATTATAAAACTCCTACATGCTTAGCTCATCAATCAATAGCACCAAGTCATCTGATAGTCAGTCTAATATAATATTTTTGGAAACCTCATTCCTGATAGTTACTCTAACTTATTTTGTACTCTACTATATTTTTGAGTACTTCAAGTATAAAGTTGTACATATCATCAAGCCCAAGCAACACGTGTTTTAAATATTATGGCTCATCCCACTGTCATTAAAAAAAACCCCATTGTAAAACTTCCGTAAAACTTCTGATAAAAATTATATTACCAATTAAGTAAGCTAAAATTTAAAAACCAAACTTTGGTATCTTCAAATCCTAATTGCTGTTACAGTGGTTTTCTAATATTTCAGCTTGGGTTTCTAATTTCGACTCGAGTCACCTAATTTAGTTTGGACAACGTCCGCTTACGAAACTTTAATTGTTTTTATAACTTCCAAGAAAACTCCTGTAAATTTTAGTCTAATCAAAAAAAAAAAAAAGGTTGTCAACCCTATTGAACAATCGATGCTTTAGAACGAAGCAATCTTGGGAAATTTCTGATCTAGGAAATGTAACACTACAAATGTAACACACAACCGAAGAGTTCAGCAATTTTTTAGGGCCTTAGACTTCAAATAAACCAACTGATTTTTTAGAACTTTTTTGATGTGAATCGAATCCCATTATACCTTATGACATATCTTTTAGAATGCCTATTTCAAATTAAAACAAATTAAATAAAAAAACAAAATCTAATTTATTAATTGATGCGGTTACGACAGATGAAAAAAAAAATTATAATAATACACATTATAAAAAGCAACAAATCAAAAAAACAAATAAATTTATCCACAAAGTAATAAAAATGTTTGATGTTAACAGGTGTAAAAGTTCATAAATAATCAAAAAAGCTTTTAATAAAAAAAACAGTTGGAAAAATACTATGGAAACGAAAAAAAAACGAACAAAATAAAAAGATTTAAATAATCGTTTATTCAATTAATTCTGATACATTTAGTGTTGTTTATTTATTCTTTTTTATTTTATCACATCCGTGCACTAGGAAATGTATTGGAATCGTGAAGATCTGATGACTCTACGTCGGAAAACATGGCTGTGGTTTTCGTTAATGTGAGCAAGATTCTAGTAACCGTAGCCTGCCAAAAGGTTTCTTCGTACAATGTTGGAGATGACAACATTGAATGGGAGTGGGAGTGAATCTATCTCTGTGATTCGATGACTCTACGTCGGAAAACATATCTGTGGTTTTGTTAATGTGAACAAGATTCTAGTAACCGTAGCCTGTCAAAAGGTTTCTTCGTACAATGTTGAAGATGACAAAATTGAATGGGAGTGGGAGTGAAAAATATCTCTGTGATTTTATTAATGGGAATAAGTTACCTATTAGCTTAACCCTATGGAAGAATTCTTTCATACAATATTGAGGAAGACACAAAAAGGACTGTATATTGGAAAATAATTTGAAGACGAACTTTAAAAAGCTATTTTTTAGTAATTGGGGATTATTTCAATTCTGTTTAGAAAACTTCATTAGATGGAAGAGTGGTCTTCGTTTTAGCTATTTCAACAACAAGTGGCTTTTATAGTCAAATTTACCCGCTAAAGTCTGAAAATATTCAATTTTAAATTTTCATAAACCCGTTGAATTTCCACGAAAAAGTCAACGGGAAAAAACTCTTGAATTTTTTTTTATGTTTTAAACAAATCAAATTCACTTTTAGTAAAATTTGTAATATTTACTTTGATCTTTTAATTGTTATTTTGGATTTGTTTTTATTAATATTTTTAGTTTCAATTGCTTCGACCTACAAAATCCGGTGTTACCTTTTATTGTAATAGACCTTTGATTGAAATGAAATGAAAATTTCATTCTATTACAATTTCTATTCAAAAATCATACTAAAATGTTTTATAGAAGATGTTTTATAGCTGATTACAGAGAAGGATTGCCCGTAAACACTTCTAACAACAACAGTCTGATGGCAACCGTAGTCAAAATTAGTAAATTGCTGTGGTATTAATAAGATTCCGAGTTTAAACGAATAAGGACTGAAGTACCGTTAATAAAAAGTAAGTATCGTTAAGTGTAAAGTATTTCTAAGATCAACATTTAATGTTACATTTAAATCCCTTCATAGGTTTTGCCTCAACTATACTACTGGTCACTTACTTACAAGTATCAATACATTTATCTTCACTGTTGTTAACCAAATTTTCAAGGTCTGAATAAAAATTTCATTCGGAAACCATTGAAGAGGAACGTTCAAAGGTCCTTAAATTTTAGATTTAGGTATTGTTACCTACTAAACTCCTTCTTTAAATAATTGTCCTTTTAAGAGTTTCTGAAGCATAAGTTATTCGTTCTTCTAAGATGACCAATATTTAATTAAGAACATTCTCTTTGTGCAGTTCAGCTGGAAATATTAAAGAAATTATAACTAATGGATATCTATTTGAATAAATTATCTTCCTATTAAAATTTACTGCGTTTCAATTTCTTTTCAATTTCCTCCTTCACTTTCTTTCTTCATTCCTTCTTTACTTCATTATAATATCTATTTGCTTCAAGGCTAGATTATCTTTATTGTCTTTTTAAAAACTAAAAAAAAAATAGTGACAGAATTGAAAAGTTATATTCCATTTTAAATTTATAATAATATTTTTCTTAAAAAGAATTATTCTTTTTTTTAAAACATAAAGAAAGTAAAAACTGAAACATCTGGGCTTTCAAAAAAAAAAAAAAACTAAATTTTGTTAAAATACTTGAAAATATTACTATCTACATCAAATTTTCTTTTTTTAAATGCAACTTTATTATGCATCTCTATAAATTGAGATAAAAAAAAATATTTATTATATTTAATATTGAAATATTTTATTTAAAATATGATAGAAATGAAAAAAAAAAAATTTAGTATAATAGTAGTTATAATACCCTACCATGGACTTATCAATATCCAACAGTAGCATTCATCAAGAAAATAAAAGAATCGTATGAGTGGAATTACTTAAGTTCATTTGGAGATATGTTATTAATTCTGAACTGATTTTATACTTACTTAGTAATTCTAATTTAATTGCTTCAACGATCCGAAGCGTTACTTTGAATGTGTCTTACAGTAACTTTGCGCTCCACAATATTAATACTTCCACTATACCACAGTTCTATTCAAGCAACAAAGTTTGAGGATAATCGCTCTCTTAGAACATATTACCGGATCTTTGTTTAAGATGGGCTAACCCAACCGTAAAGACCGAAGTTCTTATTAATTTAAACTTCATATAGCTTCTCTCTATCTTTTACGTAGAACCAAAGCTCTAAAAAACCAATTCCTACTCAAGTTCTATACAACAGATATTTGTTGTTCAAGATCATTGTAATTTAATCATTCGATGAAGACTCGTCTGCATCTAATTTATGCCAGCAAACTACTAATTTTAATAGCTGTATTTATTTTTCATGTTTTTTCCAACAACTCAGTATACTTTAGTCTTTAATAGCCCACTTAACCCATTCGAACTAATATTTCTGTTGGCAGCACAATAATAACGGCATTTCCTCGAAGCAAATAAAACAACATTCCAAACTGAGTATTAAATTCAAAATATATTACAAAACTAGTTTTTTTAGTGGTCATATATTCTTACAAAAAAAAATGCAATTTAACTTGCAAAAATGTAATATTTTTTTATTGATACAGATTTGTAACTTCTGTCTCTTTTATATACTTTGATACAAGTATAAAAATAAAAAAAAATAAAAACGAGATAGAAGAAAAGCAAATATAATTCTATCCACTTAAAATTCTTCCTGTTTGCCAACTTTAAAATATAAAAAAAAAAGCTTATATCGTTTTTAAAAACTTCCTGGTGCAGGATGTCTTAGTATTACAGATTTACAATTTTTAAATAATGTTCGTGTTAAGTCGTATCTCATTTTTTCTCTTTTTTTATTCAATTTGTCCTTCTTTTTTGTAAGCAATCTCTATGGAGATTAGTTTTGAAGTCTATTATAGATATTGTATTCGGATTGTATTATAAGTTCAAGTATCTATTAAAACATTTTTTAAAAGAAAAACGACTTGAGGCTCTTTACTTAATGATACGAGGGAAAATGGAATCAAATCGAAAATTTTCGAAAGGAAGATATGAGTGAGTAGGAATAGATTTAAAGATAATCCCCAATTAAAAAGATAATCCTTTTTCTACTTTGGAGTGGTTAGCGCTTATCAGCACTTAAGTCTTGGTACACGAAATTAAAAGCTGCCACAGTGAGTGGCCATATAACTTCTTACAAGAATAAAAAATGCAATACTGAAAAGTAAAGTACCAATTTAAATAAATGATATGCCGCACTTGTATAGAATTTTGTGATCCTGGTCTAATTTAAAATATCCTAAACGAAGGCCTCAGAACATTCCCACCTTTACAAAAAAATAAATTTAATACCACATGTAAAAATTAAATTTCTTATAACATACATGTTAATATCTTCAAAATTTATTTTAAACCTTAAAAAAGTAAGAAAACAATTACTATTTACATTCCATCTATACAATTTAAATTATATAGTAGGTGCAGAATTTTTTGTAAGACACTTTCTTGACCGAACAATAGATTAAAGAAACTCTTGATACTGAAGTTCTTCTTTTATAAAGAAAGCAATGAAAATTTTAAGGATGGGAAAATAGATTTTAGATCGGAATGCAATGAATAAAATTCACAAGTCTTGTATTGATGCAAGAAAATTTTAATTTGTTCATTGATAAGAAAAGAACCACGAATGCTTTCATATACTATACATAATCTAAATATATACTAAAGTAGATAAAAAATATATTTTGAAAAAAAACTTCAACAGAAGATTAAAGGAATGTAACTTACAGATATTGTAGAGAGAAAGTCATTTTAAAAGAGTATATAAGACATAGTTATTACTTTTCTACAGAAAAATAACATAAATTACAAATAATAAAATATTTTTATTTTTTTTTTATTTAAAGAAAACTATTTTAAAAATTTTCATTTTCTTTGAATACATACAGTACTATATTTGAAAATTTATTGATTTAATAACTATTTCATTTCATTGTACTTGATTTTGGTATTAAATTTGGATTTAACTTTATAAAAAAAGAGTTAATAATAAAAATTAATGAGTAAATAACATAAAAATAGGAATCAAAACTTCCTCTTATTATTCTCTAGAGCTCCTCCTCAATTTATTTCATGTAAATTATCATCAACAACAATGATAGGAAATATGTGATCTCTTGTTTTCATTTTATGATACATCCGATACATTAATACTTAAAGTGTGAATTGATTACTTTTATATCAAAATTGATAGTTCTTCACACAATAGAATATGGCCAAAGTAAGTACTAAAGAGACCCTGTAAAATGTTACATATCACCTAAGTCAGTAACTGGTCACAATACAAAGTAAACGACATCCAAAGTTCACCTAAAGTACAGAAAACTGATAGAAAAAGCAAGTGATCACAAAGTTCCTGCCAAAAAATAACATTTAAGCCAGTAAGTTCTGAAAGTACTGAGACAACTAAGTTCTGGAAAGTACTTTTTTAAAAATTAGAAAGCAAGTTTAATTGAGGAAGACTTACTTACGTACAGAAATCATTAAGAATATCTTAAGTTGCTTGTCCTGAGAGTGCGAACAACCTTTTGAAGTTGACCTAATTTAGACATTCAATATAAATTTATTCAATATCTTTTGTTATTGAAATACAAGTTCAACTTAAGACCGAGATTTTTAATGAAATGACTCAAATGATTTCTTCAGTCGTTCATATATTTACTCCTTTCCCTTCTTTTTCAGCTGGAGGGGATCCAACTAAGCATAAGAATTTTCACACCTGACCATAAAGGAAAAAAACCCCCCCTCTAGAATTTCTTTAATCCGATCGGAAATTTTTCGAGGTCTCCCTTCTTTTGACAAAGAACGCTAGTTCGTAGGGAATCTGAAGAAAGGAGATAGAAGCACAGATTTATGAGAAGTTTAGAAGTCGAGAAACCTTCAAGCTCAGTTTTTTTGGAATTTTTCATTAGTTCTGATTTTTTTAGGCGCTCCACATCATTAAAAACGCCATCCTTTTTGGAGTTTTAATGAAAGTAAATTGAATTCCAATATCTTGTGAGCTTTTCAAGTTGAAAGAGTTGGAGTCTTGTGAGTTGAAAGAAAACAATACTCCTTTTACTTATTCCGGAATTTCTAAAAAAAAGTCCCAGTCTCCAATAAAATATTGAAATGTAAGTTTCAATTGTGCAATTTAAATTGGCTGAAAATTATAGCAAAATAATCCTTACCCATAAAACTTCAAATAGTATTAAAAGGTGAAAAAAATATCATTAAATTTTTATTACTATTTTACAATATCCTGTAAAAATAAAAATAAAAAATATATTTTAATATCATCAATTTTTGTTTTTATTCATTTTTAAATTTATTTTAAATTTTCCTTTGCTTGATTATAAATTTTCTTATTTTTTTTATTATTATGCATTTATTTGAAATTGAAAATAAAAAAAAATTCTATAATCGTTTTTGCATTGTTGCATTATTTTCAATTTTTTTTTTCTACTATCAACACTTCATGTAGTATTGTATTTTTATATGTATATATAGATATATAAATATTTATACAATATACATATATATACAGTCTATATAGTTTTTACTTTTTCTAATATGTATTATTTTTTTAATCTTCAATTGGTTCGGGTTCCTTTAGAATACCTAATCGTCTGGCAACTTCTTTAACATTTGCAATTACTTCCTCTTGTACTAAATTAAAACTCATAGCTAGAAGTGCAATACCAAATAATAAATAAAGTGAACATAATGCAATTGATTCTTTTGAATTGTCTTTAACACCTTGAGCTGGTACAAAATCACCAAATCCTTTTTGTTTTTTACAAATTTAATGCAATACAATGATGATGAAGACAACGACAATGACAGCAACAACAGCAGCAATAGCATTTGTACAAATTGAAAAACAAGAAGTAAATGTAGTGATTGATAGAGTGTTGCATTAATAAAATGTCAAATGTAATCAAATGAAATGAGAAAAAATAAAAAATAAGAAAATAATTGAAATAAAAATTTTATATTAAGGTAAAAATAAATATAAAATAAATCAAAGAGAGTTTTAATATAGTATTAAAGATAAAAATAAATTTTTTTAAATGATTATTTCTTTGTAATGAAGAAATAAAAAATTAAGTATTTATATATTACAATTTATTTGTTATTGTAATATTAAGTAAAATATGTGCATTAAAAAAGTAAATTTAAATCATCTGAAGCAATCATTCAGTATTAAACTGCAGTGGACAGAAAATAACGGCATTTCCTCTCTCTCAATAAAATGAGAATGGGAGTCTTAAAATAAATTTTATAATTCAATTAAAATAATTTCACATTATATAAAGCGATTACTTAACTTTGAGAATGCTAACATCAACCTGTAACCGAGAAAATTAGCTTCCACTGCCATATTATCAAAGCTTTCTTTGCACCCATTTTTAAGCAAAAATAATGAATGGATGGCTATACTAAATATACAATAAATAATTTTATGAAACTGCTGGCTTAAAAAATTAATATAAATCCATAAGTGTCTCTGAATAACATGAAATTATTTAGTAAAAATATTGTAAGGGTAACAAGATTATTTTAAAAGTAACTAAGAACTCCATATCAAAATATTTTATACCAATATTGGATAGAATTTTAGAAAATGTTTACAGTTTCATATTTTGAGGAAAAAATTATTTAATTCAAATTATAAAATTGATTTTTAAAACCTTTTTCTCATACTCCAAAACAATTGGAAATGCCGTTATTTTGTGCTCATTGTGATTTAATGATACTGAATGATTGAATTTGAGTTTATTATTAACGCACCCCGCTAAGCAAATTAAAATCACTCTAATCAATTATTTTAAATTCATACTACAAAACTATCATTGATCGTATTATAAAATATACAATACCAGCGACGATATTTACCTATTGTTGTTAATGTTATAAAACAAAAATATGCTGAATCTAGAAAACTCCATTTTTCCCAAAATGAAAATAAAAATGCACCAGCAACAATATAACTAACAACTAAAAATACACATAACCATATTGGTACTGGCCTTTGAACTTGTGCCATATCACCACCATCATCATCCTCATCATTCCATGAATCATCATCATCATAAACAGGTCTTCGAATCGGTTGTTGACGGTGTATTGCAAAACCCATGGGTGACATTATTCTTGGAGATGGTGGTAAGGGTTGTGTAATAGCTTTAAAAAAAATATTTAAAAAATAATATAAAACTTTTTGTAAAAATATTTAAGAAAATTAATTAAATTAATATTGACGACGAAAGTGATTAGAGAAAACTATATTAAAATTGCCTAATAATAAAAAACTTTTAAAAATCGAAAATTTGACAATGTAATAAACTAATTTATTAATCCAGTTGCAATCTGTCTAATAAAACTCTCAGATATTTCCTGAATTGATGTTATCAATTTATCAAAAAATAAAAATTGTTGAAGGTTTAAGAGACGTCAGACTGTTTTATAAATATCCAACCTCAAACTAAACTGATGTTCAGAGTCAGAATAAACTAGTTTTTGATGAACGTTGGAGACTAAGATAGCTAATATGGCCAACCTAGAGGACATTTATCTTACTTTTTGAATTTTTTGATTTCTTCTTGAGAAGAATAAAAGATAATATAATCCACTTAAACTTTATGAACCTATATCAATTTGTAGAATCATTTTATTTGTAATAAATTGGCAGTAACTAAAATAAATTTCGAATTATTCTTCTTCAAAAAATAATTAGATCTTTTTTTAAAAAGTCAAGTTTTAAAGTTGATAACAAGTTACACAGTTTTTTTTTTAATTAATTCAATTTAATTAAATTTTTTTATGGAAATTTAAATAAAATCCTTATTATCCTGCAAGGATATAAAGAAAATTCAAATGTCAACAATATCAATATAAAAATCATAATGACCATTTTCTTCGTTCAAGAGTTCACATTGTGTCAATAAAGTTGGAAAAAAAAATATAAATTGTTTTTGAAAAACCAAATAAATTATATGAACTCGTTTTCAGTTTTATGCTTTAATAACCTTCAACAATTGCTACTACTACAAAAAATAAATTTATTACACCTCACTAACTAATTTATTTTTACTTTTTTTTTATTTTTTTTAAAAAAGTTCATTAAATTAAAAGACATAAAGTGGAAAATTTATCTTTTGTCTCATTATTTTTATGTTGTCTTCTTTCTTTTTAAAAAAAAAATAAAAAAGTATTTCCAATTATACTCACTTGGACGACGATTCATTCTTGGTCGATCTCTTGTATTACGTATTTGTTGCATTTCAATATCCTCATCAAATTCATCATCATAATAATCATCATAACGTGAATTTCTATATTGACGTGGTGTTTGTCTTTGTTGTTGTTGATAAAATGAATCACGTTCATTATTTGGTCTTCGACGTTGACTACCACCACCATTATAATCACGTCGAAAACCACCCACATTTGCATCAGGTACATCTAATTTTGAACCATATCTTGATTGTGGATGATCATATCCTCGATCACGATCATTTCTATAATTTGACGGTGGATCCTGTTGTGAACCATAACGACGAGGTGGTACAGATCTGTAGCGTGGTGAACCACCACAACTTGCACTACCACCATTTCGACCACCATCACAATCAATATTTCTTCCATAATTATCATCATCAAAACTACGACGTTTATGTTTTCTTCCACTACCACCACCTCCACAACCACCACCACCGCCGGTACCACTATTATGTGATTCACGTCGATCCATTTCATCAATTGCCCAACGGTTGCATAGAATTGGTGTTTTACGAGCAACTTCATCATCAACTTCATCAATGTGCATTGAACGTGGATCAACAGATTTAGCTCTAGATTTTGGTGTATTTGGTTGTGATTTACTACGATTATGTTTTGGACTTGGCAGTGTACTGTCTGAAAAAACTTCACGTCCCACGGAACCAGATCTCATTGTTCTAGAACTTAATGCACGTTTATTTTGTGATGGTACATTAAAACTATCTCCCCTTGATAAACTGCGTTCTCTTTCAATTGTATGACGATCACGCATTCGTTCCCGTTGTTGTTGTCTATTACTAAATCTTTGTCGGTTACTTTGTGGTGGTTGTCTTTCAATATCATAATCCATATCATTTTCACAATAATCATAACTATTACGATAATCTGCACGATAATCACTGCGTCCGCGATCTCTTGGACGATCACGTTCCATTCTATTACGCCCTCGGCTACCATCTCGACCCCGATACATATCTTCATCCATTTCATTAAATCTTCGATGCCGATGACTCATATCATCAAAATTTGATAATCTTATATCTGGATCAGAATAGGCATGAAATAGACTACCGGGTAAATCATTAGTGGCAAATCCAGAATCAGCAGAACGTTGTGATGCTCTTATTGAACGTCTCAGTGCTGTGGAAGGTGGTTGTGATCTAGAATATCTTTGACTATATTGCCGGAGACGTATTGAACTACGTGTTCGACGACGTTTCGGGCGACGAGTACAAGCATAACAACAAACACGCCAATACAGAAATCTAAATTAATAATTTAAAAGTATTTCTATATATACAATACAATTGTAGAAAAAATAGTACCTGAAGGATGTTGCCATAACATCACCAATATTTGATAAGCATAGCAACATTAAAGGAATTCCAATAATAGCATAAAATATAGTTGTTACTTTGCCCCAATCAGTCCTAGGTGCTATATGGCCATATCCTATTAAAATAAAATTGAAATTTTGTGGATTTTATTTAAGTTTTTTTTTTTTTCTTATTTTAAATTATGTACAAGAAAGTTTTATTGCAAACAGCAATTTGTATTTTAAAAATTACCATAACATAAATTCTTGATATGGTTTCCATTCTCAATATTTTTTTATTTATTCTAGGATTAATCACCAACCCATTATTCAGTATAAGTCATCTATATAGAATTACTTCTTGGTTGGCAATCTTTTAATAAGTAAAACAAGATATTTTTAACCTGAAAACATTATTTAACACCATACTGCAAGGGATCGAATTACATTTACTTTTTTTTTTTTTATAAATTTACTGTGACCAAAAGCATTATTTGTAAAAAAATGTTTTTGGATCCGTCTGCTTTGACATCTGCATATTAATAGCAGTTTGAATCATTAATTTTAGGTTCTGCACATAAATTTAGAATATTAGACCTGGAAAAGGTTGTTTGCGACAAAGTCTTTGAAATTGCTTCTCCTTTGAGAACTAAAATTGTCAACTTACTATTAATTATGATTCTGTAAAATCATTTGGCATCAATTAAGAGGTAAGTCTCTCATTTTAGTTAAGCATATTAATGATAATCTTTCTTACCTTTTTTTACAAGTGACAATAAACGTTTCGGAAAATCAATAATTGCAGCTTTGCGTGCAGGCGTAGTGTGCGACTTGAACACACTTAAAGCACAACCCTTTTTGAACTAACTTTAGAATAGACTAATAATAGGCTCTATAGCTGAAACTTTACTACATCAAGATACAAACAAAGACTGACAAACATCTTAAAAAGTGGTTCTCAGCTCCGAGAAAATTTGAAGACTTTAATCTTTTTTAACCCGTTCATTACTCAATTCCTTTTTTAAATATTTTATATGGAAGTTTTCTTTTAGTTAAAAATTAATTTAAAAGAAATTTACAAATAAATTTTAAATGAAAATTAAAAAAAAACAAAATAAAATAATGTAGGTTTAAATTTAAGAACTATATTTCAACAAAAATATTTCAATTTTGCCTCCTCCTTAAAGAAGAAATTACCAAAAGAACCTATCCTTGTTTTTGAAGAAAAATAAAGATAATGCCCTATGCTATTTTCTAATTTATATTTATTTATTCAATTGTATTAAAAAATTACCATTTTTTTTTTTATAAAAGACCAAGAAAAAGGTAAAGAAAATATATAAATATTATAAAAATTGTAAGAGTGTTATTGATCAGAATGCCTGACATTTGATGTATATTTAATATGCAGCAAATGGCGAGACATAAATTTGTTTTTTTTCTCTATTGTTTCTAATTTTTGCCCTTATTCCTTTCAATAGAATAAAAATTGTATGAAACATAATACATAAATTACAAATGTAGCCCCTAGATCTATAAGTTTCTTAATGTGATAGATATACAATTGTACTACGTATAATATAAATTTTATGTAGGCACAGCGTCTACCCTAATTAGCTACGATTGAATAATTCCCACGGGAGTAAAAACTTTTGGGGTATTCTAAAACCCATTATTTGAATTTTTATTTTGAAGTTCGTATTCCTAAAACAGAAGAAATGCAACATACGAAGATTGGGCAACTCATTTTGTAGGAGACTGAAACAAAAGCAGAAGGAGGGGTTTTTACCACAAAGAGGGGAGATCTAACGGTGCCTACTATTTTTAATAACTCCATCACCTAAATTTTATTGATTTTCCATCGCACCAACACTTTTATTTAATTTGCTGGCATGTGTGCCTGCAGAACACGTTATGATTTACCGCAGCACTCTATTATCGTATAACACGTTTTCTCCTGTGAACTAAGACATGTTTAAGATCTGTGCAAGTCATCACTTAAATATTAAAACAATTATATAATTTTTGAAAGCCCCTACAACATCAGTACAAAGTCTTGGAAAATGTCTTCAAACTATAGCTTTAGATACTGCTGTTGATCTCACCTAAATCCTTACCTTTCTCTTACTAGAAACAATTTTAATAGACTATTTGGAATATTTTCCAAAATTACTAAGGTCTTAGATTATTCGCAATGTAGTTAGGTGTTATTTTACCTACACGCTGCCAGCATATTAGTTATCTTTAGAATTTCAATTAGAAGCTTCCCTCCTAAGGGAGAGGAATGAGATAATTCATCAAAATGAAACACTCTATTTGTGTTTTTTATCTATAATCAATATACAGCAGATATAAATTAGGTTTTTTATTATAAAAAAACACCTACACTACACAACTTGTACACAAATTCTTAAAAAAAAACATATAAAATGACAAGCATAAGATAGTAAAACATAAGAAAATATTTCAATAGATACAAGTTAGATACATAAAAAAAATATATCTTCAAACTATAATATAGATATAGATAATAATATTGTGTGATAAGAATCAATGAAGAGATACATTTCTATTTTTGTTTTTTTTTTAATAATAAATTTTATAAAGAAAATATAAAAATAATTGAAGTGTTGAAAAGTTATATTACACAAAGGACAATCTGTTGTATTTGTCATTTTTTGAATTATAATAATGTGTAATATATATAGAATATAAAAAATTTATACTATTATATTATTATGTATTTTCACATTTACATAATTTTCCTATAAGTTTTTCTTTTTTTTATAATGGATTTTTCATTTTCTTTATTTTTGTTGTCAATGTCAAAAGTAAAACAAAAAAACCCAACATACGGTACCAAAATCTCACAGCAATGAATTGGCAATTTCTTCTTAGAAAAAATCAATTTTGCCAATAACAGTTACATATCCTTCATTGATATAACTATAGAATAACCGTACTTTTATCCAATTAATTATTGAAATAATTGTTAGATACAATTGTTAGATATTGTAAGCGTCCCACATGTTCACAAAGAAGCGATCCTATATACCTCAAGGATCCCTTTTTTTGGCTTCCACAAAGCTTTTATATCGTACTCTATCGTGATCCAAGCCGGTTGCTCGAATTCTGGCCATGTTTTCCCACAACTTCCAATTACCTTTTGTAACTGTAATGTCCTTTTCCGTGCAAGGTTTTGCAGTTGGTTTCTGGAATGTTTAATCTAATCCATTGCCATTTTTTTTTTCTTATTTGCCAGAAAACGGTTTCTTGCTTTGATATGGTTAATATTTCCAGGTATTCGCTATCCTTTTAGGCTTATATTCTGTATTGTTCGGAGAAACAAGCTTGTTGAATGTTTGAGTAGTCATGCTTCACTACCGTAGGATTTATTTTACGTATGCTTCGTATATTTAGTTTTCGTGTCTCTGTTTAATTGTAGTGACATTCAGAATTCTCAAAGTCTACTGAACTTTACACAGGTTTCAAGCTTCTCCTCTTGTGGTACGGATGCTGCCATGATAATTGAGACTTGCCACAACCTCAATATTTACATTGTTAATTATTAGCAAATTAGATTTTTTAGAATTTATTCTTAGGGAATTTGTCTTTGCTATATTAACTGTGAGTTTAACCTGAAAATCTAAGAGCTTTTATAATACTATCAAACCTGTAGTTACATTATGCTTTGGTGAAACTTAGTATTAGGACTTCTGTTCTGTTGTTTGGGGTTTCGACAATTATTATACTTAGAGATTTAACCTTCGATTCACCCTTTGATGTCTCTTAATATTTTACAATTTTTATCCAGCGACATTAATTAAAATAAATATTAAAAGGTTTTTTAAGTTTTACATTAATTATCCTAAATTCGATTCTATTAGCCATTATATTTATTTAATTGTCCATTTTAATATGACTATATACTTTTAACACCTATAATTTATATCCAGACAGTATCTGTATATAAAATCAATCTGCAGATATTGGAATTATATCCAAAATAATTGGATTTGGTAAATGGTATATTATTATATTATTCAACTTCATTTCCTTTTTTGCAATACCTTATCATTATTGCAATGACTTTGTACAATTAATTCAGTTGCAGACATCTTCTTTTGCAATTTTCTAAATTTTCATTTAACATTTTATATAATTATGCAATTCATTTAAATTCTTAACATAAACTTAAATACCAATATATTTAATATATACTAAAATCAATGAAATGTTATTTAATTTAATTTAATGTCCCTAATACTATAATTAAAAATTTTCTGTACATAACATTTTAGAAAAAAGAAGAAACATCAAAAACAAAAATGTTTAAATATAATTAAACTTTGTTCAAAAGAGTATAAATTCTAATGAGGAAATACAGTGAAAAACGAGGAAGAGTGTAGTAGAGTAGACTGTGTCAACTCTGGGATACCCGTATGACCGTATCATATACATTATATCATCCGATTAATTACTTTTGTCAAAATTTCAAACATACAACTTTATTAAGTGTAGTGTAATGCTCATATAAAATAAGGAGTTGTATGGCAGCTACTCGAACCCTGTACAGTAGACCAACCAAATTTTGCAGAAACTTTGGCCATTACTCTAAACTATTTTTAGCAAAATTTCATATAAAATAAGAAGTTGTATGGCAGCTACTCGAACCCACTCCACTAGATCAACCAAATTTTGCAGACTCTTTGGATATAAAACTAAACTACTTTTGGCAAAATTTCAGACACGCAGCTGTAATAGGTACAGAGTAATACTCATATAAAAAAAGGAGTTGTATGGCAGCTACCCGAACCCATGGACCAAAATGGCTGGATTTAAATAGCGATGACGGCTATTGAAAAAAAACGAATTTGCGAAAATTTCAAGATCCTAGCTCCTTTAGTTTTTGAGTTATCGTGCGGACGGACGGACGGACGGACGGACAGACGGACGGACGGACGGACATACATCGCTAAATCGATTTATTTTTCGATTCTGATCCGATCCATACACTTGAGTCTATATCTACCCCCCCTCCTTCTCTGCGTTACAAACGTAATGGCAAATTTATTATACCCTTTGCCTATATAGTCATACGGGTATAACAAAAATAGAACGGCAGTATTCGTTTTTGTCTAGGTTTTTAAGAAGAGGGATTTCTAAGTGAAATCTAAGACGTTCCAAACACAATTAGGTCGAGGATTATGTCATGTAGTAACTGTATGTGGAATTCATTGGGACAAATCATAATTACATGATTATAGCATGTCCAGAACTTTAACTTCTGTTAAAGCCTGTACCTATGATATAGACAAGTTTAATAGCCAATTATTTGAAGAGTGATTATATTTGTATAAAAAATAGAATCTAAGAAGAGTAGGTAATGATAATACATTCAATTTTTTTTTCGTGTTACTCCACTAGGGAGTATAGGGCTTCAATTTGAGGTTTCTATTCTTCTTTGCTTCTAGCTGCTTCTTCAATTTCATTCCAGGAGATCTCGCATCTGATTATTTCATCAAACACATTCAATATACACCTTTATTTTAGATTGTCTTATTGACTGGAATTAAAATACCGTCATATGGAAACAAGGTATTGATCTGGTATTACCCTCAATCATCGATTTTTTTAATAATTTATTCATTAATTTGAAGAAGCTTTGCTTTAGATTACTAAAACTGTGGGTAAATCCTATCCTATTGAAGTAATCCGAAATTTGACTTCCCCAAAAATTCTTTGGAATCATTTTTTAAAGGCCGGTGACAAATATACAATGAAATCTTTTCAAATACCACATCCATCCGTAATAAAATTAATTGAGACCGCACCTATTTATTTCAAGTACCAATACCATTATTTGATACTTTACAAAATAATGAGTTTCACGTAATGGTATTTACAACTGTACTCAAGTACCATTTTACTCAGTATTATACAGATCTGATTAGGACTTATTCAAATTTGCCGTCTTCTTACTCTTTAAATTAATTTGTAACCACCTATCTTATATGGCTATTGGTATTAATCTAATTTTAGCCTTCAATGTTTATCAACTACTCTTCAATAATGATTTTATACAGAATTTTATTTTTATATAAACCAAATAGATAAATTACTTGGTTTAAAATTAATTATATATTATGTCTGATATCAAAAACACTTTGAAAATATTATAATACATAAAATATGTACAAAATAATCAGGAAATAATGAACATTTTAGAAGTTAATTACAAAAATGCATTCTGCTCAATAAATAAATGATAAAGTATAATTAAATTTTATTTGCTATTAAGTGTTGAAGAAAATCTTTAAGTCTTTAAAAAAACTGCAGAAGTGACTATAACAATTTAATTCCATTTAAAGTAATTTATGTCAGTAGTGGTCGTTTTGAAACTTAGAATACCATCGAATTCAAAGCATCAAGTCATATAAATTGATGACTTAGTATTAAATATTCAAAGAATACCTTTAATTAAAAGTGGCAAACACTTTTAAGGAATTAACGAGACACTTAAATTTCAGTATATTTCAAATCCCCTGTACGACAAATATTGCCTACCCTCTGGCTAAAATCTATGTGCACCTGTGGTTAAACCATTACTTAGCACAAGAAAATACTAATCAGATTCACACTCTACTATCTTCGTCCTGCCAATCATAGACAGTTTTTGATAGAATTATAAGTCAACATCGGAACCGAATCGTATATGTATAATTTCATTAAAAGTCCATTACAAACTAAAATCTGCACAAAATGTGAGTACTTAAATCCAAATGATTAGATACCACAATATTAATTTCAGCAAATTTATAATTTAAAATATTTTTTGAAATTTTAAAAAATTTCTATTTATTTTTTGCTTTTTCAAAATAATAAAATTATCGATTTCATATTTTACAGTTGTCTCATATGGCTTAAATAGTTCAAAAAACCAATTTATCGTGCCACGAAATGAGGTCTTTTCCCTTATGAATACATATTTAAAAAAAAAAATTTTAAATTATGCTCCTATAAAAGCAAATTATTAAAACTATGCGTCTCATTACATTCAAACCATTGCCTTGAATATTTAACAGGCCGCGGTATAGTAAAATTGAATTAATATCCATATTGCTAATATACGAGTGCCAGTCTTTACAAAGTATTTTTTTAAGCAATTTGTAATATATGTAAGCTTTCTAATATTTGTGGTAAGTTCCCGTGGTCCATTGGCTTCGGTTAGCTACGTGATTTCATTCACTACAAAGTTTTAAGATCTTTGGGGGCAAAACAAAGTGTAGGTGGGATAGAAATTAATGAAACAAATTTCAATTCTAATATAATATGGCAACCAATTTTTCAAATTTTTATAATATTTGGACCACATTTTTGGCAGTGGTATCCAAAAGTTGAAAAGTGGAACTATAAACTGCTTCGCTTCATTTACAATTCTCAAAACTTAAAAAAAATTTTTTACCATGCACAAGCTTCCACCATTTTTTCATAATATAATGTTCAGAAAAAAATTTCAGTATAATGGCCTAATATACTACGAAGGCAATGCTTAAACTTTACATAATATTTATTTTTTTTCTAAAATTTTGCATTACCAGGGAATAAAAATATTTTTTTTTTTTCTCTTTATAAGCTTTATATTAAATTCTCTATAAATTAGTTTATTTTTACAAACGTGATCCTCAATATCAAAATAATAAACTAAAATAGAAACCCAATCTAATCCTTTTATATTTATATATATATACATACAGTAGAAAAAAATAGAAAATCAGCAGGACATCGAATAAAATATGTCTAAAATCTAAAGTTTTACATAGAAAATGTAACACTTTTTTTTCTAAAAACTCTGTGGCTTTTACTCCATTAAAACAAATAAAAAGTTGAATGGGGGGTGGGGGAGAAGGAAGGGAAGTGTTTGAAAATAGTTTTAAAAATTTTTAAAATATGCATGCAAAAAATAAAATTAAAGATAAAATAAATTTTCTATCAGAATCTAGTATTGGTAAAATGAATATGCACGCACGAATTATTACAGTGGTAAATAAATGTCCCAGAAAAAAATGTAATAAATTCCATTGGAGAATAAAACTACTATAATGTCTGATTTAAATTTTTCTTCTTCATATATAGGTTATTTCCTTTTAAGTGCATTATAACTGGCTACCAATAGTATATAAGGTCTGGTATCCTATCAATAGTGTTAAAACCAACAAAAAAAAAAAAAAATTAAACTTTATCAACACAACACATGAGAAATCAAACCCAAAGCAAACTAGACTTTTAAAAACCCCAAACTAAATTAAAAACAAGTTTTTATTGAATTTATTTGTCTCAAAAGAATATACCACCATATTTTCAATCATTTATTAGAACCTATATTGTATATATGCTATTAGATGTATCTTGCCACTGAATATAGGAATATTTCATGGGTGTGGTACGAAATCTCCTTATTTAGAATCCTATTTTTACAAAATTTCATTTGACAAAATCTCGGTAGATAAAATCTCGTTTTTACAAAATCTGGTTTTTACAAAAACTTGTTTTTACAAAATATCGTTTTCGTAAAATCTCGTTTTTTTCTATTTTTTGGCTTAAAATATTATTAGGAGCGATTTTAGAATTGATTTCAAATTCAGGATTGCCCATTTTTCCAGAATATTTATATTTTTGCAAATGTTAAGTTATAATTGAAAAGGGACTGTTTTTTGTATGAAATAGAAATGCAAAGAGTATTGGATGCAAAATCTAGCTTCACCCAAATTTTGTTAGCAAGGATTCGGGATAGTGTCCTCCGATATTAAAATAAATAATTTTTTAAAAAATTTTGTCACATTTTATTAAATAAATTAGAAACAGACTAATAAAAAAAACTAGATTTTATCAAACGAGGTTTTGTAAAAACAAGATTTTGTAAAAACCAGATTTTGTAAAAACAAGATTTCGTAAAAACAAGATTTTGTAGAAACGAGATTTTATCAACCGAGATTTCGTACTAGACCCATGCGGTTGGACCTATATAACATTGTATATGGGGATATATTATGTAGACGATACCTTTCAATATATAATAAATAAAAAGTGTTACCCTATAATAATTAATGAAATATTGCACATATTTTTAGGCTAAGTACATTAATTTTTACACGCATAAATTAATTTCTCAATATGTGTAGTTTTTGTTATATAAAAGAGATTTCTTTGTAGAATAGGATATACACAATACTATTAAAAGGATATGTTACTATTTTGTAATAAGGATATGATAAGTGTTTGTAAAAGGATATATAATAAAAATACCAATAAAACTCTGGTATGGGGGTTTCCATTTTAAATTTGATTTGATTAATCGTGTATTTAAGTTACATTTATTTAAGTGAAAAATGTTGGTTGCCTCTGTTGTCTTATTACTGCAATTTTAGATATAAAATTAAAAATTATAGTAAAAATTATAAGTTATTAATTTATAAGTTATTGTTTTATAAGTTATTGATTTATAAGTACAAAAGCAAAAGTTTTAAACAAATATATGGTTGTTTTGTATATCAATGCAGGATTTATAAAATAATGAATTTAAGATTAAATATTGAAATATAACTTTCTAAAAATATTGAAACTATGATTTTTTTTTTAATTTTAAAATTTTATCTTAAAATTTTCATTCGTATTTTTGTACTTTAATTTTAACTTAAATAATATCTTCTTTAATATTGCCTGGAATATATTTGATTTATTTACAAGTACCTCATCTAATGACATTTAATGAAAATGGATAGGGACATGATTTTGGTCTTGAATATATCCATATTTTTCCAAGCAAATGAAATGCTGAGGAGCCATAAAACCCATAAGCAAAGTCTTCTTAATGTACTCTTCATTGTGGTAAAATATATTTTCATCTATTTTCTGGAGTATGTAATGCTCTATTATAATGGTTTATGATTCATTTTATCATAACATTATCAATTCTCATGGTTTTTACTTCCTTGTACAAGTATTTATTGGAATAAAAAAGCTAAAAGTATTCGAACTCATACTTTCTATATTTATTAATACTAACTCTTATATACTTTCTTTTCGAACTTAAGTATTTTTTCCATTAAGCTTACACTAATGTTGTACCATACAGGACACAGTCATCAATTTCTCATCTAATTTAATTGTAAAAAACTTCAAAAAAGAATATTGCATAGTTATAGGAGCTTTTATTAAAATATAGAATACTAAACTAAAATTTTAATTCAACAAAAAATATCTGCTTCACAGATTCGTGCAAAACTTTTTAGCAATTTAGCAATTTAAAATATTTTTTTTAATGATTCATAATTCCATTTAAAAGGAGCTTCAAATAAACTCAATTAGACCCCCAGAATCAATCTAAATCAAATTTTTTTAGTGACCTACACTAAAAAGTTATTTATATTGATCACTGAAGATAATCTTTACTTAAATTCCTCCATTTAAATTGAAATAAAAGTCACAATACATCTAAATCTTATATTAACAACTAAAGAAAGCATTTATAAAGAACAGAGCAATGTCCTTAAAATAGCTCAAAATAATAATTTCCAAAAAAAACTATACTATATCTTAACTACAAAATTAATATGTCCAACACCAAAACATATTAAACCAACAAATCTTTTCTTTGTCTACCCATTCTCTTGCAAAAAAAACAAAATTATTTATTAAAAAACAATACTATCATAAACACATCATCAAATACGTGACATCTATTTAATATTCTATTTTCATAATTTTCCATTTTCCAATATAAGAATATTGTTATACATTCATTCATTAATTCATCCATTCATTCTTTCATTCACTCACTTCACTCATCATCTTTATTACTCATCCAACACCATCCATATGAATTCCAATTTTTATGATGCGATAATCTTCGATCTATTGGGAATAAATATTTATTTTTAACCCACGAAAATTTATTTTTACTCACCACATTTTATTTTATTCACCACACTACAAAGCATTACACTGTTACATTCAAAAAAAGTAAACACAGTGTTCAACTTTAACTGATATTGTGACAGCAAAAGAAACTTCAAAATTAAAATAAACAAATTAAATCAAGATATATTACATACAGTTACTGTTTTTATATATATATACTATACATATATATATATAGATTTATAAAGTTTAAACTATCACACAGCATGCCATATTAAAATTAATACATATACTAAAAAAATACAATAAAAAAAAAAAAAAGACAGTGAAGGTGGATTACATGCTTTGTTTAGTAATTCACAGAATGAACCATCTGTTATTACTAAAACAAAAATAAAACTTTTTTTTTTTTTTAATTTTCAAAAATATTTAAAAAAATTTTAAAAAAAAAAATAAAAAAAAAACAAATTGGGTGAAGGTCAATCAATATTAAACACAAACACAAACATAATAAATAAAATATAGTTATTATTTAAACCCACATAACAGTGGTACAATGCATCACAAATTGGACAAAAGTAATAATATTTTGCAAAATATACAGATAATAATAACATGAGAAATATGGTGCTGTGAAATAAGTCCCTGTGAAATAAAACCATTTTATATCTCATATAAAGTTTTATTTCTTTTATATCTATTTGAAGCGGGTTTATTCCTCTTATTCTGGTCTTATTTTTAAAAAAAAATGAGAAATACAACTCCGCGGGGGTGTTAATTCGGATATATAAATGATATTCTAGATAGATTTTAGAGTTGGATTTAAAAACACGGTTAATATTCCCCTTTTCCAGAATTTTGAAGACAACTTTAAAATCTCTTTTAATTCAAAACCACGCCTTAAAGAAAGCACTTGCTCTTATTTTGAATACAGTTTTAAAATATTTCCTAATTTAAAATATTCCATATACAAAGGTACAGGAATTAAGACTCTGAGGTTTTATTTCTCATTTAATATTAAATTAAACCACTTTTTGAAAATTAAAGTTTCGGGGTGTTATTTCTCTTTCTTTTCAATGTTCGGCTTTTTCAGAGAAAGTACGCAGGGGTGTTATTTCTTTTCCATTTCAATGTTCGGCATCTTCAGAAAAAACACCTCGAATTTTAAATTTGAAAGAGAAACTAAAAGAGAAATAACGTCTTAGGGTTTTTTATCTTATTCAACGGGAAATAACACTCCAGGGTCTTAGTTCTTATTTATTATATGAGAAATAAACACTCAATGGGGCTTTATTTAACATGGTCTTTTCTCACGTCTCCAATTGCTAGGTATCGGATGTATGTTTATGTGTATGGAATTTAATAATATATGTATGGAATTTTATATATATGTATAAAAAAATGTAAATTTAAAAATAAATAATAACAAGATGATTAATAGAGTGAAGAAGAAAATATTATGATGTGAAAGATAAACAATTTTTCCTTTTGTTTGTGTGTTTGTTATTATTATTATGTTATTACAGTGATTTTTATTACTGTGTGAACTTTCTCAAGCTTTTTTAAAGTTCAAAGTTTTGTTTTTTTTTTGAAAATAACTGATTTGATTTTTTATTTTTAAATGACTGTCCTGACTGTCTTTACAATGGCATGGAATACTAATATTGAAGAATTCTATTTAATAATTTAACCCTTTGAGTACCAAAGTCTTCACCGGTGAACATTGTTCAAATGTTTTAAAGTCCACTGGTGAAAATATAAATAACCTTTAGTTAAGTCCCTCGTGCGACCAGAAATTTGACTCTTAGAGCTTCTCTTCCCATTCCTTAGATATGGAACTCATTGAAACGCTTTATAAATATCATCAAACGTTAAGAACCTCGAAAAGCAAAATTTTTTGAAATAGTTGGAGGAAGTTAATCGGTAATATAAGTAGGATTTTCATCGGAACCTTAATGTAAGCCTTAACTGCTATTTTAAGATTCAACTGTTATTTAATTATCTCTTATTACTAAACTGTAATTTAAAACTTCCAGGCAATTTTGATATATGATTTTAAATTATTTAATAATTTAAATAAAAATGAGAGTCACTAATAGTTAAGAACAGAAATTGTAGAATCATATCAAGTATCAAATGTAATATAAATACTTAATCTTAAGTACTTTCCTTGTACTTGAAAGAATTTATTATGTTTTGCAGATCAATTGATATATTTTCATTTTTATTTAATTTTAATTTTATTATTAACTATATAATAAATAACTCGCTTAAGCGTCATAATAATCAGTTTTTTGTGTCATTTATGGAAAAATTCGTGGGAAAAAAAATTATTTATGGAAAAAAAAACCATTAAAAAAAAATAAATTCTCAGTTCATTGAAAAAATAAAAAAAAACTTTCAAATATTAAAAAAATATTTTATAAACTTCTAAACGTGCTCATGGTTGTCTAATATTTTAACTATTAAGAGCAGGCTTTTTTGACTCAAAAATTAATGTTAATTATGTGGGATCGGGAGGACGGGTATAATTGTAGAGGGAAGTCAAACTTTATTAAACCCCATTGAGCCTTTCTACACTGAAAAAAGACATCATAGGAGAAGATTTTTAGAATACGTGTATGTTTTGTGAAATCACGACAACGAGTATCAGAGTGTACGTACGACCCTCTACATTACATTTATATAAGATTTCTGATCGTCCCTTAAGTGTAAAAGGGGTTTTGATTTCATGAGGATATTTAAATGTGTGAAGACTTTACAAAATGCATTCCCCTTTAAAAATTTTTCATAACGCACTTATGATCTATGGTGAGCCACAATATGCAGCCATTGTTTTGGATATATTTGAAATAAAAATTCTACTATTCAAGAAATCTACTAAAAAGTTTTATTATTTCGAGTTTCTAGGCACTACCGGCACTAATTTCCTGTGCCATCTGTATAAACCTCTTCCCATACAACTCTCCAATGATCTTATTATACCTAATAAAGGTTGTAATTTGAAACCTATATTAGCTTAAATTAAGATTTCATTTGGCAATTTAAAGAGATTGGGATCAATTGTTGAATCATTTAGTTAGGAAGCCAGGCCTCTAGGTATTTAATGAAAGACATCTAGTTCCGGCAGGGTAGTTTAATAAATTTTATTTTCTATGTATTATCTTCATGTAAGATTTACACTCAAAGAAGATCTAAAGCATCTCTCAAAAGACCTAATGCAATTCCCGAAGCAACAAACTAATGTCGGACCAACGGACAAACATCTACTCAAAGTTTATTCAAAAAAAAAAAACAAATGACATAAAGAAAATATTTTTGTGATGTACTTGAAAAATTTTAAATCTAGATAAATGAACAAGATAACATTGTAATGATTACAATGATTTTTACCCATAAAATATTACTTAACGTTTTGTTAATTTTTTTGTAGATTTTGTAGATTTTTTTTTTAAAAAATTTCCCAAAAAAAAAACAAAAAGGAAAATGGAAAATTTTATAAAAAAAATTGCTAAATATTGTAATTAAAGCGACCTTCAACTTTGATATATCAGATGCAATATTGTGTATCATAATAGAAAGTATTTTAAAAGAATATTTTTTTTAATTGAATCATGAACAAATTGAAATTTAAAAATATGAAATTTTTTATTAGATCCAATACCATGTTTGGGTTTTTAATGTTTTGAAGTGGAGTTATAATAGCGAATTATTTTTAGTCCACTTTTATCTGTGAAATAATAAAGGGACTTTTTCAGATTTAGTTCTACATTTCTGGCCCAGTTATAGTTCCTCCGATTTGCTGCATTGACATTTCGCCAAATAAAACACTAGTTTCTTTTTGCCAATTTTTAGTTCTGAAAGAATTATATGGGCTTCAGAAGCATTCCCTCATTAAGGTAATTTAACCATGTGGTATAAACAAAACTTTCAATACACCAATCGTTGATTTAAATTCACAAACGTGTAGTGTGTTGTAACTAGAAAATAATCCCAGAATCCTATATTTCTGAAACCCAATTCCCACTAATCCCTTGACATCCTTATCCTCAGAACCAAGCTGTATAGTACAAGAAGGGTTAAGGTTTTCATGTCTTAAAGCCCCAAATCACTATTAAGAATAATGCACGACTTTAGTAGGTACCTTTCGAAGCTTTCCATGTCCCACATAAAAACAAAATATAAATATATATCCACTAATCTTATAATTTTCCTATTGCTAGACCGTAGGTTTTTTTTGTAGAATTTCACTTAACTTAACCCTATATTAGGTCTTTACATTGTGCTTCCAGTATTTGATTTAAAAAAGCTTTTAAAATTTATTTAATTTCAACTGATATTGACCTCAGTACTTCAAAGACGAAATCAAATATATTTTGATGTATTTTATAACCCCACACTTAGCGAATGCTACAAAATTGAAAAGTTTATATTAACAAACTTATCAACCCCATTCATTGATTAATTATTACAACTATTCCAGCTATTTATTTCATCAAAGTTTCCCGAGCTTCTACTGAAGTCTTCTTACTAAAGAGATCTTTCTTTATAATAAAAATCATAGATTTCTTATCCAGCAGTACTATTCGATTTTGAATTTCCAAAATATCTGCATCTTGTGAAAAGTATTGGTACATTATTCATCTGAAAATATATTTGCCCATAATAAATATATGATATTTCTTATATTCAAATTTCATTTCTATAAATTTCTGTATTAAAAAATAGAGCCAACTCATTATTTTTTTTTCTAAATATAATTTCTGCAATATTGTACATCCGGTATTTTTTGCACTTCCTCTTCCGCAATCAAAATATTATTTTTCATTAACTTGACCTTTATCAATTTTTACCAAGAAAATTTTTACGACAATTATTTTATTTTCTATTTACCTATTATTTTTATTTAATTATTTTTTTCTAACAGCTATAAAATGCTGCGTTTTCTTGAAAATATTTGTATTTAAAAATTGTAAATGGAGATTATATTATTTCACGTTTATAATACTTCTGAAAAATTATTCCTATATAAATATAAATATATGTGGCTCGTTCAAAGATTCAGACGTTTAACGTCAATAGATTCAATCCGGAAGTTAAACATTTATTTATTCAGATATTGTACGGCCAAGATTCGGACATTAAATGTCTTTCGACTCGAATGTTAAAACAAAAAGCACCTCGTGAGCAAATACCGTTATCAAATATTTATAAAACTTTAATATAAATTTGAGCTTCTATTATATTCGACCATATATTGGGAATGTTTAAAGTCTACAGATTCGGTTGTTGAACATTAACAGATTCGAAAGTTAAACTATCATAAATTTCGATATTAAATCTCCACAAATTCGTAAATTAAATATCTATTAATTACGATTTTAAAGAAATATTTACTTGCGAGGAAATACCGTTATCTTATATTCATGAAACTTTTTTATGAATTCAAATAGAATTCAATAAAGAAACTGTTGAACTATTAACACTTTCAGCAAGTGGAATCATCTTTAATGCCCCTATTATACACTATTATAACTAAAATTATTAATTTTTAATGGGAAATCATATTATTCACATAATTTTTCACATAATTTTAAAAGTAATAATTCGCAAATTAAAAGACCATGACAATAATATTGACAAAAAAAAAATTCATACTATTTATGACCGACCATCAATTTAAGTTTTATTATCCAATTAAGACAAAATATAAATAAAAAAAAAATCACATAAAATTGTAAGAAAGAAAAGAAAAACTAAAACAAACACCTGCCCACACTATTTTTACTTCATTTTGTACACGTTTTTATGTTTTCTGAGTGAACATTTTTAAAGCACGCGATAAAAGATGTTATAGGTTATGGAATTCTAGTAAAAATAAAATTTATTACGAATTCAATTAATTTCAATAAATTTTTCAATGGCAATTTGTTTTTTTAATGACGATATAAATGGAAGTTAAATTTTAAATGAAAGAGGTTATGTTTAACTTATTTTTCCATATTAAATAATTGATGAGAGATATGGATGAGATATGAGATGCGGATGGGAGATAACTATATTTCCAAAAAATTCTTCAACATCATCTTAATCGAATATCACAAATAAATAAAATCGATTTAATTTAGATTTCCTTTTTAAAAATAGGATTTACCGTTATGAAATATGGGTTTCATACTGGTATGAATATATGATACAATTTATTATAGTAATTTTAAATTAAGTTAAATTAGTTAGGGTTTACTACTTAAGAGATTCACAGAAACATTAAAACTATTTTGGAATTGGTTAATAGAAGTATACCTTGATCGAATCAAAGTCTACAAAGCACCTTTGCTACCTGTAATCGACTTCATCGATTAATAAGTTATATTCTTCATATCTGCCGAGCAATTAATTAAACAATTAAATTATATAAAATTTCTGTATTCGGAATTAAATTTACGAAAATCTTCCAAAAATTTTTGAACTCAGCACTTAAAAATTAGTTTTAAGTTTAAGATCCTACAGACCTCGAACCTTGCTTCTATCGATGCCACGAACTTATTGAAGACAAAACAAAATTATTGTACCGAAGATAATAATTCTTTTCTAATAATTCATTACAAATGACAAACATTAATTGATTCGGATGTTTAAGACAGCCACATATTCGGACAATGAATGTCTATACTTTCGGATATTAAACCAAAAATTTACTCATAAGGAAATACCGTTATTTTAAATTTATAAAATTTTAATATTAATTTAAAATAGAATTTGATGAAGAAACTGTTAAACTATTAATGCATTCAGCAAGTGAATACATAGATTAGGGTTTTTAGGACCTAAGCAAAAGCAACCATCCTTCGGAGCTCCTAGATCGTTTCTGTTATATGTTTATAGAAATCTTGTAGGTATTGACACTTGCTCTATTGAATTAAAATCAATAATGCCTCCCTTTAAACAATTTCAACACAACACCAGGGAGGCCTCAAGTGCTCACTTCTACACAGTGATGGCTGAAATCCCTAGGTGGCTCAAAACTGGTTATGGAAACTCATTTATTGTGAGAACTGCTGGAATATGGAACATGTTTCCATCCAATGTGTTCCCCTCTGATAGGAATATACCTTTATACAATTTGCAACGTTTTAAAAAGAACTTAAATAAGTTCGTTTCTAACCTACCATACAACTCTCCCCTTCTATCATATTTTCCTTCTAACTCCTTAGCCCCATAGTCAAGCTTACATTTCTATTTTTTAGCTATGTATAAAGGAATTCATTTTCCTAGAGTTTGACTACCGTTAAAAAAAAAAAAGCAAAACTTCGGCCATTATACTATGGAACTGAAGCTCGGGTTTTTATTCCTTTATTTTGAGTAGATAGTAGGTGTAGTAAAAGTTTCACATTCTCTGGAGTCTTAATATTTTTCCAGATGCTTTTCGCAGGTTTCTACATTTCTTCAAAGCCCCTCCTGACAGACTCCATGTCATGATAAAAATTGAACAAAAAATAACTTTACAACAATGTACAAAATATCAATAAAACATTATATAAAAACAAGTTCAAGGTATGTTTTCTAAAATAATTTTTTAAAATCTTTCACACATACAAACTCATATCCTTTTTTTTATATTATTGAAAATGAAAAATACATAAATATTATTTTTCTTAAGAAAACAAAATACCAACTTATAACTGATAACAGATTTGATTGAAAAAAATTTGTTATAAGTTATAAGTAACATTGTATACATATACATATATTGATGAAGTAATATTATTCTTTTCTTCGTTTCTTCGTTTCTATAAAATAATTTTTAATTTTTTTAATTTTTTTTTTTTTTTTTACTTCACAAAAAATATTAAATTGCATGCAATAAAAAATAGAAATTGAGTAAGTGAGAACAAAACACAAAAAAAAAATAGAATAAGAAATCCTGTCGCCATAATAACTTTCTTGCATGATATAATTTCACGTTCCTGCGACAAGAATTACTTTTTTATGATTCTTTACTTTTTTTTTTTTGAAGGAGCATTATTAATGTTGTGTATGTGTGAATGTATGGAAAAAAACAGTTTACTTTTTTTTATGGTTTTATTACTACACTATATAAATTGTATGCACACATACTTGGCTGTCAGTGACGGAGTTGTTAAGAAGTTTTTTTTGTAGGTAACTGTTTTTGTTTGATACGATATCGAAAAGAAGGACCTGTAAACCGATTATCACGTTTCTCATTCAGTTCAGCTGGAGCCTGCTATAATACTCACAATTCTGTAATATTCCTAATCAAATTATTTTTGTATTTAGAAAGCGATTTATTTCAATTATGTCAACCGCCGAGGAATTCAGAATCAGAAGCATAGAATATTTGTTCCGGAAACCATTTTGAACTAAACCCTCATATTGCACTATTAAGATTATTACTTTAAATAAACGTAAGTCAGTCGATTGACTTCCTCTATAATAAATGATTATGAGTTACGATTATGAGTTACGACGAATACTAATGCGACATCTATTTTCTTATATATAATTTACTTATTAATTTTGTTTATATTACTAATTTGTTTGTGTTCTTGACATTTGATCCGTTTTATCACCTGCACCTTTCTTATATAATTTTTTTGCACAAATTCCAATCAAATTCCTTTTTAAATCTAAAGAGACTTAAAAATTCCAATATTTTATTTTATTTTAGAAAAGCACTCATTCAATTTATTTTATGAACTTTACGTCCCTGCTTCATATAATCAATATATAAAACACGATTAAACAAGCCGATCTCCAAACCACCAAATTCTTTTTGAAAACTAACTTAAACACCTTCATTATTATTTTATTTTAGGGAATCACTCATTCAAATTAATTTATGAATTTTACGTCCCTGACTTAGATAATAAAAATGCAATGAATGAACAATTCAAAAAATCTATTTCCAATTAATCAGATTCTTTTTCCATACTAACGAAACACAAGAAATCAACTGTCAGTGTATATTTTATTTTGGGGAAGCACTCATTCAACTAAATTTCGGAACTTTACGCCCCTGATTCACACAATAAATGTATAATATGAACAATGAAAATGATAAGATCAAAAAATCATTTTTTATTTTATGTCGATTGAAAATCATGTATTATTTTTTTTTTTTGTTGTTGTTTTTTTTTCTTGGTTTTCAATGTCATCAAGGACTAAAGGATATATTTTAATGTTTACACGTAGTATATACTATGTATAAATGTATGTTATTATATATGCATTATATTATATAACAAAGTTTTTTTTTTTTTATAATAATTTTTAAGTCGAAGTTTTTTTTTAACTTTTTATATGTTTGTTTTTTTAAACTAAAATATAAATTTATGTACGTATATGCACATGTATATGTGCATATATATATATATATATTATATGTTATATAATAATTGTGATATTATATTCCTGTACGAAGGTGAGTACATATATGTTCGAATCTATTTAAGTTTCATAACACTGTAAATAAATAACATTTAAAAGAAGAAAAAAAAAAAAAAAATATCGAGGTGAAAAACAAGAAGTATCGAGGTGAATACAAAAAAAACACTATTTATGATACGATTCATTGGATTTTCTTATTGGATATTGGATGAGGAAAAACTAAGGAAAAACAATAAATTTTCATTATTTTATTAAAGAAAAACAAGGAATAAGACATAAAGAATAAAAGAAATAAGAAAATCAAATATTATCTGACATTTTGTTTCATTTAAGTGGTGTGTAAGTGTGTTGCATTCATAGGTGTATAGTTCAAATTACAGTGACATAAAACAGTGATAAGTTTTTATTTTGTTGTTTTTTTTTTTTTTATTATTGTTTTTTTTCTAAAAAAATTTCAAGGTGTTTTGTTATGATGTTCATTATTAATTTTAATGATTCATTATGTTTATTATATAAATTCTTATCACATTAATGATTATTAAATTTTTTTTTTTTTTCTTTTCTGTTTTATTTCAAATGGACTTTAAATGTATTTTTTTTTAATTTATTTTAAAAAATTTCTTTATATCTTTTATAATTTAATTTTTTATAAATTTTTTAATTTTTTTTTTTTTTTTTTTTTGATTTTTAACGATGCCATAAAAATCATAATATTTTTGAAACATGAATATTTTGACAATTAAATATTATATTATTATTTGATTTTTTCGAAGGGGTGAAGAAAATTCGTTGATATCACATATGCGACATGTGAACTCACTCATCATAAAATGTTAAGTTAATAATTTTGTTTGTAATAATTGCAAAACACAAAAATATTAAATTGCTATGTAATTTTTTTAAGACGTTAAAGTTTGGAATTTTCGGGATTAGAGGTAGTAGTCAACTATTACCTTGGAAAGTCTCCAATTTACTCTGAATCAGTTAAAATTATATATTTAAAACTCTTTTACCACAGGCTGCTTTTCCTTGACTTCTGCTAAGCCACTTATTATATTCGTATATTAAAATCCTTTGGTAGCCGGAGGCTTTTACTGACTAAAAACCCGAAAACTCAAATGGTACCAGAATACCTAAGACCCATGGTATTCGAAGACTTTCACTGACTAAAAACTCAAGTGGTACCATAATACCTAATACCTTTAGTATTCGAAGGCTTCTACTGACTAAAAACTCAAATGGTACCACAGTACCTAAAACTCGCGGTGTTCGAAGGCTTTTACTGACTAAAAACTCAAATGGTATCACAATAGCTAAGACTCATGGTATTCGAAGTCTTCTCCTGAATAAAACTCAAATTGTACCACAATACCAAAAATACTTGGTATTCAAAGGCTTCTCCTGGCTAAAAACTCAAATGGTACCACACTACCTAAGACCCATGGTATTCGAAGGCTTCTACTAACTAAAAACCATCTTCCGGCTACTAGTTGTTGTGAGAAAAACCGAAACCGTCCGTACAGTACTATGGCTGAAGAGTAAGGATGCAAAACATATAGAATCAGAAGAAGAAATATTTCATGGAAAGAGATATATTGCTTTGAATTGCATATGCAGTTAGGATTTTTTATCCCAAGTACTCCTTTAACTTAGGAGGTTCAATTAAGTAAGTACAAATTTAACACTACTAAGGAATCCACAACTCCAACATATCGACGATTTCCTAAATAGAAAAACTAATAAAACTTGTCGAAATTGGGTATTCTTACTTTTCCGTTGCTTTTCATAGTTATTTTCAGAATATTCTAACAGCCACTAGAATGCTGTACCATTTTTGTATTGAATTCCTTATCAGGTTTAATCCAGTTGTAATTTATATGATTAAATTGCACCAATTGTAATTGTCATCAATCAAATAATCAATTTTTTTGATAAGTTATTTATTTTACTAATAAAACTTGGAAAAAAACAATCATTTCTTGTTTTGATTTGTGATAAGTGCAGTGAATGTAAAAAACTTACTTACTTTATCGGCATAAAAAATTATTATTTTTGAGTCGAGTCCAAAGCTTTTCTCCATTGGCTTCTGTCTTGCACAGCTTCTCTTCGACTTCCAGCAATATTCAGCATTCTTACGTCTGACTGAACACCGTTTTTCCAACGAAAATGTGGTCAACCTCTTCTGCTCCTACCCTCCGGATTGGAATCAAAAACCATTCTTCCTGGAGTTAATGCAATAAAGCCAAGTTAAACCTTAAGTTTAATCCCGTTCCAATATCTTAACTAGACCTTCCAAAACTTTTTGAGGTTCTTTGCAATTTCTTGAGTCCTAAACATTATTATATAGCTTCCTATAAAATATAAATTTAGCCAACTTTTTATTAAGCTTCTATTACGAAACTGTAACTGTGTAACTGTAAATTCCACCAAACAATCTTTTGGGAATAAACTGTGGATATTCTAACTGTATTTACCGAACAAATAAAATGATTTCGCATTTTTTTTTTTTTTCTTTATTCGATACTTAACAGGAAAAGCTTGTAAATATGACACATTATTAAAAGTAATTCTAATGTTTTTATACATTTCTACATACATATACAATACGAGTACACATACAAAGTATTTGAGATAACATAACGATATAATTTTGTTTTTATTATAAATTTTTAACATTTTTCATTAATTTCCCTATCTCTTTGTGTGTGTTAGAGAGTGTGGGGAAAGTAACAAAGTTTTTTATATTATTAGAAAAATAAAAAAAAGAATTCTTTTAATAACATTTTCAATAAAAATTAAGAGTACCTAATAAAAGTGATGAAGCCTAGATCAAAATGAAAGAATTTATGAGGCAAAAATATTTAATAAAAATTTTTATCATGTATAGAATGCATGATGGGTTAATAAATGTCATCATTTTTCTAGAAATTATAAAGAACCCATATAAGGTACCCATATATATTAAAGAAAAATCACGTCTGATTGATAAAAATATAATTTTTCCTTTTTTATTATTTATAAAAGAAACCTAGTAACTTTTAATTTTTAATGTTTTATGATATGTAATATAATTTTTGTAAAATTATGATTGGTAGTTGTAAAATGAGCCTATAATAATTGTAAATGAATCCCATACCATAGAACTCTATTCTTTATCTTGAAATAAAAAAAATCAACAATAAATCAACAGGTCCAGTGTTGACATGGTAATTTTAGAAAAACCCATACCCGGGTTTCGGAAATTCATTTCTGATTTTAAAACTTACCTAAACTTTATTTTAGTAAGCTCAACTTCTGTATATTATATTAAATACCCACATGGGGCAACTTGTCACAAAGTAGTATTCTTTAATTGAAGCTGATCCAAAGAGACATTTTCATTGCCATCAGCCAACAGTTAATACAATTTGGGCCTCTTGATGCATTCCTTGGAATTATATATTTCTTAATCCGCTACTTTGTTTTATTCCCAATGACTTTAAATTTCATCTTAGATTGACAACTATCTAAATTACCCCATGGGAGCTAATTAAATTGAATAATCTCCTAACAAGCTGCTAAATCTAATTTGAAAACTCTATTATAAAAACTTTACCCTCTAAATCGATAACTCTATTAAATTGATATTATGAATAAACAAAAATCGGTATATAGCGGGTCTAATAAGGGTCTAATATAAAAGAAGAATGTACGAAGTTTTATAGAGTCTATTGATGTCCCATGTAAAGTCTTCTACAGTTAAATATCGAAAGATCAATGTATGATAGATCCAATAAGAGTCTAATATTAAACAATCAATCACAAAGTTTTAAATAGTGTATTGCTTCCCCATGCTTAATCTATTACTTCTACAGTTAATTATGACACATATATAATGGGTCTGTCTAATAAGGGTCTAATATAAAACATGAAAAAATTGAAGCTTTTAAATGAGTTTTTTGCTTTCATTTTCAGTCTATTGTTTCCCCAATTGTTGTCTACATCTAATATCTATTTCAAAAGTTCATCCAACATCAATTTTTGCACTCATTAAAAATCACTAAAAGTTTTTTTAGATTAAAATTGCTTCATCATACACTTTCAATTTCATTATTCCCATTAAAAGTTTCCACATTTTTTGACAAGAGAATAAAAATTAAAACAAAGTAAAACTAAGAATATACTTACATTTAACTTTGGTATGATACCTTTACTTTAAAAAAAAATTTAAAGATAAATTTTCAACTCAGATATTAATTGTAACCTACTTAATCACTGTAGGATGAAAAACGCAAACATATAAACGAATTATTTATATCTTTACTTTAATTATTTAGAGATAGACTGATTGATTACAATGGCATAAATCAGTGTACAAAGCGTAGGAAATTAAGAAAAAAAAAAATACAAATTTGCAATTTCCAGACTTTATTTAATTACGTAAAACAAAAATCCATTTTTTCTTCAATTGTATTGCAATCATAAAAGTAGTTACATTTGGGATTTAATAATTTATTCTTCTTTTAAATTAATTACTGTGGAATTTCCATTTTTATAAAATACAATTCAATAGCTACCTTCATAACGAATGCATTTATTTAATTCTAATCTATATTTTTAAAGTTTTTTATTTTTTCATTTTATAATAATTTAATTCAAATATTTAGTTCTATTCGTTATACATACTATTGTTTCGGAAAATCTGTTAATTATTACAGTTCTTTTGAAAACCCCATTCTGTCATCAAATATCAAATTTCTTTACATACACTGATCTATGGATATAATTTTGAAAAATGTAATACATCCATATCAAAAAATTTATATGACGTCTTATGCCGCAATTGACACAAAAGAGTATCAAGCCTATAACTAAAGTACAATATTTGGATATTATACTCATGATATAAAATTTTTTGAGTTTTTAAAGAAAAAAAAACCAAAAAATATTTCGGAAGTTTTTTCCTGCGTATTCCTCTAAATACGTCTATGAACTTCACTTCTGAACATTATTAAATTGAAAGATATCAATGATATTTCGTTGAGGAAATTACAAATTAATTACAATATATTTGTTACATTCTATAATTATTTTAAATTAGGTATATAAATATTCATCGAGTACAATCATCTTCGTAGGTCGTCCGAATGAGTAGATATTATTCTTTCGTTCGTAGAAAAATCTGACCAAATAATTAGCAATTTTTTAAATTCAAATTAAATTTAATGCAATAGTAAAAGCATAGAGTTGATGTTGGATATGTATATAACATTCAAAATGTAATACGTTTTTTGATAGGAATTCAGACGACGTCTTATGCCGCAATCGATACAAAAGAGTATCAAGCCTATAACTAAAGTACAATATTTTGATATTATACTCATGATCAAAAATTTTTTGAGTTTTTTAAGAAAACAAACACAATTCTTCAGAATTTATTCCTAAGTATTCCTCTCAATACGTCTATGAACGACAATTGTGAACATTATTAAAATGAAAGGTATCAATGATATTTCATAGGGGAAATAACGAAATAATTACTATATATTTTTGGAATTCTATAATTATTTTAAATTCATTTGAGTCCAATAATGTTCGTAGGTCTACCGACTGAGAATAAATTCTTTCCGTTGTAAAACCATATGACCAAATAATTAGTAATTTTTTAAATTCAAATTAAATTTTATGCAATAATAAAAGCATTTAAAATCATAAATTCATATTCGTAAAATATTTTTTAACGAAAAACTACACAATGGAAATGCCTAAATTCAAATACATATAATTACTATACTTCCTTCTACTATTATTAACCGACTTAAAAAGGCATTATTCTTTTTATATACATTCATACATTAAATTATGACAGTTAATAAACTATAATAATGATTATTCATTATGATACAATAAAACTTTTATGATATGATAATAATATGTAGTTTTACAAATATGTTTTATTTTTAATTAACTAAATAGAAATTCAAAATAAATGCCCAATATTATAATATGTTACTATTACTTTACTAATCAATTTTAATTTTTAATAATCTGTACTTGAAAAATATATTAAACTTTCAGAATATTAAAATTTTAATCTTTTAATTTTTTCTGTGTCTGAAATTTGTGTATTTTTTTTCACAATATTTTTCGTTTTTACAGAGTGTCTCAATAGGCAAGCATATAGGTATATCAGGTTTTAGTATACGATTTTGAAGATTTAGTCTTATATATATTTAAGAAATTATTTTCAGACGAAATTTTCAAATGTTTTCTCAACCCATTTAAACCCAAAATCTTGACTCAAATGTTTGCTTAAAGGTTTTGGTAACCTTTCAATACTATTTCTGTCAGGGCTTGTACTTTATAAAAGTCAATTCACAAACACTTTTGTAAATTTCACAAAAGCAGAAAAGGTATAGCTTCTGAATTATAATTTTAAATACATTGAACTTAAAAATTTTCTTATACATATATACAATTCAAATATTTGCAATAAACACTCAATTAAATAACGTTCATTAGTTTGAGTGATATTCTACTATATCTATTTAGTCAGATCATATTCAATAAAAAACTTTAATTTATAATTTATATCATAATAGTTTATACCATTATATAAAATAAATTAAGCTGTCATACCTCAAAAGTAAAGACAGATTCACTCACTTATGACATTGGATGTGGTAGGAGACTATACATAAATAAATAAATAAATACAGTTCTACTCAAACTCAAATTTGAAAAATAAATGTCTCAACATATTCCTTTAATTAGATATTTGACTTTTACGATTCTTTAAAATTAATTTTTCTAACATATGCATAACCTTCAGATTTAAGATGTCAAACATTTTATTAGTTATTTGACTTCAACTTTTTCTAAAATATCTATTGATCATTTATTCTGAACTCTCTCAATATTCTCATGTATCTCAAAAATAACTCAATATATTCAAATGTACTCAAAATATTTCAAAAAATATTTTTTTTAAAAAACTTAATTTATTTAAATATACTCAAAACTTTTCTAGAGCTTATATTAAAACTCAATTTATTTAAAAATACTCAAAATATTTTTAAACTCTATATTAACACTCAAATTAGTTTAAATATACTCAAAAAATTACTCATAACTTTAAAATAATATTTTAAATAAGTTTGATATAAATTACTCATGTATCACCTTGTGTTCTTTTCACTCTCTCTCTCCCTTTCTCTCTCTTTTCAATATGATGATGATACTTCTCTATTAAAAACTACAAACTACAGAATAACAATTAATATCTACTAAAAAGATTTTTACTTTGTAAAATATTCCCACATATATACACATACATATTATATATATATTTCAAAATTATATTTTATTTTTTTGTTCAGGTGAGTGAACGCGAGACAGCCTAACCTTAAATTAATTTTTGTTTTTTCTTGTTGTTGCTGCTGTTTTTATTGTTTTTCTTTTCTAGATGCATCCATCCATCCATCCACCGTATATAGTTAAAAAATATCAGTTTAAAAAAAAAAAAATGAACGACAATGATAACGACTTTAACGATGACTACTATTACTATATATATGTATGTACAATAACAATAAACGACTTTACATTTTTACATCCCACTCAATTCCAAGTCAAACAAAATTTTGTATTCTGTTTTGATTTGTTGTTTGTTTGTTTGTTTGTTTGATGATGTGTTCTTGATTTTAATATTACTTTGATCTATACGGTCACCCAAAACCAAAAAAAAAAACAAAAACAAAAAAAAAAAATCAAAATTCACAAAATTACGAAAAAAAAATAATTTTGGGTTATTCCCATTATTTGACTTTAATTTAATTTTAAAAAGTAATAGACTTTTATTTTGAATAGAGACTGTATGTTTGTTAATATTTTTGTTCAGTTGTTGTTTTAATTTTACACTCTAAATCCCAATGTTTTTTCGATTGACCTTCATTGCCTCCCAACGCCTCGATTTGTCTGGATATTGCCTGTGTAGCAACCGCTTCATCAAATTTTTTAGTTGGCAGTTGAAAGTTTTTGAGTTTTATAAACTAAATTTCACTTTTAGTTTCAATCAAAATTTTTATGTAATTAAAGAATCCTATAATATAATACCGAGGCTTCCGACCTTTCAAAATGCTTTCCATAGGGAAAAAGCATTAATTGATCACATCAGCATTTGTTTTGAGACTTAATAAAATGAATTAATTAAAATCTAATTTGAGAATTGTTACTCAAACGTGTAAAGTACACTTTAACCATTTCTTCATTAATCAGTGAACGGGTACTAGTACTAACAATTAGGAACAACTGCCATAGAACAAGTGCTTACACTTAGGATGAGTCATACAATTATTTTTCAAAACAATTTCGAATAGTATCAAGTATTTTGTGGAGTATATTCGCACTTCTCACCAAATTACCTGTCAAATTTTAATGTATTATAGCAAACAGCAAATAGTATATCACCTAACGGTTATTCCTGAGAAGCTGCAGTATTATTTTGAAGGCTTTTGTTTTGAGGGGTTTTTTATATAATTTTAGTTCTATTGAGGACGACGTTTTTAAATTCATCCAACGATCGGTCCAACATCTGATTCTCAAGATACAGTATACCTTATATAACAAGGTAATATGACTAGGTACAGAGTTATTATATTCATAGTGCTATTGTGTTCGGTCGGTCAACATCTGATTCTCAAGATACAGGATACCTGATATTACAAGTTAATATTTCTAGGTACAGGGTTATTATATTCATAGTGCTAGTGCGTTAGGTTCGGAAATGCTAAGTGTAATTATTTCTGCCGTACGTTATATCGGATTAGTACAGTTCTATCTTTTATTTCCTCTAATTCTTCAAGAGACATTTGATTCAAATATTCATCTGTAGTCTAGTGGTTTGTAAAGCCCTATTTGATTAATTGGACAATCTAAAAATTTAGAATTCGTTAAATTTGACAATTTTCAGTTTTACCATAAATCTGCTATTGAGTTTCATTTACAGTTCTTACGGTATTTTAACCTTAAAAATAATATACGGTACAAATTATATCTCAAACTTCCAAAATGCCAGTATAAAGGTACTACTACACTTTTAAAAACTATTGACACACTCTTTGGATCCAAATTTACAAAAAAAAAGTTTAGTCTTGTCAAAAAAAAGTTAAATAAAATAAAATAAAAAAAAAATTTTTTTTTTCAATATATACTTTTATTAAAGTAGTACTAGCCCCCTAAAATGTAGAAAATAAAAAATTGAAGGTAGATCTTGGAAGTTTATTACTGTTTAAATATAAAAGTAAATTGCTTGTATAAGAAACAGTTCTTTTAATGTTTGAAAACTTTAAAGCTTAAAATATTGACAATTTTCATTAACGAAAAATTGATGGTAGATCTTTTGCATTTAAGTGTTTTAGTATAAAACTAAATTGCTGAAATGATAGACAGTTCGTCTTTCAGTTAATCTTAATCCAGCAACTCACTTTTATATTAAAACACTTTTATTTTTTTTTTAAAAGCATATAAAATTGAATAAAAATTAATTTCACATGCAATTTTTTAATTTACCACAATTACAATTATACTGAATAAAAGAATCCGCTTATTCAATTTACTTTAGCGATTTTTCACCTCGTTATTAATATTATTTTGGTTAGTCCATATAAACTACGTATAGACTTGGTGATCTCCAAAAAACAAAAACAACAAGAAAAACAAAAACAAAAAATAAAAAAAATAAAAACAAAAAATAAAAAAAAATAAAAAAATAGGTAATAATAAAAAATGTTATATAAGAGTTACGTTGCATTCTGTTTGGGTTTCATTAAGTTAAAAGCTGTGTTCAAAAAAAGTTTTATACAAAAAAAATATTATAGTATATAGGTGAGTTTTAGTAAATTTTTTTTTTTGTTCTTTTTATTAAAAAAAAAAAAAAAAAAATAAAAAAAATTAATAAATTGCATAGTGAAAATCCTAAAGTTGTTTTATATTTTTATTTTTTTTTTTAATATTCTATGAAAACTTTGAATAAACAAAAAAGTGCCAATATATTAATGTTTTAAAATTGCATTTTAATCTTTTGAGTCCTTTAATAATAAAAAAAAAAAAAAAAAAAAAAAAACTAAAAATAAAAACCGTTATTCTGGATATTTTCATGAAAATAAATATGTATATATCTATATATTAATATAATATGTACAATATAACATAAGACTAAATATACACTCTGGATATTAATAAAATAAACTGGTATGCCAAAATATATGGACAGTAGCAATTTTATATTGTAATTCATTATAAATGTAATAATTTAAAAGTGAAATGATGACTGTAATTAGAACTGGAAGTTTCGATATATGTAGTCTATAAAATATAAATTTTAAATAATTAATTTTTAATAATTAATAATTCAATTGTACTATTATTAAGTTCTGGATTTTTTTTTTAAGACGTGCTAACTGTTCAACTGTTATACTAGCCTATATTTTACATATATGGTATAAATAGGCTAGTATAACAGTTGTTGTACTAGTATGTTGAAACAGGGGTCATATTATATTCATATTATTAGAATTTATCTTAATAAACTCAAAATACATACGATTCTATTTTGATTATAATGTAATAATTTTGTATTTGAGTTATATGGTATTCTATATCTGTGAGTTATATTATTCAATTAAAATATTTGTTTATATTTTGTATTTTTTTATTGGGTTTTATATTAATGTATTTTTTATTAAAAACATGTAATTATTAATTATTGATTAAGCTATTAATTTCAACCCAATGGCGAATGAGCGGAAAAGCATGTAAAAGATTTTTCCACTTTCACTGGGATTCGAATTTGAGCCTTTTGCATGAAAGGTCGGCAATTCTTACTGTGCCAACCAACGGTTGTTATACGGTTGTTATGTATATAAATACATCATAAAAAAACGGAATTTGAAATTGCTTAACTTAGATTAAATATTGGTTGAATAAATCAACAATTAATTAGTGATAAAATTGTTAAATTTTTTATAAAGTACTTAAGAGAGTACTTATTAAATTCATAGTGTTTTATTTATAAATTTTCCCAAAATTAATTGAGCCTAAATATTCCTAAGTAATTAACCAAAATATTAATTGCTAAAACTTGGAAAATTTTAGACGCAAAATAAAATCTTAGTTATTTAAATTAAATTAATTATAAAATTCTGAAAAATTTTAATATTGGAATACGTAGAATTAGAATAATTAATTATTCTAGAAATTTTGAAAAGATACGCACTTTTGATTTACGTTGCAAAATTTATTTACGTTCTAATTAGTTATTAGTTAGATTCTAATTACTTTAATTAATTCTTAAAATAACTTTTAATTAATTCTTCTTTTGATTCTTTTAATTAAATTTTGTATGGCTTGTATGGTAATCGGACTCGAAACCCTTCAGTTAGTAAGCCAAATGCTTATCCACTGCACCACCAAGGCCCAAGGAAATTTTATTTAAAAAAAACTTGAATTTATTTTTTATAATTTTCACTGGATTTGAAAAGTGTTAGCCAAGTTCAGTCGCCTTCTTACCTTCTTATGAGATTCATGTTGCGGTGTAAAGAATTAAAGAAATTACAATTTACTTTAAGAAACCTTCAACAGTCAAAATCGTTGGTATTACCTCCGTAAGTTGAACTTAATTCAATAAATTATAATCATTACACCAAGGCGGGCCTCGGACAGTTAGTGGTTAAGATTTGGCTTACTAACCGTGCGTTTCCCTTGCATGTTATGAAGTTTAATTGAAAAACAAGCATTGAAAATAATTTTTTCTTTACAAATCGCCATGGTAACCAAATATACATAGTAAAATATAAAATGTACGATATAAACAAAATATTACAAATAAAATTAGTAGATACTATAATCTGCCACTCCCGAAAAGGAAAGGCATGCTTCACTCTCATATCACATTGTATGAGGTAAGGGACTGTTTATAAATAAATAAATAATATTCATTATTTTGCACCCTACTGTACATAAAACTAAAGTCAAATAAGAAGGCTTTTTCATCTAAGGGAATCATTTAACTTCACTGTTCGTTATTAGTTAGATATTTGATGGAGCATATAAAATAATTGCAATAACATGCATTATTATGCACCCCATTGTATACAAAAAAAATTAAAGTCAAATAAGAAAAAAAGTCATTTTTTTATTGAAAATTCTACAGTAGGAAAAAAATTAATGAAAACAAAAAACTTATTTTTTTTTTAAACAATACAAGCAAAACGAGAAAAATGTGAAAGAGTGAGAAGTCCTTTTCATCAGCAAATTTTCAGTTTATTCAATAAAAATTTAAGTGCAATTTTACAGTTTTTTCTGTTTTAATTATTAGTGATTTACACTTCTTTAAAAAATAAAAAAAATTTAAAAATTAAACCCTCGTGAATTTTTTTTTTTTTTTCCTTCCGTTTTTTAAATTATGAAATATTGATTTTCACTTAAAAAATTATCAAAAAAGAGGAAATGAGAGGGGGGAGTGCTGGCGAAAACAAAAGAATAAAGTGCAATTTTCATTTTTTAACTTTTGTGAAAAAAAAAACGAAACGGTTTTTGAGAAAAAAAATTGATGAATAACGATTATGGATTTAAAAATATTACTCACATATATAAATTAAAATATGTATGATTGTATATGTATAAATTAAAAAATGCAGAATATATATATATATATGTTATGGATAGTGTTTAAATAGTGCAGATGAAGTATATAACAGTCTCTTTGATTTGCAGAATAAAATTTAATATTGAATTTTTGTAACGAATTAATTCACAATTATTTGACTTTAATTCATATTAGTTATGCTATATTTAAAACTCACTCATTTTTTGAGTTATATAATGAGTCACGAATTACATTTAAAATGGGATGCAGAACATAGTATGCATATAAATTACATAGAATATGTAAATTCAACTTAATTATCAATTCGAATTGCGTGATAAAGGAAAATTTGTTCAAGTTAAATATTACAAAAAATCAATTTATATATATATATATAATATGTGTCATATTATGTAAGAGATGTAGGTATCCATACGAACCAGATAGCTTTAACCCTTCTTTCTAATTTGAAATGTGGGTTGCTTCTATGATTAATAAATTATATATTTTTATTAGATAAAATCTGGCAAGACTTTGAACCCCATACCCTATGTTTTAAAGGCCGACGTCCTAACCTAATCACCACGCCTTCAGTGGGATATTATTGAATATTATAAACCAAATAAGTTGGAATAAAATTATCAATTTTTTTATTAAGATTCTTTGACTTTAAATAAGTAATATAAAAAGTTATGTGTAAATGTCTGAAACTCATTTAAAGGATCAACGTCCAGATTATGATTATTGCCCTATTCTTTAAAATAATGTGCAGTTCTTCTACTTAAAAATATCAAATGATATGGAAATATTTAAAGTATAATTTCTCTAAAATTTATTGTTTTTTATCTTATTTTAATAATCTCGTTTAGAATTTGTAAAATGTTCTCTCAAGTTTGTACTTCTGTATGATCTTAAAGATGTAATACAAGGCATGGCCTGTATAAAATTACATATATGAATAGAATTAAAAATTTCTGAGTATGACGAAGGATATTGAAAATCCTGGGTAAAGTTTATACTTTACAAACGAAAAAGTTCCTGGACAAAATGTCCCAAGCACTTCGTATGTATTTTCGTTAAAAGCAATAAGACAATTATTCAGCTGATTTGCTTCTTCAGTTGATTCTGCAATGAAATATATAGATAGTCCGGAGGAAGTTGTGGGAATCATATTATGTAGCTGGCAAATAATAAAAATTGGGCAGATATTGCAAATTTTGGAGATTTAATAAATTCGACAACAAAAAAAGATGTTTGCCTAGCCAAGATTATCTGGGCTCAAAAATCTAATTGAACAAAAAATTACAGAAAAATAAGTAACTTGAGTAATTTAAAGAAAAAAGTTTAAGTTTCTTTGATATTTTATAATGTAGTGTAAGAAATTAAAGAAAGCTATTCAAATATATCCAACTGCCCCATAATGGATCATCAATAGTTAGAGTAAGCTATTATTATAACTTAATAATAAAAATTCCACAAATTGGACTTTAAATGAAAATAATACAAAATATAATTTATTAAAGTAGAAATTCGAAAATCAAAAGTTTATAATTAGTACTTATATTGATTTTTCATTTAAGAAACATTTAGATATAATTTAACCCCTTTCCAACTTTTTTGATTATAAAATTTAGTTTAATTCTTCATAATACATTCTATTTTCTAAATGAATTGATATTCTCCATAACAGCTCTTCATCTTTAGAAGCATTTTATATTCAACGTATAATTAAAAAAAACTCAACTTTTAGTGTTCAATCAATCATATCACCCTTGAATAGTTTTTGTTTTTGCTTAATCAACTGTATTAAATATATTCATTTACTTTTATATTAATTTAATTTTAATTTTTTAAATAAGTTCTGGTCCCCCAAAAATATTTCCATTTTAAATTTCCTCTGATTATTATACCCGTATGACTATATAGTCCAAGGGTATAATAAATTTGCCAATACGTTTGTAACGCAGAGAAGGAGGGGGGGTAGATATAGACTCAAGTGTATGGATCGGATCAGAATCGAAAAATAAATCGATTTAGCTATGTATGTCCGTCCGTCCGTCCGTCCGTCCGTCATCACGATAACTCAAAAAGTAAAGGAGCTAGGATTATGAAATTTTCACAAATTCGTTTTTATGCAAAAAGCGAAATCGAGTTTGAATTTCAGCCATTTTGGTCCACGGGTTCGAGTACCTGCCATACAACTTCTAATTTTATATGAGCATTACTCTATACCCATGGAAGCTGCGTGTCTAAAATTTTGCCGAAAGTAGTTTAGTATAATGGCCAAAGTTACTGCAAAATTTGGTTGGTCTACTGCAGAGGGTTCGAGTAGCTGCCATACAACTCCTTCTTTTATATGAGCTTTACACTACACCTGATGAAGCTGGGTGTCTGAAATTTTGCAAAAAATAGTTTAGTGTAATGGCCAAAGTTACTGCAAAATTTGGTTGGTCTACTGCTGAGGGTTCGAGTAGCTGCCATACAACTCCTTCTTTTATATGAGGATTACACTACACCAAATGAAGCTGGGTGTCTGAAATTTTGCCAAAAATAGTTTAGTGTAATGGCCAAAGTTAGTGCAAAATTTGATTGGTCTACTGCAAAGAGTTCGAGTAGCTGCCATACAACTCCTTCTTTTATATGAGCATTACTCTGCACCTAATAAAGCTGAATGTTTGAAATTTTGCCAAAAGTAATTAACCGGATGATATAATGTATATATTACGGTCATACGGGTATCCCAGAGTTGACACAGTCTACTCTACTACACTCTTCCTCGTTTTTACCCTAAATTTAATTTGAAAATTGTCATATTTTATTGCTTATACCACAAAATTATATGGGTTAAAAATACTAATGATTATATTAATGGCTCATAAATGGCTGATTGATTTTTTTTTTTTTTGTAGGAATTTTAAAAATTACAGTAATTTAAAAAAAAGCATAGGTGTAGAATATATCAATTTTAAATTATTATATTTTGTTTGTTAACCCTTGAACCGCCGATGTTTATTGGAATAATCAGAAGTTTATTCAAAAATTGCTAAAGGTTATATTAAAGATAATGTTTAATTAATTATTTATTTTAAAACTATTCAACTCCATTCTTTGACCTCTTTTTTTTGTTAACCCTTGAACTACCGATGTTCATTGCAATAATCAGAAATTTTTAAAAAACTGCTGAAGGTTTTATTTTAAAACTTTTTTTATTATAAGAATACGTTCATTAATAAACCACTCAAATCCCTTCTTTGACCCCATTTTTGTTAACCCTTTAACTACCAATGTTCATTTGAATATTTAGAAATTTAGATTTTATCTAAACTGAAGATTTTATTCTAAAACGTTTCTTTTAATTGTTCATTGATAAATCATTGAAACTTCTTCTTTAACCCCTTTGCGCCAACCATTTTCTAAAATTTACAAAATCATTTATGGAACCCCTTCCGTATTTGATAATTAAACATAGTAAGCCTAAGCTTTTAAGAAAAATGTTAATAGATCAAAAAAAAGTCCAAGATCTATTAACTACAAAATTATACGTCGTTCGTTAACGGGTTAAATAATTTTTTTTTTAATGTATGAATGGTTTGTAGGAGGAAGTTTGCATTTCCTCTTTGAAATTTTATTACCTATATTAAAATTATGGTTAGTATTGATAAGTAATTTTTGGTGTTTTGCCTTTTTTACAATTGTAAAATTGTTAAAAAAAAATATAAATTGATAAAATTTTGGGTTTTTATTACTTTATGTCTGATTTTTCTAAGATTTTGTTTTTTAAAATTGCTTTTTTTTTGATAATTAAATCAAATAACTAATATAAAATTTGGTTCAATGACAAATATCACACTTTTGAGAAAATATTATGCAACATCTAAAATTTAAAACAAAATATTAAGGCATGTTTTTGTATAACTTATGTGTTCGATTTTCTATTTGTTAAAAAATTTAATCTTGTTAATTTTAAGTCATTGTTTAAAAAAATTATTTTAAGGTGGATTTTATTATAATTTAAATAAATTGTTTGCTAGTAATTTGCTTAAAACAATAAATTGGGTGTAAACGAAATTTAGACTAATTTTAATAAAGGTGTTAAAGGTGTAAACGACAATTAAAACAAACAATTGATTTAAAAGCTAATTTAAATGTGATTATAGAATAAAATTCAATACAATTCAGTATTGTTCTCAAAACCTAGATTAAAAAAAACCTTTTTCAGACTAAACTACTGTTAATAGATTTAAAGTACCCGCTTTAGTCCATTGTTAAAAAAATTTCTTTAAAAAACAACTACAAATTTCTTTAATTCCATTTAATGTAACTTATTAACTTTTAATTTTACATTTTATTTCAAATGGATCCTAAAAGTATGCAATTTTAGAGTAATTGGATCTTTTCCCCCAAAATTTGGGATTATGCCTAAACTTTTCTGAATTTATGTGAAAAATTATTAAAAATTAAAATTATTAAAGTTGAATTCCAATTAAAAAAAAAAATTACAGCGGCCTCGGTGGTAGCGTAGTGGTGGAATATCAGGCGTATCAAATAATAGAATTCGAGTTTAATTCCTGCACAGATCGTACGGTTTTTTTTAATGAAAATTCCCTCTGACACTCCCGTCTTACGATCAAATATTTTAATGGAAAAATATAATGAAATAAATATAATAAATAGTATTGTTTTAACCAAGTTAGTATTCTGACTTATAATGGCCTCGGTAACCAATAGTTTTAAAATATTATATTATTATATTTCGAAAAAATTATAAATATCTGCAAAGTAGAAAATGGCCTCAACGGCCGAGGATTCTACTCATTGCATTATTTGAATATCAAACAATCTTAATACCATGCAAATATAAAGTTTTACTTCCCTGATCCCATATAGATTATTATAAAGTGTTTGGTGCAAATAAATAAAAAATTGAGATCCCCTTATCCAAAGATTGGCCACTTATTTACTCCGATAATCAAATATATTTTGGACTTAATTGGGTTTTCCAAGCACCTACTGCAGCTCCCAAGCACTATCAATTGAATAAGAAATTTTTTAAAAATAATTCAAAAATCTATTTTTAAAATTAATACAAAAATTTCATACAAATTTAATACAAATGTCTAATATATAAATTATATCTTAACATTGTGATTAATTATCTCCACAATTAAATTAATTTTATTATTTATAATTAACAATTTAAATTTTAAATAAAATATTAATCATGAACAGTAAAATATAAATAGATTACAGATAATTTCAAAATTTCAACACTTTTAACAATGTAATATAAATAAAATGTAATTAAATTTCATAAAATTCTCAGAAAAATATCTATAGATATTAAATATACAAAAAAAAAATAATAATTATTTTAATATATTATTTAAATTCATAATAAAATTTTTAAACGCCCAAGAGAATTTTTGAAAGATTTATTGAAATAAAAAGGACATTTTATGACATATGTATAGTTTAAGGATATACAAATACCTATATAGCTTAAGGATTTTTTTTAAATTAAATTTTTAATATAAAATTGTTCTTTATGAACTTTGAAATTTATTAAAAACTTCATTCAGATAATTGTTTTGGGGTTCAACGTGTCATTACTATTAAAATAATATTTTTTTTAAATATCTTACGGCCTATTATCAATTTAATATTTACATATGTATTTCAGTAACTATTAAGGATTTTAAATTCCTGTTTATATAAAAGTTTGTGCTAAGATACAGGGTGTCTGACTTAAGAGATATAAAAATAATCATTAATATATCACTTAATTTATCCAAGGCAAGAGCTTCCTTTCAATTTCCAGAATTTCCTTCCAACCAAATCAAAATTGGCTAATTGCATAATTTTGATACTAAAATACCTGCCTCAGTCACAGGCCCATGTTGAAACTAAACAAAGGTCCTGAGGAAAGGTGCTTGACTGATAAAATTTTTGTTATTCAAATTAATTTTAATGAATTCCATGGCTTAAATCAAAATTGATACAATTCTCTTTATTTAAATTATTTCAACTCTATTTTTGAGAATAAACTTTTTCAGCATCTGTGAGTTATATTTTTAAAACAAAAAATTTCTATATATTTTGTATTTGTTCTTATATTGTATATGTATTATTAATATAGAACTATAAAATATTGTCATTCTATTAATTTGAACCCAATGTCCAATAAGAAGATGTTTTAGATCTATAAATCATATAAAAATTCGGTACCTGGAACGAGAAGTTCGCACTCCAACTAGTAACCCCTAAGCTTCATGTTCTAGCCACTATATTCAGCACTGATTAAAATAACGACATAATTTCATCCAAAATAGACACAATTCCATATTGAATCAACCCGATTGCCAATACTTCTTGAATTATAACCTTTTTATTTTTGAGAATGAGATATTTCTATATCTGTGAGTTATATGTTTTAAATAAAAATTTTCTACACATTTTGTATATTTTTAACTAGTTCTGATTCTTTATGTATTAACTGGGACACTTTAACTACAATTACCATACAGAAACAAAAACACCTTAATATATGATAAAGTATCTCCTATTAAATTATTAAATAATACAAATTAATTATTAAATTAAATACACTTTAGAGTGTTGGATTATAGTATTGTCAATTCAATACAAATTCAATTATACAATTTAGTTGTTGTTTTAATAATGTAATTAAATTTGTATAATCAGTTTTGTTAAATGAGCTGATAAAATTTATAAGTGTATTAACTACCTATATTTTAGTTATTTAGATTAATTAAAAAATTTAAGATTCTGTTTAATATAATTATAAACAAATTATAACAACAAATATGTACTTGTTAGAGTAGGAGATGTTTTATAACTTTCAGGGTATATTAAAATTATTAGACGGGTATACGAGTATTAAAATTTAGATTTAAGTAAAAGAATCAAGGTTTTGTAATTCCCATAAAGTAATTAAATTTTAAGGTTAATTACTTTTGTAATTATTTAATGTACCAGGAGAATTACCAAGTACTATTACCTGATACTCATTACCCTGTCAAGTACCAGTATAGATTCAGATACTTGCAAAATTTAAAACTAAATAAAAGATTCAATTAAAAATACTTGTAATTCTCAGAAAATAATTAAATTTTAAGGTTAATTACTTTTGTAATTATTTTAAGTACGAGTACAATTACTAAGTACCATTACCTGATACTTATTATTTTGTCAAGTACCCAGAATTACTTAAATTTTAGTACTTACAACATTTACATAAAAATAAAAATACTAAGTAATTTCCAGAATGTAATTAAATTTTGGTTTTAATTACTTTTGTAATTCATTTTATTACTTAAGTATTTTCAAGTAATTAATTACCAAGAAATACTTAAGTATCAAGACTTCAATTATTTTCCAAGTATTTAATAAATATTTTTCAAATATTTTCATTCATAATTAAAGAGTTAATCAAAGATTCAATACCAGTAATTAATTACATATTCCATGGTAATCGTATTCAAAAGAAAAGTTAAGTCAATAAGTATTAAGGGAGTTCATTTTTTAGGGGTGATGTTTAAATCTGTAAATTTACAAAATATGAGTTAATTTTATTTCAGTGGATGAAAACCTTGATATTTTCATCCGTTCTTAAGTCGAAAAATCTATTGTGAAAAATTTCTAAATACTTTTAGTCGAAAATTTTTGTCGGATACTGTACTTGCTACTCCATCTTAGAATAGAAGAATATGCAATTTATAATTAATTATGTATTAATTAATAAATAAATATAAGTTATTATTTTAAATTATTATTTATAAATTTCTGTAAATATCTTTTAAATATTTAAAATTATTAATTATCTTATATAGTATATATATATATATATACCTACATATATATATTTAAGAATAATTTAAGAAATACTACTTGTTTAATTGATTTGTATCAAAGAAGTTCCTTCATATTCATATTAGATCGGAATTTTTCACTTATATTTAAATATATATATTTAGTACATATATAAATATAAATATTTTATTAATTTTTATAATTCTATAATTTAATTATGATAAAGAAAAATAATAATTAATAAGATTAATTCAATTTGTATTGACTTTTTATTATCCATATAAAAGTTTAATTATCTTAATCGAATGCCTGTGAATTTTATAAAGAAATTTTTCATTTAAAATAAAATTAATGCTATCAAAGAAAGAATTAAAAATATTAAATAACTTTTAATCATATTAAACAAGTGTATTTATATTGCAATGCTTTTTAAATTATTATACACGCGTCCATTGCACAATAGGATTCCAAATTACTATTTTTATCTGTGAAAATACCTGTTGCTACTGCAAGGATTTCAAGGAATACAGGTTTAAAAGGTTATTTAATTTAATGACTTTTTATTAACCACAAGTTGTGGTATTTACCTGTTAGTTATGAAACTATTGTATTGGGCTAAACCTTTTCGAATGGTTAGTGTGCCAATAGATATGGTAAATTTCCAATAGGCAAATACATAGATCTTAACTGTAGGTTTTGGAGAAGGAATTGTGGCTAAAGAAAGCATGAAACATTTTCTGCCCGGAGCTTCAAGGAAATAGATGAAATTTCCTTGAGCGATTTAAGTCTATACTCTGCAACATGAATTTAAGATGTTTACAAAACTTTTTTCTATCGGCGATATCTTATAGTAGCATTAATCCATTCCTCAACAAGAACCTGGAATATTTAGAAATTTTCGTCATACAGGTAGTTGTCCAAGCTATTCAGTAACCATGTACTAATTCTCATATGGATCTTCCTCCATGTCAAGGTGCATACGAATTTAAGGTCAAGTAGTTCCTTCTTCAGTTAAATTTCCATAAATTGAAATTTCCATCTACAGTCCGTCTAAGAACATAGTGCGAGAAAGGATTTTTTTTTTAATTGAAGACATATAATTTGGTAGGGAAATAAGATTCTGGGATTATGGGGAATGAGTAAAATTGGATAGGAAAAAGGGATTCTTTTTCAACTTTGCTAAATCGTACAGATATTCATTTCCAATTTTAGGCAATACATTTGGTGGTATATGGTTCAATATGCGTGTTGCACCTCCTGAATAGTTCAACTATTTAGGGGTGAGCATCTGTTGCCCTCCTGATATGCTTTTGGAAAATCTTGAGTGAAGGCATTATTTGGTGTATTTTTTTTAGAAATGAATAGCCCTTCAAGACATCTATTGATTAAAAATTAATTTTCTTGCCTTACTGGAAGCTTGTGCAATATTGTTTGCAATATTCCAAGATTGAGAGCTAAATGGTTTAAAAATTGAGAAATTCGATCCCTGGATTCCCTGCCACCGTAAAAGTTTTAATGCTAAGAACTTAAAAATATAAATCAAATCTTAAAAATTTTTTAAAATATATATTTTCAATATAGGTAGAACTGGAAATAAGCCCATTTATTTTAACAATGAAACTTAAACAGAAGTGCCAATTTATTCAATTCGTTGACTATATTAAGATTTCAACAGCTCTATAGTAAAATTCACAAATAAATGTTTATTAATTTTCGAATACATGATTTTATTAATTTTTTACAATTCAATAAATATTTATGAAGTGATTCAATAAAATAAAAAACCTAATTCTCTTTATTTTAATGAAAATAACGTTAAAAGTTTATTATTGCATAAAATGGAAGCGGCACTAGTTATTGGAATAACCAAAAACGATTTTTTAAATTCATAAACTTTTAAATTTGTCTCTGGATCGTTTTTTTTTTTAATTTTGAGATATATAAGTACGTATACCAATTTTAAAACCACATTTACAAAAAAACCTTAAAATATTCACATTTCATATGTGAGTCATCACAATTCACAACCAAAAAAGAAATCAGTACGAAATGTGTCGATGTGGTGGGAAAACAAAAGGAAGCAAAGCAGCATGAAAAATCAAGGTTTTTAATGGTGCACATTTTACACATTTGATGAAGAAACTAAAATTAGTTACCTTGGACTTAAGTCTTGACGAAAATTTTCAATTTATCAATTTCTAGAACACAGATTCCAGTGCATGGAAGCAAACACACATTGCTAGAATATGCAAAACTTCAAAAGCCACCTAATTAATGTGTTCGTACTTCCAAAAGATTGTGTGCAAATTTAATACAACATTAACACAATCTTTTTTGCATCCAAGCACATAAAAAGCTCGAAAGCCATCTATTGGAGCAGAAAATTCCGCCTTTAACGCAGCAAATTTACAACTCTTTTTGAACCTAACTTTAGGATGGGAACTGTGATACGAATGTCCAGCATGGTTTCGAAGGGATGTAAAAGAACTTTTGGGAATCGGAGAATGTAGAAAATGATTTTGAGATTATGGAATGAAGAAAATTGAACGATATAAAATTGCATACTTCTAGGAATTTTTTTTTGGAGTATAATATGAGTAGGTATTTTAAAATAAGTGATCAAATAAATTATGTAAAAAATACCCAGTAGTGCTTAGGTCAAATTATTACCTAAATCAAGGTTCATTTACATTTTTGAAGCCATTTCCTCCAAAGCTAGTAGTTTTTCCAATTTCCTTAAGTCCTTAAACCTAATTTATGCATTCCAAATTTTTTATAATTTTCTTAAACCGACATCCCGGCAGACGAACCTAGTAAAAATTTCAAATATTTTTTTTTTTTGAAAAATTGTTCTGAGTGAAATGAAAAAATTTGATTTCGTGCCTTGAATTTCGTTTTGGTTGTTTTTCTTTTTTCTTCATTTTATTAAAAGGACATCATGAAAATTGCTTGTTCATATTTGGATTTTTGTTCAATATTATTTAAAAAATACAAAACCAAAAACCCAAAAATATTAAAAACAAAAGGCAGATATTCAAAAATAATATTATATATTTTTTTTTTTGTGTTCCATTTCTTTTGTATTCCATTTTGTTAGTGGCACTTCAAATTTATGCCCTCAAATCAAAAAAATTCCCATAGAGATTAGCACTTAACGAACGTGGAAATTGGCATTCGATGATTATGAAAATAAAAACTCAGAAAAACCAAAAAAATTGGAAAAATGAAAAAAGAAAAAAAAAGCAAAACCGAATTTTTAACTTCTTTTAAGGATCATCCCCAATATATAATAAAGGACAATATAAAATAAATATGCCAATGTTTATTCAGACATTTACTTTCGGGATTGCTATGGAAATATAATACAGAAATTTTTCACACAAGTGTCAATTTGTTTCGATTCAATGGAAAAAAAAAAATTTTTTTTTTTTTTATTGTATGAAATATAAAAATTAAGCTATAATAAGTGACAGAATATTTTTATTACATATTTTAATATTGACAAGAATTACTTATGTAAATGTATGTGTAAAAATTAAAATAAAAACTATATGGAATTTTATTTAAAAGTTACTTTTTTTTAAATTTATACAAAAGGGAATTAATTGGGATTGAAAGAGATTTTCTTTACAATTGTTTTGTACAAGAAACAAACATTAAAAGAAAGGCACCACATATAGGCTGTACTTAAAATAACAGCTGTATGGCGTGCCTTCGGAACGTGTTGAATTAGTCGTTAGGTACAAAAATCACATTCTTCAAAATCAAAATTTAGGATGAGACTTTTATAGATGTAAAGAGAAATGGCCAAATTCGGCATTGCGGAATTGATTTGGAATAGGAATTTTTCGTCTAAGGTTTTAATTCTGTGGGATAATGGAATTAAGCTTGTGAGCAGCATTCCAGCATTTTTAATTATGAAATCGGGAACTACAGAAAATGTAAGTAAAAATTTGGATTGGGTTCCGTTTCCGTTTTTTCGAAGGATTGCCTTGGAAAATTAATTTATATAATAGGAACTCGTTTGTTGTCCTGTATGGTTTCAGTCTAGAGATTTTTGGAAAATAAGTTGCCGAATTAATGATCGGTATACAAAATCTTACAAAATTAACATTCGCTGCGCAAGTGATTTCGGTATTCATCCGAATATTTTCTTCGGGCAAAGGGCTGTTTTTTAAAACCAGCAATCCCATTACCATAAGAGTCTAAACTTCCTGGTAGTAGTTTCCAGGTGCCTCTTTTTCCCATTTTAACTATTTCTCATATTTTTGTGATAGGAATTCGTTCGTCGTCCTGTAAAATCAAAATCCTGAGATTTTTGGATAAAAGCTTGGATTTGTATTTAACATATTACTCGATTTAAATTCAATGCGCAAGCAGTTTAGGTCTTTGTCCATTTATTTTGGCCATGGGAAGAGGTGTTTAGGATTCCAACACTTCTAGGAAAATTTGTTTCCATGTGCTTTTTTAAAAACCCACAATCCTGCCTGGGCAAGAAAAAACGGACGTCGAAACCATCGATGAACTAATATAATAAACGAAACTTCCAAAATAAATTGCCTCTTAAGTCTATAGAAGATTTTAAATTCCTATTTCAGTGTTGCATAGTCTGTAATTAAAATTTCTTAAAAATTTTCACCTACATTTTAACCTAAAAACCTCAAAAACCAAAATTTTAAATTTCAATGCATTTTAAAAGCTTATTCCAAAAATTTATAAAGCCAATTTATTCAATTTTAAATTTCTTGAAAAACTAATAAAAAAACTAATTTTTAATTACTAATTTGAAAATTAGACATTTTTATTGAATTTTCAAAATTTATTTCCCATAAATAATTCCATAAAATAATCTTGTACTACACATATTTTAATATTCAATTAATTTTAAAAACATATTCACATACATTTGAGTAGATTTTGAAAACTATTGAAAACTTAGATTTTAAATAATAGATTTCAAAATATATTCGTTACTATTAATTTAAAATTATTAATACATTTTGAATATTTATTTTCAAGAGTAGGTATTCATGAATTTAAAATTTTCACCAATTTATCTTCCAATAAATATGTTAAATATAATATTTAAAATTTATATAGGTATGTCTAAAGATACAATATGATATTAATTTTCTAAAATATTAGAAAATATTATAATTAAAAATTTATTTCTTGGCTTATTTTATACACATGTATACAAAAATAATTAAATAAATTATTTAATAAAATAATATTATCTTGCTTGTTTTGAAAAATTGAATCTTAAAGACATTTATTTTATCTTATATAAATTATTTAAAGAAATGAATTAAGTTAATTAATTTTTGAGAGAAATTTTTGAAGAATTTGAACAAATCAGGGGGGATGTAACAGTTGACATGTGTTGATTTAAAATAAACATGGTGATGGACACTATATGATTATTATTAAAATTAATTGTTAATTTCCCGGGACACAAACCACTCCTTATAAACTATACAAAAAACCACTCATTGTAGGCTAAAAAGTTATCTAAAGACTTAAGAAATATTTTAAATATTTAAATAATATTAGATATATATTTTATAATATAAATTATAAAAATTTACGCAAATCCTAAAAGTATGCAATTTCTTAAAATTGATATTTTGGCATATATATACCGAGAAAAAAACATTTGATTAGCCTTGTCAGTGCAGTATTTAGTACCTAGCGTATGAACCGAGAAGATCCGGGTTAGAACTCTGCACAGATCCTAAATTATTTTCTAAATTATAATTACTCAGATAAATCCTTAAAGTATGCAATTTTCAATATTTGATATTCTGAGATCTCTATATGTTTTCGTATAATCTAGAAGTTTTGGAATCAGATGGATCTGTGGACGTTAGAAGTAAAACTTAACAAATTATATTACCCAACATTTTTTCTTAAATTTTTATTAAATTCCTTAAATTTTATTAATAACAAATAATTGTCTCCTTATAATAATTTAAAATACTTTCATATTTATTCAACTTTATTTTGAAAGTACAATTATTATAATTTTAATTCAGAGAAAATTGAAATTATATTCTTCTGGCATTTACAATATTTTCCATAAAAAAATTTCCAGCTTCAAATTTTCCAGGATAAAGTTTTATCCTTTATTTTCTTCTTCTTATAGGGGAATCCTTAATCAGATTAAAGTTAAAACCTCTAGCATTAAATTGTCTATTTGTGTATGCAACAAATTTTATTATTAGAAAAAGTATATTTTATGTATATTATTTTTTTATAAGGATATTTTTCGAAGGATATTTTTTATATATGTACACACAAAAAATAAAAATAATATAATATGAAATTAACATCAAACTTTTAGATAAATCTTAAAATAACTACGAATTATTTATTTTCAATTCAATTGTTTACAAATTATGAAGAAAATAAAAAACAAAATATTCCAAAGCTAAAGTTTTTATTAACTAAATATTTTATAAAAGTAACTGTAACTGTTTATTTTATATATATATGTGTGTGCGTATTTGACCCTGTACTATAAAAAAGGATCAAGATGTAATATGGAAATTGTTTTTTTATTAATATTAAAATAGGTGTATTTGGTAGTAAACATAATTGAATAGGGTTTAAAATTATATATATACATTTTCTGTTTTTAAAGTAACGGCCTAAAAAGTTCCATAGCAACCAAACAGGAGAGCCCGGATTTGTTATTTCCAAAACAATATATAAAAGTCCCGGAGATCCTTTCAACGGTAGCTGCCAACCCCATAGTGGCATGTAGCTGATTTTTATATTATGGTCTTTAAAAAGCCCTCAACGCCCAAGCATAAACTTGCAGTCATCCTCAAAATATAAAGGAAGGTGAATGAAGATTTTGAAACAAATGAGGTTTGGTCACAGATAAAATTCAGTCTTAAAGATCCTTTCAATGGTAGGCGCCAGCCGCATGGTGGCATGTAGTTGACTATAGACTTTTATATTATGGTCTTTGAATGGTTCTCAAAGCCGAGCAAGATAAACTGAAACCATGGTTACAATTAATTTCTAAAAAGTTCCCATAAGTGTCAATTTTCTTATTAGATAGCAATCAAAAGAACAGGTTCAGTAGATTCAAATACATTTAACCAAAGCCCTTTATCAGTCTTCGTCTACAACTGAGTGTAATATTAAGAAGATATGATAATTTGTATGAAACTAAATTGAAACAATGAAATTGCCAATAACAGTCCCTAAGTTTGACTTGAGGCCTCTTAAGAATTGATAATAGTTCGAAAAAGTGACCCATTACCTACTATCAATATCTAAAGCTATGAAGATATTACACCTTCACAATTCAGAAATTCTTATTCGAACTCAAGCCCAATCTTTAAGAATTATACAACAAATTAATTTCCCATAAAACCATAAAGCAATGATTTAATCTTAGTGTAGCTTACAGCGACACTTTGACGATTAACTAGAATACAACAATCTCACTATGGTTTGACCAAATGCGAGTCACCCTAGAGCAGACAAACTTTTTACTTCAAATCACATTGAAACTTAATTTTTTTTAAAATCATTGAACATTTATTTACCATTACCATTTAGTTGCTATTTTATTTAAAAAGTAACTTAAGAAGTGTATCTGGAGGCAACGCAAGTATTGGATCATCACTTTTCAATTTAATTTTAAATTTCAATTAGTTTTATCTCTACAAAATCCAAAATCGATACAAATTTTTTTTTTTTTTTGTAAATTTTCTTTTGAACTTTGTCCCAAGTTCACCTCTGACCATAGAATATTACCTATACAAATAATATCACCTAGTAAACCACCATGTAAATTCATTAAATACAAATAATATTATTCTAAAAAATGTTTCTCAATAGTACAAATATACAAATATATATTCAAAATAAAATTTAAAATACCATGAATTTTTTTAATATAAATAAATATATAAAATAAAGAAATAAATAAATAAAATATTAACTGGTATTGTTATGATAACAATTCATGTTAGATTAGAGATTAAAATTTATACAATGATATTTAAATCCCAATATTTTGTTTTTTTTTTCTGGAAAATGGAAAATGAAAAAGGGAAAAGTTAATATATAGGTTCTTTTTCTTTAAAAAAATTTTTTTATATTATTTTTTCATTATTTTTTTAGAGAATAAATTGAGTTTAAAATTGGCCGAAACTTGGCACACAAACATAAACTGTGTTATTTTTATATTTTTGAAGATGTATGAGAAGAAAAAAAAATGTCTAAAGATATTCAAAATTTTTAAATTCGTTTTGAGGCAGGTAACAAAATCAGGTTGTCTTGTATATAACAACTAGTATTTGGAGCTTTTTGGATACTTCTTTTAGTTAATCTACTCCTTTATTAAATCTGGGAAAGATCAAAACTTTAGGTCTGAAAATACATCTGAAAACAGATGTTTAAATGCTTATTAAAAATTTATAACGGCACTTCCTCTGCACTGCTTAATGCTAGAAAATCATAACTGTACTTCCTCTGTACTGCTTAAAATGATGAAAAGTTCCAAAATTTAACTAATTTCTAATTTAACTAATAAAATTACAGTTAAAACATCACAGTAATTATAATTTAGTCTCACTACTTACAATTACTGTGACGTTTTTTTTTTTCGAAGCTTCTACTCTATTCAGAAGTACAGTTCTTAATCGATTGTGTTGTTCCTTTATTCTCAAAACATTATTTTGAAAGATAGTCCCGGTTCATTTCACTACATCCTAAAAATTCTACTGTTTGGAACACATAATGAAGTCATTTTCTTCAAATTAGATTGATAAAGAATTTAAACACTAATTTGGATCTAATGTCTTAGTATAATTTCGGGATAATTAATCTCTACATAGCTACTCTGTATTTGTTCTGGTTCATTTATCTTCATCCAACTTTTACCTCAACTTAATTTTAAACTTGATACTGGAATTACTTGTAAGTGCTAGGAACAAAAAAACGGTTTGAAGCACAGCTAAAACTCCAAGACTACATTGTCTTAACTACTTATTTTCATGATTCAAAATATGATACTAAAACTATTGAAAAACTAATAAACCTGTCTTCGAGCAATACTTTTTGGATTAATGATTTATTCTCAGTCAATTTTCACTTAAGTTTTGTTCCTCAATAGCTTCAATAGCTTCATAAAATTTCTCAATAGCTTCTGAAGTCTTAATGGATTGAAGTCCCCGTTTGGCGTACATCTTCTTAAATACCGATCCTAGAATTTGTTTCTCCAACATCATACTTTCATGTATCTTAAGATATTTTGGTAACAATGAAAAGATTTTTTTTTGTACTTTTGTTACGCAGTATTAAAAAAAAAGGATCCATTTCAATTTTTAAGAATTTATACTGGTTCCTTTTTTTTTTAACAAATACATATAATAAACAGTTATCAAAATTTCATTTTATTAAATTGTTACCCATTCGTTTTATTTTTTTTGGTTTCCTTTTCTTGTTTTTTTTTTAAAGCTTAACTTTAATAGACCAAAAAAAAAAAAATGAAAAAAAGGGACAACAATATACCTGTATATTTTCTTTTCATTTGAAAAAAAAACTTTTTTTATTTAGTTAAAAAAAAACCGAAATGCGATGTTTATCAAAGCTATTTTATTTTTATAATTTTATTGTTATTATTTCTATTGTGGTATGTGTGTATATTAGTGTGTGTGTGTGAATATAAAAATCTTTATCTAAAAGAAAATTGTATCTTATATATTTAAATGTTTTGATATTAATCTTAGTGTGTGCCTCAATGGGATTACAATGGAAATAAAAAACGAAATGCGTAAATGTAAAATCAAATTAAAGGGTCCTTTATTTTGTTTGTTGTTGTTTTTTTTTTTCTTATTCCAAATTTGAGATTTAATAAAATTACGTTTATTCACAAAATTTAGACTCTATAAATAAATCAAAGGAATGAAATTTATTAAATAAGGGAGGAATAATTAATATTGGAAATGAGATGTTCCAGATATTTATAGAATCCTTCCGTAGGATCGATTAGAGAGGCGAACAAACTAGTTGAAAAGGAAGGTTTGAAGGGAGGTGGATTCCCTAATTTCAATGTAAAACAAAATTTAAGAAAAGTAGAAGCAGATCAAAAATAAAATGGTGGATAAAGATTGATGACCTATTCGGCTGTAGTGACTAAAACATTTGATTCGATATCTTTCTCTCATAAGGGATTGATTGGAATCAGCGAGAATAAGAATTATTGGTAAAACGTGCAAGACAATATTTAGTAAGCTATATAAGTACATAGTATGCCCCTTAATTAGAATTTTTGCTTCAAACTAATTTTGAAAAGAAGTTTCTTAAAAATATGTGAACTAGAAGCCTAAATGTATCACTGACTGTAAGTTAGGTTATGTATAAAAAAAATTCTTAAATTTTAGTACGATACCAAGTTTATATTACTAATGCATCATAATTTTCAATTTTTTCTAACAATCTATCAAAACCCGCAGAAATGGAACTTAAACTATACGATGTAAGAAGAACTAACAATATCACTAAGAAGAAGAAAAGTTTTCAATATCATATTCAGTTTTAAGAATCCGAGGAACTTTCAAATTAAGTTTCGTATTTTGTACCTCTTTACCAACTATTTAACTAAATTATGGTTTAAACCTTCTGAAGAATCCATGCCCGCCAGTTTACAATAACAAGATAGGCGTTGATGCAATAAGCGTTTTAACTTATCCCTTTCAATTCGATGTCTTACTGTAGAGTATATTAGCCTCATTAGGAGTCTAGTTGATAGATCAAAGAACTATTGACAAAATACCTTCAACTATTAATTATAATCAAATATCCCTCTGATTACAAAGAAGAAGATTGGAGTCTCAGATTAATGCAACAAGTGTTTCAAACTTTATACCTTTAAATCCAATGTCTAATTGCATAGTTTGCATAGTATTCAACAACTTTTGACTAGAAAATTAGTGTCTTTCGAATCTCTCCTGAAGCTTTGAAACTTTTAGGTGAAGAGGTTAAACCGAAAACCTGTTGACTGAATGACTGGCTTCTTTATTATGGCTCCAGAAGGAACACCAACTTTTGCCGGCATTTACCGTTATTATAAAAAGTGCGACGCCATAAAATTGTATGATTGACTGAATGACTGGCTTCTCCGTTATGAAACCAGAAGAAACACCAACGTTTGACGGCATTTACCGTTATTATGTAAAGTACGACGCCATAAAATTGTATTATTAACCATAGATCTGTTTTACATATAAAGTTTATTTTGTCTCATCTATTTAAAAGTTTATTTATTTTATTATGTTGGAAAAACAAAGTTCTAATTTTGTTTTTTGTCTAGTAGTTTATTGATGACATATTCTTTCTAATTTTGTAATATTAAGAAATTATTATTAGTTAAAAATATATATTTCATAATTTATCGTCTTATTAATTTTTGTCTTTTTTCCACCCTTTTTTTTTAGATTTTTCCGCCACACAAAATTTTTTTTTATTTGTTTGTTTTTTTAAATCATAAATTTTTTAAAATTGATTCTAAATTCTTATGATTATTGGCTAAAATTGTTTTTTGAGAATAAAAACATGACTGACATGACATTATTGCATGTATTTTATTATTTATTTTCTATATCTAATTTTGTATATTTTTTTTTTTTTATTTCAAAAACAAAAATAAAAAATTTATTTATGATTGTTGAAAAACTTATAAATTTAAAAATTTTTTTTTTATTTTATTTAAAATAAATTCAAAGAATTTGTTTAATGATTCATTAAAGTTATTAGGTCAAATAAATCTATGGAAGTTTTTATTTTTAATTTGTTGTGTCTGGTTTAAATTATATAAAATTGAACTTCCTTGGTGTCCACCTTTTTTTATTTTGATTTTGCAAATTTTTTACCGAGGCAAATGTTGCTAGGAAACTGCTAATTGTTATGCGTACAATATTGAACCAGGACGTATCAATGGCTCCATGTTTTTACCTCTAACCCTTCCCAATTTATTTGTTTCATCCTAAATAGTCCTACATCAAATGAAACACTTTCTTTAATCACGCAGTTTTAACCAAGCCAAATACTCCCCAGACAATGTCAATTGTTATGTGTAGAATATTAAACTAGAACATATTAACGGTTCCTTAATTTGGCCTCTAACTCTTCGTAATTAATTCGATCATCCTTAAACGTGCCACATTAAATGGGACACTTATTTAAAGTCAATTGTTATATGTGCACTATTAAACTAGAACATATCAACGGCTCCTCATTTTTGCCTCCAAAACTTCCCTATTTATATGTATCATTATCAACACTTCCATATCAAATAGAACAGTTTTCTGCCCTTGAAGTCTTAAAGAGGTTTAGGTTGGTTAAGTTAAATAAAAAGACTGAATCCTTACAATCAAACTTCGTTTTATTCCGTATTGCATCATGGCCATCTATGGCCATCTCTTGTACTCTATTAGCTTCAATTGTTAACCAAAATAACCCTATCTATTAATTTTATCTATTGGGTACTATTAAAAAATTGTTACTACTATTTAATCACTCCCCTAAATTTTTTCTTCTTTTACATAACCTTATGATATAGCCTTAATTCACCTTTGTCTTTAAATTTCGCCTCTCTTCTATTGCTTTAACCTCATTAGTCATTACTCTTCAATTTCGGTTAAAGTGATGATTCTTTTAGGCAAAATTGAAAAGTTTTGAATCTCTCAGTTTTTTTAACAGTACTACTTACATTAGGTGCTGTAAATTGTCTTGCATAGTACATTTTTACAGAACTCAATAGTCATTTTATTTAGGGACTGCACAATACAAAGACTCGACTCCATAACTATTGAAATAATTATAGTTTTTTAAGTTAATTATATAATCATATATCAATTTTTTTTTAATTTTCCGTTTTTTTTTTTTCTTTTCAGGATGCAATTACACTATTTATTATTTACTCTACTCATAAGTCAATGTTTAGCTGAAACAAAATGGGTATGGGAACGAAATTATAACACAGATCCATATGCAACAAGCACAAATCGAAGAGAATCAGCAGGTTTTAGATATCCAACAGATTATCAACAATATGATAAAGATCGTTTTAGAGAATTCGACAGAATTCGAGATTTCGAAAGATTAAGGGACCGTGATAGAGAACGTGAACGTGAAAGGGAGCGAGAACGTAATCGTGACCGTCATAGGGATAGAGAACCAATAACAGTACGACCATATACAAGACCAGGATCAGGACAAGAAGATTTTGATGATTATGAAATTGATAATTACGATCAATATAGACCGCAACCAAATTTAAGACCAGTAGCATTACCACCTCGTCCACTACCACCATTACCTCAACTGCCACCAAATCCAAATCTAAAACCAAATCCACAAAATGGTGTCTTAGTTGGTCCGAATGGTCCAAGTGGTACTATTGGTAGACCAATTAATAATATAATTAATAGTGGTAATAATCGTTTACCTTTAACAAATGGTCTTCAAAATCCTAATGATTTAAGACCAAATCCAGCGAATGGAGTTCTAGTTGGTCCTGGCGGTCCTACAGGTGTTATTGGTAGACCACAATTTGGAAATGGTGGAATTGGTAATAATGGTTTTCCACCGATTGGACCCAGCGGCCAAGGACCAAATTCATTTGGTCCACAAGTTTTTCCACAAATACCACAACAAGGATATCCAAATCAAGGCAATGGTATTCCACAAATACCAACAGGACCGGGAGGTAGTTCTTTAGGAGGTTTATATCCAAATTCAAATCAAGGACCTGGATCATTATATCCAAGTTATCCGATAGGACCAACTGGTATTGGTTCTTATGGTCAGGGCAGCATATACCCTGGCCAATATCCTAACACTGGTATTGGCAGTGGTCCTGGAGGTGGTGGTATTATTGGTCCTGGAGGTGGTGGTATTATTGGTCCTGGAGCTGGTAGCGGTGGTGGTCAATCACAAGGACAATATGGATTTTATCCAGCACAATATTATCCAATAGGTGTGGGTTATGGTGGACAAGGAAATAATTTTCAAGGCAATGAAGCTGGTAACAGACCATATCCCTATCCGTATAATAATGAATTAGGTTCTGATAATTATGGCAATAGATATTATGCACCAAATTTTGATGAATTTGGTAGAAGTGCAAGTAGCGAAAGTAAAACCAAAGATAAAGATAGTATAAAATTTGAAGATAGAAAAGTTAAAAAATCTGTAGATGATAAATTGGCTTATATTTAAATTCGAATTTTTTTTATTTTTGTTATTTTATAATTTTTTAATTTTATTTTTTTTTTAAAATGATTGAATATTCATAAGTGGTATTTGTATATATAAATATATGGATATGTGTATGTATAGTATTGTGATTAAAAATTTAATCTAAATTTTTTTTATTTTTATATATAAAAATAAAATGTAATAAAATTTTAATTAATTAAATTGGTATTGTTTTATTTTTAAGTTAAATATTTACTTACCTATTGTTGTTATAACAATAATTGAATAAAAAAGTGCTCCATGAAATGTCCATTGTAATTCTTCTTCATTTTCATTTCCATCCCATCCCTGTGATTTCATAGCAGTTAAAATTTCTGTTTCAAAAAACTGGAAAAATTTAATTGAATCTCTTGATATTATTTGATTTTAATTACGGTTTTTGATAATACTCACTGCTAATCTTTTTTCCACTTCTGATGTCCAATTTTCTTCACGCAAATATATTTGTTTGTCTGTAATATCCCATATAAAATCTGATACATTTTTCCGGATTTTTATTATCCCTCGTTTAACCTGTATTCGAATATAAAAAAAAATAAATGAAATTAAAAGAGTTTTAACCAATTGCCTCATATCCGCGGTTCTATACCAAATCTTAAAAAGGTATAAAACATTGGAATTGCATGCGACTTTAAGGTATCAAAAGTTTTTAGATAATCTACTCAATATATCAAATTTAAGCCAAATGCAATTTTTTCAAAAATTTCTAGAAATTAAAGGTTCCATAAACATAAAAACTCCTGAAACAGTTTTTAGATATTTAATTTTCCTAACCCCATTAAAATCCAGAATCAATTAGGATTCATTTCGAATTATGTGCCATCTGTTGAAAACTTAGAACATTTCTAATTTGATTATGTTCCGTTATGAAACCCATTTAGGAGGACAGCCAAAGATAGTTCAGGCAATTTGCTAAAATAACGCTATAGGCGTATGAAGCGCCCTAATATGACCTATCCCTATAACATCTCTTATTCTTCAATGCTAGAATCAAATTATTTTAAAATTAAAAATTTAATTTTTCAGGTGAGTTGCAATTTTAACATGGGTAAAAGGTAAGCTCTAAAATTCAGAATATTGTTATACTAGCATTAATAACTTAGATTTAATTCATCTAATATAGAACTAGTATGTTATTTAAACTTAAATTACTTTTGTTTCTATTGTAATTTTTAATTAATAAAATTGATTTTCACCTTAAAATAAAATTTAGAAAATATTCCAACAATTAAAATTAAAATTTAATTACAGTGCAGCACATTTATCATGTATTTAACATGTATTGGATCTTGTATCACTATTGCTACCTATTAACCGTTCAAACTAACCAATATTTAGAATCAAGTTCCGGTGGCCACTTCCTAAATTTTTAATTACAATTATATAAAAACATTCATAGTTCCAAAAAATTTCTAGAATATAACTAAGAATTAGAACAGTCGATTTCACATACATAAATGGTACATATAGCTTATACATACTATTAGAACCTAAAGGGTTAAATCTATATAAAATTTATACAAAAGAATTATACATGACTCTTGAAAATATATTTTGAAGAAACACCTTAAAATTCTAAGATTTATTGAAATATTAGAATAAGAGTTGCGATTTTAATTACATCCCGATCTTAAAGGGTTAAAAAATTAATATTGAATAAATTTAATATTTGTGAAACCTTTCGCAATTCCGAAAAGTTTAAAGATTTAATTAAAAATATATATTTCGCGATATATTTCCACTAACTATAATATATAAATATTGTCTATAACTACCATTAGGTCTTAAAGGGTTAAATTAATATTGAATAAAAAATCATTGAATTTATCATATTAAAAATTTTAAATTGATTTTTAAATTGTTAGCATTTAAAAAAATTTATTTTTAATATAAAGTAAAAAATTTTAATTAATTAAATATTTATTTATTTAATAATATAATAATTTTTTAAAAATATTAAATTTTTATATAATTAATTGCCTTTAAAAAATTGTTATTAAAATAAAAAATAATTTAAAATATTTAAAAAAAAAACACATTGAATTTTACCTCAATTTCATTTTCAGCTTCCAATTTTTCAAATAGTGCAGCACCACCAACACAATAAGCCACAACTAAAGATATTAATGTAACATGTGATATAATACATAATGTAAATGATGTTAAATATTTCCAAAAAACACATATACAATTTAAACAACGTCCACGTGGAGGTTTCTCTGGATAACCTGATGGTGGTGGAGGCATTGAATGTTCACGACGTGACATTTTTATTTTGTTTTTTATGAATTCTTTTTTTTTTTAAATTTTATTAATTTTTTATTTTTTATTTATTTGTGTACACATGTATATGTATGTGTGTATACACATATATATTAGGGATTAAATTTTTTTTATTTTATTTTTTATTTTTCCTATGAAAATCATTTTTTTATTCAAAATTTGTCAAGTAATTTTATCAATTTGAGTATTTTTTTGAGTGAAAATTTTTCATTGAGTGTAACCCAATCATTCAATCACTCTGTTGAAGTAATTCCTTGTTTTCAGCAGTATATCATTCAATTTTTAACACTTTTAATCTGTAAAAAAAAATAGAAGAAGAAGGTATTAAATATATAATTTTATTAAATTGATTTAAATTTAAATTAATTGCTCCTCGAAGTACAAGTAAAAGTACTCAAAGGATTTTCTTTAAATACCCACCAAATTAAACCCAAGAAAACTAAAACCTTTAATCAATCGAATAAATAATGGTCTCAATTTTATGGATCTTTAATACAATTTGTATTAAATCAGATTTCCGGAAATAAGCCTTACTAAAATACCGGAAGTAGCATCTAAACTAATTAATAGAGTTAACTTCAGAAGTAGAACTCAAATATTAAATTTAAATAACTATGGGAGTAGGATCTTAATAACAAATTTTGGTAGCCTGATAGAACCTTTTTGAACCAATTTTAGCCTGGTAAAACCTTTCGAGCCGTCTTTTAATATACAGAGCTAGAATATTTATGGAAATTAGCATTTCTTTATGTGGAATAAATTTAGATTTTTAACTGAATCGAATACCGGAAGTTTTATATCATACTGTATATATTAGGTTGTTTTTATTCTAGGATGTTTAAAATTTTTAGGATTTCTTTTTATTATAATGATGACAGCCTGTGGATTGGTATAGTCGCTAGACTTTCCAATCTGAAGTGCACATTCGCAATTCCTATGTAAAATAATCTAAATAATAAGGAGCTCCCTTTAAATATTATTCGCTGACAAAACTGCTTTGGATAATTTGGGATTGATGCGTACAATCCAACAATCTAAAACTTCTAATAACTTAGGATCGTTAAGATTCTGTACAATCTCCAGTTATAATAATCTCAGATTATTTTTTGCTTTTTTAACATTATATTCAACTAAATTACTTCATTAAATATAATTTAATCAAACTTTGATTTTCATATGTATCATATTATATATTGTCTATTCACTATTATGTTGAAGTTTGTTTTTATCTAGTCTTAAACATTTACTATACTAATGGCATATAATTATAGAAAAGTAAAGTTTTCAAAGACTTCTTGATTAGAAAATCCTGTTGAAAATAATTATTTAAATATTAAAAAAGTTTTTCACTCCTATATATGGTAAAAAATTACTTTAATATATTCTAATATATAAAAATGCACCTTTTCAAACAATTCATTATTTATGTAAAGTAAAATGGTCACTCGTTGACATCGAAATTTTTAGAGCGCTTCGAAATCCCGTTATAATTAACCAGTATATTCAATTTGGTCAAATAGTAATCTACTTAATGAGAAGATGAGTTCCAATTTTCTTTCAATAGTTTACTACAGCTAAAAAAATAACACTGAATACTCATGAAGGTAGTTAGGGAGAGCGGGACAGAGGAGCTACAACAGCTTATTTAATAAAAAAATTCTTAAATTTGCTAAGTTCTTTCCCATATTCAAAATCTTGGAAATAGTTTTGAAGACTTTTGCTCAAAGGATTCAAATGTGCTGGAAATAGGGTTTGAATATTTTTAAAAGTATAAAACTGAGAGGAAATGGAATGGCTTATACTAAAATTTTTTATCATTCGTGATAATCTTATTTAAAGGTGCTTGAGAAAGGTCTAATCTCATCATGAAACCTTAAATAGACGAAGCCACAAGTACTGTTCATCACATCATCACTCCTTTCAAATCTAATGTTCAAGAATGTCAATTTGTGAACACTTTACCCTATTTACAAAATTTAAATAGAAAAAAAAAGCTTTAGAAGAATAATTTAATTAACTTTTAATATTATATGAATAAAATTAATTTAAATTAATTTAAATAATAATGAAAGTTTAAGTATAGAATATTAGTTAGCCATTTAAAGTTTATGTTTTAGTTTTAAAAATTCTAACTATTTTAGTTTTGATTACAAAAATAAAATTTTAAAGTTTTTCATTTAATATGTAAGTACATATCTATGAAATTTCTAACTTAAATTGTTAAAATAAAATAATAGTTATTTTCATTTATCTGAAAAATTTTAATTCTGTGGTTTGAAACTTTTAACCATTTAATATCTGATCGAATATTGAAAAACTTTTATTTTTTTGGGTTTGTTAGAGTTTTAATACCAATTTTTTTGATTAGAAGCTTAGGTACCGAGTGTATTGTAAAATATGTATAGAAATATGGTAAGGTCTATAGTAATATTTGTTATAAAACCAAAATAAAATTAATCTCTTTCCAAAATTATATTTTAATTAATCAATCCTTATTTTCAGATTTAAATTTGGTTATTTTTTAGGGAAATCCCCTAAAAACAGAATTTAAAAAATGTTACTTATTTGTATAAAATCCAACGGATGTTTTAGTGAATCTCTTAAGGAGAAATTTATTTAAGTCAATTTTAAAATTCCAATCATTTGAGGGGGAATAGATTGGAGGGGAATAGAACAATATAACTGAAGGACAATAAACCTATCTAATGGATCAGGAAACAAAATTTGAAAAAGTGTAAAGACGTTATCGGCTTAAGTAAAATCGAAAAATAATCAACAATTTAACTTGACCACAGGGAATCTCTTAAAGATTATAATTTTAAAATTTTTATTTAATTATCTGGAAATTTTAATTGTAAAACAGTTGATGATAATATGCATTCCAATCAATTTTTCAGGAATTCTCTTGAGGCTTAGCTGCTTGATTTCTAAAAGGACGATTTTCTCATAAAAACCAACTGATGTTTCAAAAATTCTCTTGATTCCTCACAGCCAATCGATTCTCCAGAAATTCTTTCGCCGTAAAGGGTCCGGGAGTTTAAGTTTTAAAATCGCGATTATTGAAGTCAAGGACATTACAATCTGTTAGAAGTTATTTATTTAGACAAATCAAAGTAAAATGAATCGAACACTCAAACGGCACGGGAATGCAATAATCTAAAATCTATTACTATAATAACACAAGATGCAACAATTAGACCAAAATTAACAAATAACAACAGTTTGGATTTATTTTAAGTAAAAAAAATCTAAACTTTTAATATAATTAAGAAAAAACTGTTCCATTTCTTTTTTGAACAAAATTAAATTTAATTAAATTAATTTGATTTTGCACTGATGGAAAATTCTAAAATCATTTTATTAATTGATTTTTTTATTTTTCTAAAAAAAAAATTTTCATTATGTTTAAATATAGAAAATGCATTTAATTAATGGAAACCGTATATATATATATGTGTATATATATATATATATATATATATACAATAGAATAAAAAAAATTTATGCTCTTATTAGTATTTTAAAAAAAAGTGCTAACAAATATTTTTTTTTTATTCTGAAATAATCTAAATTGGAAAATAATTTTAAATTTCCTCAATTGTTCATTAAACAACAAGTTTTCTATTTTCTTTTTAATCGGAAAATCAAAATGAAAATGGAAAAAATAGTAGAATGAAAATGAAATCTCTCAAATGGTTTTTGGGTGATTTTTTGATGATTTAAAACGTTTTTTATTTTGAATACTTTTTATTTAATAAATTTTCTAAATTTATTTGGTTTTTTTTTTTTTAACATAATAACAAAATGGTGATTGAGTGATTTGTATTAAATAAAAATAACTGTAGATAAATTTGCTGAGTTAGATAAATTTGATTGATAGTTTGAATTGTAAAGTGGTCATACATATTTAATTTAAAAGAAATTCAAGAATTCTATATAAAATTAATTGGTAGTCGGAAGGAATCGATCAAGGGAAGCTTTGATTATCTAGAGGTCTTTGGTTTACATCACCAATTTTACTTTATCCTATTTGATTACATTGATGCAAAAGTTGAAGGAATCAAGTTAAAGACCTGTGGAACCTTTGGAACCTATGGTATAGAGATAAGTATAAGTAGATAAGTATAAGTTCCACACTTTTAGTATAAGTTCGCAAAATTATTTTTCGTCCAAACGCAAAAGGGTATAACCTTATGATTTTGAAACCCCTGAAAAGAAATTAGAACTTTAACCAAAAAGATGTAAATAGAAATGGAAAGAATATATGCATAATAAAGAGCACCTGGAACAAAGGCGATTACCAGCCTAACGGATTAACTTTTTACTTTATCTTCCGGAACAAACTAAAGTTAATGGGCTAGACTTACAATCAGCAAAAAATCAGCTAAGCAAGAATTTAATAAATATTAAAAACGGTGGTAGAGGATATACCGTTATTCTCAAAAATCATATTTCAAGGAAATTAAAAATTATTTATAATACACTTTAAATTTATATAAGTGAATATTAATCGTAATTTTTTAATAATTATGAATTATAATTTATTGTATACACATATGTATATGTATGTTATATATATATATATAAAATATATATATTATACGTATAGAATTCATAAATTTTTAAACTGGAAAAAAAACGATTTTTTTTTTATTTAATTCAACAAAAGCAATCATTACATTTTTATTTTTTTTTATCAATTGAAGATTAAATTAAATACCATTATATGGATAAGTTCAGCTATCAACAACAACAATAAAAAAAAATAACAATAACAAAAAAATAATTTAAGACACTTAATTTTATTTGTTATTTAATAACTATACATTGAAATCGAGTCTATTTAAAGTTTTATAGATTTTTTCATTTTTTTATTCTCTTTAAAAAAAATTATAATAAAATAAAAATTATATATTTTTTTTTTAATTTAAATTATTATTTTTGTCTGAAAAATGTAATGTTGTATGTTTAAAAGTAAATTGTATATATTTTGAACCAAATTGCACAACAAAAAATTAAATTGTTTCAATTAAATTTTTCAGAACTCATTAGCAAGTAAATTAAGTAATTGTAAAAAAATAAAAAACGCAAAATTTAAATTGAAACTTATTTTTATTCATATTTACTTCAATAATTATTACATCCATTTTATTTTAATTTATTTTTTTTTTAAATATAAACACAATTTCAATATATTTAATACGTACAAAAGCAGCAAGAAAAAAAAAATAGACAGACAAGGGATTGTGAAAAGTTAGGGGTTCCGATTTGGGGTACATTTAGTTGAGGTATAAAGTATCTCTGAATTATATTTAGCTTAGCTCTTAAAATATAATAATTTTAAACGATTCAGGTATTGGGGTTCAGGCTTCAGGCTTTCAGACGGTGCAAGATCTTAGATTCTACCCTCGGTCAGATCATATTCATCAGTAGTAATTAATATAATAGATTTTGAATTTAAGTTTCTTAAGAGCTGTGGCTTTGCAATTGTAATTACTCGAAATGCAAATATTTGTGGACCTGCTATCTAGTACTATGTAAAACGATGTAAGAGCATCTTAATCCAAATTCAACTAGCTATGCTTTTTAGTATCAAACCATTCCTGGTCTTAATTCAATAAAAGGCTCAGGATGTATATCTTAAGTGAAGTCCACTCTGTTCAGTTTGTGTTTGGCTTTATTAAATCATGTACCAGATAATTTGACGGCCCCTTAGTTTCAAATCTACTTACACTTGTTTAGTTCTTCTAAATGTATAATATGCTAGCCTGATATGGGGTTCATTTTATAAAATCCATTTACTGAAAATTGAATCTGTCTTAAAATACAATTTTTTAGATTTGCTCTACGCCATCTTATAAGGAGATACTTTTGAAATCCTCCTTCTAGATTAATTTTCTAATCCTTTGTTCTCAATTTAATCTTTAATATCTAAGTACACTAAAAAACTTCGAATCCTCACCGATATAAAGATTTATCTATTTTTGACAAAATTGGTCAAAGTAGCCATTCAGTCTAAAAAGTTATTTGACAAAATTTGTTTATGTTCGAATACCCGCCTACAGAGTCGAATTCATTTAATAAAATTCATCTCCTACTACGACATACAACTGATAAGGAAGTTCCGTTATTCACATGCAATAACTTTCCATATCAATGGACAGACTTTACAAATAAAAAATTATAAATATAAGTTTCATTTAGAATTTCTCTTTTTTTTTTGCAAAATCTGCTTAAAAATGAAACCATGACAATTTAATTTTCATTTCAATAGTTATTTTAATTGAACTGACGTTAAATTACAATTACAATAACACAAAAAAAAATAATAAAACATATCCTGTTCTTGTTTAACAATAAAACAATATTTTTATATACATATTTATATATATTTATATATATATTTATACATATATATATATATATACATATTTATTGCATGATAGGATACTGTTTAATATTAAATAAATAAAAAAAAAAAAAAAGTCTAACAATAATAAAATGAAAAGAATATGCCAATATATATATATATAATATATTAATATATAATATATTCAATATTTAATGTATTATTTTAATTTTTTTCATGTATTATATTAATACAATCAAGCATTATATAAACTGTTTTTTTTTTCTATAATCCGTTACAAAGACAAAAAAAAAAACAAAAAAAAAAAGGACAAAGAAAAAATCAAAAAAAAAAAAACAAAGACAGAAACAGAAACAGAAAAAATAAAATTGTACGTTGTCATAAGAACAGTAGTTGATCATTTATTTAACTTTTTTTTTAATTAATTAATTAATTGATATTTTAATATATTTAATCGCACCTTTTAATTTTACCCAACAACATTTTTTTTTTAATTTTTACAATAAAAACATTAAATTAACAATATGAAATGTCAAAAAATATTTTAATTATATAAATTAATATTAATTTAATACAATAAAAATGTAATAGATACTATATAAATTATAATATAAAAAAGCGTAAGCCTAAAAGTATGCAATTTTTATTATTTTCTATTTTTTGATCCTAAATAGATGGTGGCAAAGTTTGGCATGGGGGTTTGTAGCCACAAAAAGGAAGGAAATTAGGTATAAACATTTATATGTGTATATTCTTTTTCAAGGTCACTTTCAGAGACGATTCAACTATGACTGTCCGTTAGTTCGTTCGTATTACAACTCAAAAAACATTTTTAGACTAGGTTACTATATACCAGGGGGAAAGAATTCAAAGGAGAGGATGGAAAAAGGGTTAAGGTTTTAAAAAGTCGAATGCTGGATTAAAGTTATTTATAATGCTTCTGATGAACCGGCTAAAGGAGAATTCCTCCCACCCTAAAGAGAATACCTCCGAAGCCAATAAAGATGGAACTTTCAAATTTTATATAAGATTAATATTTTATAATCCTAGTTGGTATATTCTGTGTTACATTATAAAAACTTATATAAATAATTTAAATCCAGATTTATCCGTATTGTTTATGATCTTTATAAATATTAACATTTAATTCAATACTTCGGATACAAAATATGATATTTAAAAAAGGAAAAGCTATATAAACTCTTAATACTGTTAAATATTTAAATATTGTTAAATAATAACATTTAATATTAAGTATTATAATAAGTATTAACTCTTTTCAATGTTATTTTATTTATATTAATAATATTGATTATTATGTTTAAAAAAAATTTAATTAAATTCAAATGAAAAATAATTCATTAATCCAAGTCTAAAGTGTAAAATATAAATTATACAAAAGTTCACTAAACAGTCACCAAACAATAAGTTCGGATTTCAATTTTTTAAACTTATAACCAATTTAAACCAATAACTTATCAAAAAAAATGACTTGATTATTAATTAGTTATTGGGGCCCTGGTATAATACACATACAACAGTTTCCCAATAATTTAATTCAATTAATCAAAATACTTTATGTTTTTAAGTATCAAATAAAGTTTAAAGTTGTATTCAATTAAAAGTAATTTAATTCCGCCTAAAAATATGCAATTTCATATAAAATTCTTAGTTTTCTTACATTTCTAATCGTAAATAACTAATTCAGTCGTAAATGGATTTAAATTTCCGACATTTTATTAAATTACTTTAGATTTTTGCCGCCAAAAGGAATCTGACCCTTTAGAACCAACAAAAAGGAACTAATAGACAATTTTAAATTACAATGTAACCATATTGTCTTATTACTTAAACGAAATTTTTAACAAGAATACCCTTACGAATACATTCATTTTCAATTAACTTGATATAATGTTTGTATTCATTCGAAAATAATCATTAAAAAACAAGAAATAAAAACAAAAAAAAATGAATTTACAAATACTTAACCTCAACATATTACCAACCATATTCAGAACATATTAAATTTGTTGTGTCCTATCGGAGTTAATGTTTTTATTAACTTGTTAAGTTTATTTTCAATATTGAATATTAATAAAACATCCAATTTTCTTTTTTGGAAAAGCGTCTCTTGGAAAAAATTTTTTTTTTTTTTTTAATTTGTATTTTAATACGATTTTATCTTGTATTTTATTCTTTCTTTTATTTTTCAATAACCTCCATTTACTTTTCAATTTGCTTTTTTGGTGCTTTCCTATACACTCAGACCGTTGAAGTGGTAATAAATACAATATAATTGATATTTTGATAACTGTTGATGATTATTTGGGAAAAGGAAATAGCCAACAAAAAAGAAAGAGATTCAAACAAGAAATTAAATTCAAAAATTAAATTCGTATTGAATTGAAAATAAAATAAAATGTTGTTATTCAAAACTCAGAAGCGATGGTATTTCATTTTCAAAGCCAATGAACTCCTACAGAGAACATTTTGGGCTCCTGGAATTTAACAGGATTTAAATTTTTAATCTAAATTTTACTTTTATTAAATATTAATTAAATAAAAAAATTCCAACCTCGAATCAAAAATTATATTTAATTCAATACATAATCAAATAGCTTTAATATTTGCCTAGAAGTATGCAATATTTGGATATAATGGATAAAACAAAGTTCCCTTGAGTTCTAAACTTAATTTTTATGTTGCAATCCAATGCAAAACGTGGACTTTTATTGCCAAGCAGCTGATCCCATATTTTCTTATCCAAAAACTATGAGCTTAAGATTTCTTTAACAATTAAACGCATTTCAAATAGCGTTTAATATTTCATCATGGATTTTATCGCTTCCCAAAATTCAATTTGTTGCTATTCTTTTGAAATTCGTAACACAAAATAATAACCAAAAAGGATAGTATAACAGTAAAAACGAAGAAAGCCATACAAAAAAATTGAAAATGAAATAAATACATGGAATCAATGTGTGTGTAGTATTAATAATACAAAAAAAAAAAAATAATTTAAGCAACAGTATATTTAAATTAAAATATAGCTCAACCTTTATTTGCTGATCATAATTAAAAATTTATTAAAGAATTGCTGGAAAATTTGTTTTCTTAAGTTGAAAGGAACTTAAATTGAGGGAACATTTGCATTATGAAGAGTGAATGAAGGCAGAAACAGAACTTAATCCTGGATTTGTGCAAGCTTACAGAATCGATTCAAAACTTTACCTGATATTAAAACTCTGCATAATATCTCCCTTATTCAACATTATTGTACATTAACATATATTTAAAAACTATGAGATGGATTATTTTAATTGTAGTAGAATACTTTAAAATGAAGCACCTTTAATATTTAAAGCGGCTTTCACAAAAAGCGTTTTATCGTAACAAGCTTTAAACTACCTATGAATTTCCATACTATTAGCACCAGCAGCCTCTATACTGTTGAAATAAAGTTGTAGGACACAACGCCAGCAAGATATTTGCAAACAAAAGATTATATCTATTATTACTTCCGACAAACGCATCCTTAATAATTAGAGGCTTTCCAATGAATGGGTTACCATGACAAGCATTAAAATACCTATGAATTTCCAAACTATACCAATGAGCACCTGCAGCCTCTATACCAATAATCACTTGAAGCTTCCCTACAATAAATTAAAACGATTTTAATTTTCCCCAATATCTTCGTGCTGCCTAACTTCAAAACTATCATATTGCCAAGGCTTTTATTGATTCCAAGTTTCCTTTTTCGACAACTTAAGGTTAACGACTTCCTGCTTTCTTCAAACAGAAGAGATTTTAAAGTTTATGAAAGTCTATTTAATATTTTCTCTTTATACATTTTCATCTTCAATATCTTAAGGTTTTTTGCTTCCTGTTTATGAAGAAGAATTTCAAAATACAAATTAAATAAAAAAAATTTCCCATAAATCAATAATGTACTATTTCATGACATATAAGTGGTAATTAAAAAAAACCATCTATTAAAACAAAAAAAACTCCTAGATACATATATGTACTATATTATAATTTACGTATAATATTTAACAATCAATCGTAATATGTCATCCATTCCAATGATTCCATTCATTAATCGTATATCCTTTATTTAAAAAAAAGTTCTCATCATATCATGAATGATGCTCTCTAACAACTCCAGTACTCGGATTGTGAAAAAAATAAAAATGAAAAATTTTCTAATTATTATATTAAATTTTTAAAAAAAATCTCATCTATAACTTGAGCTCTCATCTACCATTTTATAATCCAACATAATGCTATACATTATACTAATATAACATTCTTATATATTATACTAGTAGTAAATATCAATTATTTGTGCTTATAAATCAGCTTAGATGATGTGAAGTGAATGAAAGAATATAAAATATTATAGAACATTATTGAGTTAATAGAAAAGAGCTTCAAATCCAAATGAAAATGATATTATAGAAGCCATATATTTATTTTCGAGTACATACTAAAATATACCATATAATTTCGAAAATTTTGAAATGAAGTTATATGTGTGTATAAATTTTCTTTTAATTATCTCCATATATGAAATACATGTATGTAAGGTATAAATAAGTATTCACGTACTTAATGTACAATGTGCAGGAAATGAAAATAAATTTTCTCAAATTATGTAAATGACCACTACTATAATTTGATATTCTCATTCAATTCACGTTAATATTTTAATTAAATAAAATGTACTATTTAATTTCTGTAAAGTGTCCAGTGACGCCCACCAGAACTCTTCCGTGTGCCATAAAAATATTCCATGGAATATATAATATGCAGGTAGTTAGATACCCTCAGATGATTAGAAATGAAGCTCTGTACTCTGTTTCCTTGCCCTTCACATAGTAAATTTTTCGACGAAGACTTTAATTCCAGGATCAAAATATACCTAAACTATTAAATAAATTCACTTAGCATCTCCTAAGCACTTGGGTTGCAACGTTTATGATTTTCCGGCGCTAAAACATAACACTTATCAAAAACCGAAAATGGCTTCAAAAAGCTTCCGTAGATTTTTATTTAAATTTTCCGTTGATTAAGTTGTCTAGAGATCTGTGATCAGTCTGCCTTAGAAAACTGATTCTTAATTACAAAGGAAGATGGTTATATCTTTGAATCTCTAATCCTCCTCACTAACCTTCCGGCTGGACTTTTCCATAGTATAAGTTTAGCAATATCCCAACAAAACTTCTTACTCATTAGCGTATTCGCCTAACTTTTGCTAAATATTTCGATTGACGATGTCTCTAACATTTATCAGGAATAAAAAATTGATACAACTGGCTTCCACAGTTCGATTAATATCATATTCCTAGAATGAAGAACTCTTGGATAATATACAACAACTAATTGACAGTCCAAAATCACTAAGAGGTACTCGGAACTTCTAACATAAATCTTAAAATAAATAAAAATAATAAAGTATCTTTTAAATGACAAAAAAATCGTTGATAAATATTTTCTAATTATCTTTTAGAACTCTGAATATAAACAAGCAGTTCTTCTTGGTTTTATTGTTTAATTTATTTTAAAAATAACATTTTAATAATTGCCTGCACAATGAGGTGCTCTACTCCTCAGTATAATCAGTATTAAAGTCTACAAAACATAATACAAAATATGAACGATGTTGAAGTATATTATCATAAATATAAGAATGTATGCCAAGTTGTTTATCCCCAACAGGTAAACTCCTATACAAAGATATACACATACACAATTTAAATCAAACAAATTATAAAATACAAAATTATATCATTGCTATAAGTTTCATTTTCTAATATTTTAAATTAAACAAATAAAATGACATTTTAGCCTTTGTTAGCCGATGCATATAGTAAACGTAATTAATGTAAAATATTTTTAATCATATATATATATATATATGTAGGATAGGTATATTTACTGTAGCACAATTGATGTACAGGGCGATTAAAAATCACCTGTAGTGAATAAACTCTTAAGATGAAGATGGTTACGATGTTATCTAAATTTTCGATTCCTTTAAATAAATTAAATATGAGTTAAGATATTGAAGACAGCCTCGCCTGGAAGCTTCAATCAATTGTAAGACGTTGATTTTTCCAATGTAATCCAATAAAGTTTAAAGTGAGCTAGCAAAACTGTGAGAATTATACTCTACCTTAGGCCGGCTGTAAGAATTTTGGTTTTTTTTTTCCTTTGCATCTTCAAAAGGTACCTTGGGATATCGCAAAACCACTACCGTGTGGTGTGGTGAGATTCTACTTAATAAAAAAAGCGTTCCATCTTGCCAAAATAATAGAATAAAAAGCCAACATGCTTGAACAGTATAATGACTCAAGAAACATTGCCAAAGGGATTATGCAGCAAAGATTAATTGATGTTCATAAAACTTTTATTACTTCTGTCTAGAGGTTTCCCAGCATTTGACATATTATAAATTTCCTCATACAATGCACCGAAGCAGTGAAAATGGACGGGCTATTTAATTTCAAATTACGTTCCTGAAATTCTAGTAAGGAAATGTTACTATGTGAGGCACGTCTTATGTTCTACTTCCAACAACTAAGTTAATTGATGAAACTTTTAGAAATACTGTCCGCAGATAAGTCTTCATCTCTAAGCAACTATTCATCAGTTTTTGTTTTCTTTTTTTTTGTCCGAGGAAATTGAAAACTTCAAAAGCCATTCATTGGAACTCTGTGGTGTTCCTTTGGGTAGTGTGCGACTTTAACACACCAAAACCACACACTTTTTGAACCAAACTTTAGGAAGGAATCTATGATGCAAATGTACAATTGGTTGCGAGGGATAAGGATTAGGAAGAATTTAGATTTATTGTTCAAGGAATTAGTTAACTAAAATTGACTACTAGAACATAAAAAGAATACCTGTGGGAGTGTTCGATACCCTGTTCGATATGCAAAACATCCTGTACTTTATTTTTCAAAATAAAAACACAATCATACAAACGTACATATTAAAATTATGTACAAAATATATACACAAATTAAAGTATATAGATACATTTTTGAATACATTTACATAATTTTCTATTGTTGTCATTATCTCTTTAACTAAAAAGTTAAAGGACATTTTTTTTTGTTTTACAGTTAACTAACAGGTAACATAAATATACCTTGTATATTATGTATATACCAATCTAAACATAAGGAGTATATAATATTTAATGATGATCTAAATGAAAATGTGGTATAGCTATGTAGTTGTGTTTTTATTATCATTATTATAAATTACATTTTTCTGCCTCCTTTAACTGTATTTTTAACTGTAAAATACTATTATTCTGTCATTTTTTTTTGTATGGCTAACTACGTTATGATTTTCAATTCAACCTGACACTTGAAAGTTCTTTTTTGAATTCATAAAAGCGACGGTAAGAAGGACTGCCTCAATATCTGATCCTAATATTATTCCCATATATATGTTATACCTTACACCTAAAATAGTTTTAGAGGTACTATAACTTGGGTGCGATGTTCGACTAACTTGAGGAATTTTCAACTGCCGGCTACTAACGACGAAAAAACGGGTGGTGATTGGAAATTGGCGTAATCGGAAAATAGACTACGATTTTTGAAACTGTTGATCTAATTTAGCCAAACGAGCATAGTTCCGGAACCAATAAATATAGAACCTTCAAATTTGGTACAAGGGTTCTGTTTTCTTCATGTTTTTTGAAATTTGAGAGTTATAAAAGTAGTGACTTGCATAGCTGCCAAACTTGTTCTTAGACCTAACCAGTACATCATCGGATTAAAATTGAAATTTGCCTGCTTATTTAATGTTCCTTAAATCTAGGATGAGTTGAAGTGGTGCTTCGAAGAACTGCCAATTGAATTTTTCAGGTGTCGGGTAATACTAAATTGGTTGCATCGACTTATACTGTTGTTTCAGTACTTGTTTTTAGGTTAATTTAGTTATACCCCAATATACACACTGTACATCAAGATGGATGGCGGCTGCAAGATGAGCACGTGTATTATTAAAAACAAATTAAAAAAAAATGTAGAAGAGTAAAAGAGAAAGTTATACAAAATAAAATTGCGAATGAAAATATAATAACGGTAATTTGTGTATTAAAAAGTATATGTATGTTAAACATTTACCTAATGAATGTATATTCAAACTTTAAGTAAATTTACATTATTTTATACAATTTACTTACATATATTAGTATATATATTATACATATTGTGTACATAATTTCTGATCTAGAAAATTATGATTTATTCTAGGTATACAGTTATAAAGTATCCAGAATACTGTTATATTTAAATATCTATTATTTAATGGTTACCCACTTTTTAAAACTTAAACACTAGATGAATTTTATTTACTTAAGAGTTATTTATGTGACAGATGTAGGTACATGTATATTTTGTATGGGAGTTGGTAAATTAGAATATTTAGTACATTATAAAAACAAAAACAAAAAACAATAAAATAACAAAAGGACATTAAAATTAGAACGAAAGAAACCTCACATATTTTTGTATTGTTTTATCAGCTCTAAGTACTTTGTAAGAAGATGAATTTTAAAATGCATCTAAGTTATCATTAAAATGAATTTAGACTACAAGTGAAATAAAGTTTTTGGTGAATTATTACAAAATGGAGCAAATTATATATATTTTAAAAGTACATTAGTACGTTTTAAGGACAAAAGAACTTTTATTCAAATTAGGGACTTAACAATGGACTTCAATTTGAATATACAAATTGAAATGGGGATTTCCCGTTATATAATATTTTTTTCTCTCTAATTTATCTTTGGAATTCAGATTCTGTGGTAAGAGGTTCAGCATGCAGGTAAGAGATTCTAAATGTAGTTAAAATTTGGAGGTAGGTGGAGGTAATAAGATTTATATCAAAATAGTAATTCCTCAACTTCCAAACAATTAAAATTAAAAGGAAGACAAATATACAGCTTTGATGGATGAAGGTTATTCGTATACATAGAAGCTATTATATATTTGGCCAGCAAAAGGATTTATATATTTAATATTCACCAAAGGGAGGCATCGAACTGGTTCTACTTCGATAGACGAAAAGAAATTTTTAATAGAAAATTTAAATTCATCAGTAGAAACGAAGATGTATGGTATTTAAATAACTACAACATTCTTCGAGTTTCACTCTAAATTTCGATTCCCTTATACCAATTGGTAATGTTAGTTAAATTTAAATTAAAATTTAGAATCGTTTCACAATTTTTCCTTGAAATCTTTTATGATACACTTTAAAAGTGATGATCTACTTTATTAAGGACTTTCTACCAAAATTTGTACGCAAAAACTGAATCATATTGAAGTTTCTTTGGAAATTGACTTTACAGGAAATACCGTTAACCTAAATTATAAAATAAAGTTAGATATATTCTTTGAAAAGAATTTTAAATTATTGTTATAGGAATAAAAAAGAAAAAAGTTATTTTCTATTTAAAATTATTTATCTTGGATATATCCCATATGGTTTTAAAAAGAAAGTGTTAAAATTTCTTTTATTTTTCTATTCATTATTTTTTTTAAAAATTACTTTTTAGGACATTTTTTATTGTAAAATAATTTTTGAAGATTTGCTAAATTGTACTTTATTCATCCGTTCGTACATAAAACTTTCACATCAGTAGATAAAGCAATACTTTTCGCAGTTCTTCAATCGCCGTATCATCTTTATAGGTCTCTATAATCCTATCATCTGTTACCGATCACTATCATCCTATAATCTGTTGCCAGGACCTCTTTTCACCAAATAATTAGAAAAAATTTATATTCAAATCGTGAAAAACCTTTGATAATAACTCCAGCTGAAATCGTGACAACAAGCTCAGCGACGTCCTCTTCTGGTAAATTCTTAAATTATTCAAGCAAATAAGAAAAAAAAAAAGCGTTTTTTAGGATACATTTTATTCTTTTCATTTACTGCTTTCGGTTCTCGACTTCTGTTAGAGCTCTGGAATCTGGAAACTTGAGATATTCTCAGCTTTTCAATGATAAAAACATATAATTTGAAACAATACTGTGTAACTGGCGCAGGATCCTCCTTTCTATATATTTACGACACATTATGTGCAGAGTGCCTAAGAGATAAGAAAAGTGCCTAAAGTTATGCTTTTTAAAATGTGCATCATTAAACACTATCGATTTTTACAATACTTGATTGTTGCCTTGTTTTGTTGTTATTACTCTAGTTTAAATTCAATTCCAATACAAAATTATTTATTTTATCTCAATATTGTTCTTGTCATATAATTTTGGAGAAAAGGGGGAAAAAACAAAATACCGATTTGTATTTGGAAAAATGTGAAAATACATTTAAATGGTTTTTTCTATATAATTTTTTTTACTTGTATAGAATGAAAATTATTTTCCTATCAAATCCTTTTTATTTTTTGATTTTGTTGTTGTTAACTTCATGTCCTTCACAAATAAAAGTTGAAATTGTTTTTTTTTTTTTAAATTGATTGAAAACATTTTCACTTTACATTTATTTCATTCTTAACAAATAAATAAATCAAATAACGAGTTTAAAAAATCGTTTTTTAAAGTTTATAAAATTTAAGTTTTTTAACTTCATTCTTAATTTCATATGCAATTTATATAGAAGACTTTATTAGGATCTGCACGTTAGATTATAAAAAAATTGTAATCAATCTACCAATTCTGTTCATTCATCGGTAATAAATGTTTACATTTTTCCATAGCTTCAAAATTATGAAACTTAGGCGCTTTCCTTCACATTAAAGCTGTAAAAGGAGCAAATATTGATCAAAAAAACTAAAAGTAATCTTTATAAATTGATTTAATATCCTTTAATTAGCGTTGAAACTTACAACCACAGAGAACAGAAACTCCTTTAGACTAAAAAGATACATTATATATAAAAAAGTTTAAGAACCCCAGTGGGGTCCTAATAAACTATGGTAGTGATAATTGGCCGAGGACGTATAAGGTAATATTTCAGAAAACTTCGGATCATCTATTTAAAACAAGGTAATTGACCGTATATATATTTAGTAATATTTCAATAAAACTTTGAACCATATAGTTAAGAAAATACTTTCATAGTAACTGGGCCGATTTTTAATAATTAAGCCTTAGAATTAAATATTACTTAAAAATTAATGATGGCCCACATGCATAAAATGCAACCGACCCTATAATAAAGATGTACTTATATTTTTATAACACATTAAAGTACTAATAATAATATTTAATATGATGGACATACAAAATTTCAGGATCTTCAAAATTCGAAAAAGCCCCTTCTGTTTATTGAACAAAATATTTAGTAAAATCCAATCCCATTTATTTGGTAATACTTTCTGTTCCTAGATTTCATTCCCTTTCAATCCTATTTTCAATCCCATATAGAGAATACAGCATCTTTTTATTCAGCTTACAATTTTGCATCATTATTTTCATTAAGCGGTTAAGGTCTAGGCACAACTATTGATCTAGGGTAGATCTTGCATTTTCCATATGTTAACTAGGGTTGGAATGAAAGACCTGTAAATTAACACCAAAAACTTTGGCCGCTGCCTTTATCATCACTAAACTGTTGTTGGCTTCTCTTTTCAGCCAAGTAGATATATTCAATTGGGTTCAATTATTCTCGTCTGACATCTTCATTTTCCTGAAAAAGCTTTAGAATTCCTTATTGAAATTTAAAGTTTTTCTCTACCAAGACTCTAGTAAAAATCGATTCCATTAAAAGTATTCATCCAGTCATGTTGAAAAAGTATCCTGACCTGACCACCCAATATTATTAATAATTTTAATGTTGATTGACTCTTGAAATGTCAATAACCGAAAAGAATTCTTTTCTAAATAATTTTTTTTTAATGGGCTTTTCCAATAAAACTATAAAATTCTAAAGAAAATTTCCATTTAATTTTTATTTTTTATGATTATGAACAAAACGCAGCTGACATTTTTTTGCCTATTGAGACTGCAAGAAAAACAAAATATATGGGAAATAATTTTTCAATAAAATTTTAAGAAATTTTAAAAATAAAAATATTATTCTTAGATAATGTTTGGATTTTAAAATAAAATAGGCATTAAATAAATTTTTATGTATTTTTAGAAAATCGAAAAAAAACAAACATGGAAACACAAATGAAAAGTATCTAAGAGATATAAAATCAAAAAAAAAACTGTTTAAAATGTAAAATTTATTAAATAAAATATTTGAAAATGGAATATAAAAGCACGGAAATCTTTAATTACTTAATTACTTTCATATGTGATTGACATATAAGACTTTGAGTGATTTATTTGATAAGTGATTTTTTTAATAAGTGATTTCTTAGTATGGTTTTAAGGCACTAATTGTTCATCTATTAGGTCATGAACCCTGTCGGACATATACAATTAATATTATTAAAAATATAATTAAATTAGATCCACATACAAGCACGTGGCGCAGTTGAATTTGGCGCCCTGTTTTACTGTGCCATCTGTGCATATGAAAATGCCGACCCTGGCAATAGTAGGCTTAATCAAATTTAGAATATGTAGGATCTTAATATTGATAAAACTCTATTAATATTGTCATAGTTTTATAATTTATGCCGAATTGATATTCCTAAAATTGTAAACTGCCTTCCTGTGTTTCTTTTATCCTATCCTGCAGTTTTTTTGTTTAATAAAAAGAGGACTATAACAGAATATCAGAGATATATAAGCCTATGGCAAGAAGCGAAACATGATTGCGTAGAGGTAAGTAAGTGGTTTATAATCTGTAGAATCTTTTTCCCAAGAACAATCTCAAACACAGAATTATGAAGTACTACAAGGCATTACTTCATAAACTCAATCATAATAGAAAGCAAGTGGAGGTGGATGGGTTAAACATTAAGAAAAGTAGACTCTGCGTGATCCGGGCAGGCACTTGATTTGAACTTACAAAGAAAAAACAGAGTAGGTAGATCAAAAAATACATTGAGCAGATCAGTGATTAAAGAAATTGTACTAACCGGAAAAATTTGGTAAGAAATCAAGAGATTAGGTCAAAATAGAATTTCACACAGAGATTTCGTGGGGGCCCTACTTTACGTAAGAGAACAATAAAAAGAGGAAAAATTTAACAGAATATTATTCAACCTAATGTTTCCATGTACCATTCCTCTCTTTTTCCTTATTATTTTGAGGTAAGGATTGGGACAAGATATGTACACGTTAGTTATGTTACATTTTTAGAATATCTGACTGATTGTCGATTTTTAAAATATTAAATACATTTTATTATGAGTATAATAACTTAAGCCTTATGAATGGGGTACCTTTAAAAAAACCGTTCATTTAACAATTCAAAATACTCCACGTTATTTTTTACTTTAATATTTATGTTAAATAAACAATGGAACCCAGGCAAATGCTCTCCCAATATTTTGCAATTATTTATTTCCAAACTATTCACATTGGGTCCTATAGTTGAACTTCTCTTAATGGGTTATAGTAAGTGGTTGAATTATTTACTGGAATTTTTTAATTCGACTCTAGGAAGCATTTAAGATAATCATTTCTGAATTAGGCTTCAATTCAATTTATCAAAAACTCACAAACCCTCTGACAAATATGTAAATATTTTCAATACATATCAGAAAATAAATAACTTTAAGCTAAAAACTACTTAACCTAAAAATTTTAAAAAATACGACGATCCATGGGAACCGTTAAATTAAATTCATTCTTTACTTCCTTAATTAAAAATAATCAAATTTCATCAATAAATATTATCACGATTGTTTGATAATGTTCGCAGTAGTTCGTTTTATCGAATGCTTACTGTAGAATAAAATCTAAACAAAAATTAAACAAAAATTAAATAAAATAAATTACCTAGTAATTTGAATTAACTCCTTAAAATCTAATTTTTCATTAATGAATTAACAGCAACCACAACAACAGCAGCAGCAGCAGCAGCTCCCAAAACTATATAAACCCAGCACTGACAAAACGTTTAATATTTTTTTTTTTATAAATTTTTTCTTTTTTTTTTTTTGAAAGATTTTCCACAATTTTTCCACATATGCTATTTGTTTTGTTTTATATTTCTATCTCTCTCTATTTCATTCACTCCCTCTCTTTTTATCTTTATTTATTTTTTCATTTTTTTTTTATATTTTCACTTTATCTCTTTCTAATTTTTCATAATATTTATATTATCTGGTTTTCTTTTCTTTTCTTAAATATAAAATTATATAAGAATATTTATATATATATATATATATATGTTTATTTAGTATATAGCTTATATAAATATATAAATTATTAAATATTTACTAAAATATACCAATGTTCTTCTAAGTTTATAAAATTTAAAAAAAAAAAAAAAAATTTTAAAATAAACAAAAAAAAAATAGAATCAAATTTATTAATAATTATATATTATAAATATTATAATGAAAATTCTTTTATATATATAGATACACTTTTCTTTATATACATGTATGTGTATATGTAAATATTTTCTTATAAATAGTAACACAAAGCACGCATTCTTTAAGTTTTTCCAAATTTTTTTAATTTTTCAAATATAAAAAAAAAATTCGTATTTATATATATATTTTATGTAAATAAAATACACATATATATATATATATATAATATGTTTGTTTGGTAATTATTATTATTATATACAAATAACCAAAAAAAAAAATAAAGAAAATAGAAATATTTCAAAAAAAAACACGCGATCAACACGATCAATTGATCAATTCCAAATATAATACAACACAAGTTCCGAAATTTGTTGTCCGATCCTCTCGCGACGATCCCTATGGAAAAACTAAAATATGCTCGTATCTTGTAAGTATATGATTTTCTTATTATGATTATAAATGGAAAATTTATGTTTTCTTTCTACATACATGCATACATACATACAAACATTTCAAAATCTTAGAATTTATTCAGCGGAAAATTGAGGAAAATGAAAGAGAATATATATGTATAAGTTTATGTGTATGTAAATAAGGAAATTTTTCCAACAGCAGTTTGTTTTTTATTCTCTTGATAACATATACAAATATACACACATACATAGGTTTATTTTATACATAAACCGTTGAGATGATCATTAGAAATTAATACCAGAATTAAGAGTTTAATGAAATAGATATAAAACGGTTTTTTACTATTTAAGTGAAGATTCACTTTAAGTGAATGTAATTCAATTTTAACTTTAAATGAACGAAGATTTTTAATTTTAAATACAAAAAAATGTCTAAAATTTGTTTTAAGTGAAATTTAATACTTGTAATATCTTTCATCAGATAATTGAGTATTTATTCTTCACTTAAAATTGAAAACTTATTCACTTTAAGTTAAAATGGTATATAGTAAGTTAAGTTAGTTCCTGATTGAAATTTTACTCTAAAGTAAATGTGAGTTCAACACTACAACACTATGGATTTTAATGCAGTGTTTCTTTGGATGACTTCGAATGTTTTCAAGACGCCCTCGTTAGGAAAAAAGTACTAAAATTGTTTTGCATTATATTTCAAAATTGCGGAGACTTTGATTATAGTCTGATATCTAAATATAATATAATCTAATTGAATAGATCTGATTAAACATCATCTTGTAAAATTAATCTTTTAAACATATTATATGTGATGGAAATTAATAAATAAGAACAATTTTTTCACAAAAGAGAACCTGAGAACATTAATAATCACCTAGAGTAACTCCAGGAGACACTGCATGAGGAAGTGTTGGACAATTTAAAATACAATTATTGTTTTAGAATGTACTCCGTCTTTTGGGAATCATTTTTGTCTATTATTTATATAAACACTTATTAACCGTAAACGGTAGTAAAAAAGTTGTGCGAGATAGATTAAAAGGAGTTCCCCTTTTTTGGTAAGGAAAATCATACTAAATTGTCCTAAAAATAGGTTTAAATCCTTTATTCCTTAATCTTGAAAATTTGGAATTGAAAGTCTTAAACAACCTAAAAAAAAACCATAATTAATAAATAAATTGTTCTGACCTAAGTGAATCTTATAAATACAGAATATATATTTATTAATACAATACACATATATATTGAAATAACAGAATATTCACTGCAAGAGTCAATAATTTTAACTTACTCTTTATCCTATATAATAATTAATAAATAATATTAAATTTTTTTCAAAATGATTTAAATTCAAATATTTGAATATTATTTTTTGAATGGTTTTTTTTAAAGTAAATAAAATTTATTTAATCCAAGCCAACACAAGTATTCTTAATTTTCAATCAACACAAGTGTTTTTTTCATTCAAAAGATAATTTAAATAAATTTACGATGATTTAGGAATTTAAAACATGTGCTTATTAAAAATAAAATAGGTACTATTTAATTACTTAAGCTTTAAATTAAAAAATTTAGTTCTCTTATCTTCTTTTGATAGTGTAGAGCCTCAATTCTTAAAAGCATTACTAGACAATTCATTAAATTATTTTGGGTGTAATTTGAAAACTTTTCCGGGTTATATTTACTGCTTGATTAAAAGCAGGTTTCCCCGTTATTTTTTCTGTGTACCATCATTTTCTCAATTACAATTCTCAATTACAATATTCTACAAACTTGATGGACTATATTTATTAGTTATTATATTAGATATTTATTAATTACTTTTAACTCCATCATAACTGATCTGTGGTAGATGTAACTTTTCACCAATGTATTCTAGAGTCTTGCTGATTAGCAATAGAGTTTCTACCGTTATTTTTTCATGAATCAGAATATTGAATCTACATAAAATTTAAAAACTTAGATTCTAAACCACATTATTGTATATTTATTTTAAAAAATAGTAAAACTTAAAGCTAGAATAAGAAGTCCATTTCTTTTTTTTTAAGGATTTTTTTTGTTAATTTATTTTTTTTCTTTTTCTTTTTTTTTCTTCAGTACTTAGATAGTTTTAAATTACATATATATTTTTATTTCTTTTGAATACCACTAAAAAAAACGATGATTGTAAGAATATATTATATATATTTTTATATATTAAAAAAAAAATAAGAATTTAATTCATTTAATTTTAAATTTAATTAAAATAGACAAGAAAAAAAGGTTATTTAATTATCAAATTAAAAATTTTAATATAATTTTTTAATAAAATTTAAAATAATTGCAATTATGGAATGAAAAGATATTTTAAAAAAGGTTTTTCTTCAAAGAACCCAAAATATAAAAATTTATAATTTTATGTAAATTGTATTTTTAGTTGGAAATATTATATTAGAAATTGTTACCTATATAAATTGATGAAAAAATTAACAAAAAAAAAGAAAAATTATTTATATGTCATCATCACTATTGAATTACATAAAATTCAATCAAAAATTGGCTATCATCTGTATAACATATTTAATACATTTTTTTTTTTCTCAATTCAAATACTAATTTTAAATTAAAAAATTTCAAATTTTTTTCATATTTTGAAATTTTGAATTCATCATATACAAAAAAAAAAAATGTTAATTATTAACAAAAATTAAATTAATCTTAAAATAAATAAAAAATTGCTTAAATAATAATTAAAAAAAAGAATAAAGAATAATAAATTTTAATCAAGCATATTACATGTTTTGTTTTTTTTTTCTTATAGAATTGAATTTAATCAAATACATAATTATTTAAGAAGATTAGTACTTGATGAAGCAATACATATAGTGGAACATGTTAAATACTTTTTTTGCACATATTATAAATTTTTATTATAAGAGACAAAATCCCACCACTCTTTTTATTAAATATGTAATATCAAATAACAAAGTTATAAATTAAATTTAGATATGATAAGAATGATAAATCACACGGACAGCCAATAGTTTGTGTTATATTTAAATTTTTTTTTTTTTTTTTTTTTTACAATTAGAGAGTTTTAAAAATTAATTTTTTAAGTAAAATGGATTTGATGATATTAATATTAAGGTTTACTCTTTTTTAAAATTATAAAAAATAAAATTAAACTAAACTTGTAATTGGAAATGTTTAGTTAGCAACTGAATTGCAAAAAGTAATAAAATTTAAATTAAGTTGTCTTTATTAGCTGCGATTAGGGATACGATCATTGAAAATTGAATTTATTTGGGAAAAAAAACAATTCCAATTACAAGTTGGACACAAAATGATATCGTATCTTTGTAAATATGCAATATATATTTATTTCTCAAGAAAATTTCAACAAAATATTGAATTTTTATTATATTATTATGGAAAATATGTATTAAAATTGAAATAATTGAAATTTTAAATATTTTTTTAAGTAGTAATATAAATTTTTATTAGCATATTTAACCATATTTATCATTTAATGTATGAAAATTTATGAAATTTGTTTTATTATTAAAAAATAAACAAAATAAACAAAAATTTTTGAAAATTTCACACACTTGAAACGAAAATGAATACCTTTTTAAAAGATATAATATTAATTTTTTATACAATCTTTTTTTTTTCTTCGATTTTTTGTTTTGTTTTGTGTTTTTTTTTTTTACGACAACAAATTTTTACACTTATTCAAACAAAAAAAAAAAAAAAAATTACAAAAGAAAATTTAAAGGTTGAAAAAAACCTAAAAAATATTATTTTAAATTGTGCCTAATCTTAAAATATTTTTTTTGTTTGTTTATCAATTTAATTTTTTATAATAAATAAAACAAATCTAAATTATATATATTTTGTTTTCTTTTTCAATTTTACAATTCTACATGATTTTCATCATCTGCATTCTTTTTGTCAGCCTCTTCTGTTACACTTTCTTTATTTTTAGGCACTGGTTTTTTATCAAAATTTTCAGTAACAATTTCTGGTTCATATTCTACATTTTGTTCTTGTTCATTATTAGTATCACTTTCAGATTTTTGTTCGGATTTTTCATCTACATCTTCTTCTACTTTTGCTTCATCTGTTGTTGTACTATTATCTTTTTTATCATCAGTATCTTGTTTGGGTTTTGGTGTTGTTTTGGGACGCCATATTTTTAATTTATTTACTAAATATTTAACTTCACGATCTAATAAAGCCATTTTATCTGTAATATCTTTAACAGTTAAACGTACCACATCATTACGTTTTAATTTCTTCTGTTCTTTTGTTTCGGTTTTTTGCCATTGAATTATTTCAGTTATAATACGTTCTAATGTTTCTAATTCAACTCCAGTAAAAACATCTTTTTCTGGATTATTTTCTTTTGTTAAATTTTTAGCTGTAGCCAAAAATTTCTTAGCATGTTCAAACATTCCACTTAAAGCTTTTAAGGCTTCTGGTCTTTCTTCGTGTTCCCAGTGACGAGCAAATACATTATTTGTTAATTTTCGTAAATTATTTAAACGTTTTTCTAATTCATCAAAATCAGCTTCTTCACCACCATCATATAACCAATCAGAGATTTGTGAACATTCATCTAGGATTTTTTTTGTTTCATCATCTGTAGCACAACTTGAATACTCCTCCCGTGTTAGTTTATCTTGAGTTTCAATAACATGAGATTCCAAATCATTAAAAACTGATTCACGACGTGTACGATCATATTCTTCTTTATTAATTTTTTCTAGCTTTTTGAAAGTTTCGTCATACGATTCGTGTGCTAATGGTGGAACAAACTGTAAAGTTAATTTATGTGGAACAGGAACTTTTTCAATAACAACTTTAACAGTTTCGTTTTTAGCTAAAAAAAAAATAGTTATAAAAATTGATAATTCATTTTTAATTTAAAAAAAAAAAATATTTACCTGGTTCAGTACCATTAGTTGGTTTTGTTGCAGTACTATTAGTTTTTTCTTCTAATTTTTCTTCTGGTTTTTCTTCTTTTGGTTTTTCTTCTTTTTCACTTTCACTTTCATTCTCACTTTCGTTTTCATCTTTCTTTTCTTCTTTCTTTTCTACATTTGGTTCAACATTAAATAATTTACTGAAAGTACTTCCTATTTTAGAAAATGCACTTTCTTCTTCCATTTCTATTTTTTCTTTCTCAAATACAAATTCAACACCCGTCATATCAAATAAACCAGAATCATCTAAAGCAAAATGTGCCTTAATACCTTTAGATTCGGTTTTTTCATTTTGATTATCATTTAAAATATCAGCAACATTTGTTAATTCAATATGGGTTAAATTAGATGTTCCAATATATGATATTTCTTGAGGACTTAAATGTGATAATTCACCATAATTAACATAAATATCAAAATCATTATTATTTTTATTGAATGTAATAACTTTCTTTTGTGGATATGGATTCATTGCATTGAATAATGTTCTTTTAACTTGTCTAATAGCTGTACCATCACCAGGATCACGTTCAAATACTACATGAATTGGGAATATAACAGCATCCTTAACGACAAATTTTTTAACTTTAAAACCAGTTGCTAAATCAGCAGCTTTATAAACGGCACCCATTACTGCAGCTTCATCAGCATTCAAACTTTTACCAAGTTCTTGTTTGATTTCGTCTTTAAGGATTTCTTGAATTTTTGGTACCCTTGTACCACCACCAAATAAAATTACCTAGAAAATTTGAAAATTATAATAAGAATTTTTTTCAAATAAACCTTAATTCATTCAAACCTGATTAATAACATCCATTGTTAGTCCAGAATTCTTTAAGGCTTGTTTCAATGGTTCTGCAACTTTTGGCCATATATCTGTACATAACTCTTCTAATTTTTCTCTAGTTACATGCAATTTATAATCATGATCTTCAATTAAATTTTCAATTTGAGCAGTATGATCATTATTTGCACTTAAAACATTCTTTAAACGACCACCTTCTTTGAATAATTTTGCTAAAGCTCTGGGATTTTTCTTAACATCAGTTTTAGTTTTTTTCAATGCATTAAATTCATCAGCCAAATAATCTCTTAATCTTAATTGTATTTCTAAACCACCTAATGTTCTATCATATCCAACACCTAATATTTGAATTACAGGATTTTTTTCTTTTGTTACTTTATCTTTAACTAACTGATAGCTAACTACAGCTGCTGATGTTTTTTGTGCACCCATATCATAATAAATGTAATATTGTGCAGTTTCATTAATAGAAGCTCTATTAAATACACCATAATTTAATGCAACAGCAGTATAATCATTAATTAATTGTAGTACTTTAATATCAGCTAAATTTGCTGCTGTTAATAAAGCATTACGTTCAGCTTGTCCAAAAAATCCGGGTACAATAAGAACACATTCGGTAATTTGCTGTTTAACAGAATTTTCAGCAAATTCTCTAGCTTTTGCTAAAATTTGAGCAACTAATTCTTCAACTTTATATTCTTCATCACCTTCTTTAAAAACAACGGTATTACGATCTTTATCTCCAATAATTTCATAGTATGGAAATCTTTTTCTAGAAACAAAAAGATTAAATTGAGGTTAATATTTTTATACTTTCAAATCTCAAATTCAATTCAATTTTATTATTATATAGTTACCTAAATAAATCAACGATTGGATTGTCCAATGTTTTGCCTAACAAATCTAATAAATAACCATATGCTTTTGATGGAAATTTAACACCTATTGTTTGAGCATCTTCTCCAAATGTACGTATACCATCTCTAAATGCCAGCACTGCTGGTGTTTTTCTTTTTGATTCTTTATTTAATGCTATTTCCATTGGTACACCTGGTGATACAACACCAACTTTCATCCATTCATTACCTAAATCTACAGACATTACAGCAGCCCCATTAACATTGTTAACGTACGCAAAAATTATTAATATCAACCCCCACAATTGGTACATTTTACTAGATATTGACATTATTAATGAAAATAAAAAACAGAAAAACACCTTAAAATAGATTTAAAAAGAAAAATCAATAAAATATATGTTTATTTATATAGAATATTTTGTAATTCATTCATTAATAGTACATAACAAAAAAAAATTTCAAAATGCATACGTCTAGGTTAATTCAACTTTCTATTTTAAAAAAAATTTTTTTTTTTACTTACCTATAACTTCTATTGATTGTTTTTCCTTCTTTTTTTAAATTAATATATATATATTAACTAATATATTTTATTTACAAACTTTACTTATTTCACAAAAATTAATAAAAATTAAATTAGCATAGCTTAAGAATGGCCTTATATTGCTTTATCTGAAAAACGCCGATTAACACGAATTGTTTTACCACGTCAGTTTATATTTGAGAGAAGAGTAAAGTACAGCTGACACAGCCTTCTTTGTATGAAATTTTCTATTAAGAATTTTTGACAGACACGTTATTACTAAATTCCCAATAAACTAATTAATATAAAAGTTTGACAGTAGAAAGTATCATCATCATTTTATCCATCACCCGTAATGTAAACAAATTCATTTATTGCTTTGAAATATGTTTTTGAATTATTATCAAGATATTTTGTCTCTTTCTGTCATTAAATATTTATAAAATATAAATAATAAATTTTATTAATAATTAAGATAATTTTATATAAAAATTTTATCAGATTGTTTGCCATTCACAAATGTCAAAAATATAAATTGTGTAACTCCTGTGTTAATATGGCGACAATTAATTTAGCTGCGGTTAAATTTTGAACTAAATTTGACTTTCCTATATTAACGGTAGAAATGACATTTATTTAAATTTCAATTTGACAGTGAAACGTTTTAAATAGTTTTTAGCGCTTAAAATGTTTTAACTTGAAATTGAATTCGATATTTGTGTGTTAAATTAAATATATAATTCCATTTAATTGATTATACTTAAAGTGTTTAAAAAGTGTTGAAATATTGTGAATACTGAAAAAATAGAAGTTGAATAAAGTTATTAGTGTGTTTAAAATAAAAAAAAAAAGTTGAATGTATGTACATACAAGTATACATAAGTTTAGAAGTTCATTGGAATCATTTTTAAGTAAAATTTTGTATTTTATTTAAATCATATATTTTATATTTTAAATTTATACATTTAAAGTCACCAAGAGGTTTTTGTAAGGTAAAGTTATTATTCAATAAATTTTCAAAGATAATGTTAAATCTAAGTTGATTGTATGTACATACAATCATACATATGTATATTTAAGTGGAAATGTTAATTTCAACCATTTTTATGAAATCATTTAAATAATTTTTAAGTTTAAAATAAATTTAAATATTTTAGTGAAATTATTTATTTTATTTATATCATATATTTTATATTTTAACTTTATATATTTGAAGTCTGTACCAAGAGGTTTTTGTAAGGCAAAGTTATTATTCAATAAATTTTTCAAGGACATCAAAGGTAAGTTTTCAATATAATAAATTAAATATAAATATTTTTACCTTCTTTCGATATTAACGATTTTTATTTTTTAAACAATATTTTTAAATTTTTACTTACCACATTATAATTCCAAAGTTTATTTACCTTTATTTAAATTCAAAATTCATACTGGAATGGAATATGGAAAAGCTTTATCGAAAATTGTATATATATTTTTATTATATTATTTTTTGCACTAGTTTTCGAGTGGTAAGATTTCAAACTATTTATTTCAATATTAAATGATAACAGATGTCTCTGTTATTGAAAAGTTTAATAAATAATCTTTATTGTACTCAATGCTATCTAGTGATACTTTTAGTAATTCTTAGGTTCTTTAACCGTTAAAATATCCGTTAAATAAAAATCTTTATAAGTGGTTATAATCAGATCAATGTTTTTAGTTTTGGTTTTACATCAAAGTGTTTTTTAGTTTTTTAATTTTGGTAAGTTAAGAATGTGTATAATTGTATAACAGTTTAATTACTACCTGTAATAATATATTAATATTCTAATTATAAATTGTGAAAAAACAAAATATTATGTATAGTATTATATTATACTATACCCAATAAAATTCGTAAATGATTAAAGTTGAAAGAGTTATTGCATATAAATACTTTGTGGTTGTAATTTATGAAAAATCAAAATGAAAATAGATTATTTCAAAAAAATTGTGCTTTCAGAAAAAGTGAAGTTATACTGAATAAACAAACTGAAGATAACCATCAGATATAATTTTTGTATTTGGTCCAACTGTTCATTAGAGTTGAAAGGTAATATTTGTGTTTTTATAAACATAATCATAAAATGCTTAAATATTAAGCATTACTCAAACTGGTTTTACTCAAACAAAAGAAATTATTTAAAGCATCTACGGACTTTCTTTAGTTTTCCCAAACTCATTATTTAGGAAATATTTAAAATAACCATCAAAATGGAGGGTGGTGCAAAAAAAATATCATAAGTACAACAATAACTTAAAAAAAAATATTCCTAATTGCAACAAAGGAAGTTTGAAACAATTTTAATCATATGTCTAATCAAGAATTGAGTTATTATGAAATAATTGTCATCGTTTGTCATCAATAAGAAGTTATATAATAAACTACCGTTATATTTAAAAAGAAATGTTAATTTGAATGTTTTGGTCTAAAAAGCCAAAGTATTTATTATAAAGAATACTTCTTTATTTGTGTACGCAGAATAGTACAGGTGAGAACATTTGCAATGTTCATAACACATATATTAATTTTAATAATATTTTATATCAATCAATTTGGATTCCAAAAATCGCACGGCACAGATGTAGCTATCAATGATTCTCTAAGATCTATTATTTATAATCTCGATTAAGACTTAAACAAAATTTCAATACAGTGCACCATCAGATATTGTTAAACAGAGTATATGAGAGCTTATTTGCAAAACTGATTTACTTATCATGATTTATTACGATGTTTGTAGTAATGAACGTGTCATAATACATTGTTTATCTACTCAGCAAAAAATGTTAATTATTAGAAGAATTAGCCAATGAGGATTTGAAAAAATATATGAAATGGGTAAATGGAAATAAATTAACAGTGAATTTTAAAAAAACAAAGTACATGATGTTTAAACAATATAACAAATCTGATATAAATCCCAACAAATTTGTATTCCTCGGAGAGAAATAATAATATAGAACAAAGTTATAAATATCTCATCTATTATAATAGATGACAAATTATCCTTGAGTGATCATGTTAATTGTATAATAAAAAAATAATTCCATTATTAGGTGTTATTAGAAGAGCGATACCATATTAGTTGATAAATTATTATTTCGTGCTCATATTATGTCTAATATACGATACAATGTGGCTACTACATGGTCATGTTGTACTAATACATTAAAGAATAAAATAAACATATTTATAAATAAAGCAATCAAGATACTCTATAGGCTGAATTGACGTAATCCATCTGATAATCTACACAAAAGTACTGGTTTCCTTAAATTAGATGAATTAATAATTTTAGAAAAAGCTAAAGTTATTTATAAAATATAAAATGGTGTCACTAAAAGCAAAACGTTGTTACAAAGGAGAAAATAACAATTCATATAATTATTATAATTGCTTAAACTTTTATACCAATTTTAAGTTGTCGTCTAAGTCTAGGATATTTGTAAAATCATAACTGTAAAATCATAGCATATAAATATAATAAATAAAAATAAATAAATAAAATAATAACAACTCAACCCTACGGACACGGTTTTGTGCCTCGATTCAACTTGAATTTATTAACCTGGACAAATGAACCATTTTAAAGTTACCATCTTACAATACCAATAAGAGGTACATTTATATATATGTGTGTTTAATAAAAGATTAGGATCTTCTGAAAATTTAAAAATTATATAAAAATAAATCAATGAAATTAAAAACTTAATTTTTTAATTTTTACCAATTTTTTTTATTATTTTTCCCTTTGTTTTTTTTTTTTTTTTTTTGTTTTATTTCATTTTTATAATTATTTTCTTTTAATTATTATTTATTTTTTATACAATTTTTACTTTTTTTTTTTTAAATTAAATTTGTTTGGTCCTAATTTCTATATAAATTTTTTATTTTTTTTTTATTTAAACACATAGAAGAAGAAAAAAATTCTTAAATTGTTTTTTTTTTTTTTGTTTTTTGTGATTAAATAATTTTTATCTTATTTTTTAGAATTCCTACAAGTAATGGTTTTTTTTTTTTTTTTTTATTTTCAATTAAAGATGAATATAATTTTTTTATATATATATAAATGTTTTTTTTTTTTTTTATTTTTGTATGTTATTAATTTTTAAATATAACTTTTGTTATTAATTTATTATTTAATTTTAATATATAATTATTAATTAATAATTTTTTAATGTTTTTAAAACATTATATAATTATTAATTTAATTTTTTTTTCAATGAATTAAAAAAAAAGTTTAATTCTACCGTATATAATATATTTTTAGTTTAAATTGTTTTTATGTTTTTTTGTTTTCTGTCTATTTTTTGAAACATTGTTTTTAATTAATTTTTTTTTTTTTTATATTTATAATTAAAATTTTTTTTTTTTTGTATAAATATTTTTGTTTTTTTTTTTTTTTTTATTTGTAAAACATTTTGTAAATGTTGTATCATAAAATAAAGGATTATTATCACACCTATGCAAATCATAAGAAAACTGATGGCAACATAAAATTAATATTGAAATATATATAAAGTTTTTTTTTTTTTTTTTTTTTTTTTTTTTACATTATAAATTTACACATGTATATATATATATATATATATATATATATTATAATATATTATATAAATTTTATAAATTGTATATGTGTGCATGTATATTGTTTACTTTTTATAAATTTTGTTTTATTAATTGTCTTTTGTTTATTTTTTCAATTAATATTTTTTACATTGTTTTTTTTTTTTTTAAATTTCAATTTAAATTTTTTTTTTTCAGTTTTATTTTTTGGTTTTTTTTTTTGTATATAAATTTGGTTTGTGCATTTGTTTTTTAATTAGTGTACACCTTTAATTTGTTTGTAAAATAAAATTAAAAAAAGAAATTATTATAATAATTTAGGATTTGAGTTACAAGCTACTAACGAACTTCTTAATGAGTTGTAAGTTTTCGTAAATAAATACTTAATAATCAAATGTGCAGAATTCGGCCGAATAGAAGTGGTAGCAAATGTCTGGCCATTTAGTAACAAAGGTTCAGAAGAAATTTAGCTTTAATGATGAGCCTCTCAACCCTTTGCAAAAATTAATGGTTAATGAATTCTACTTCCTTTAAAAGATGGAATTATTTCTTTTGGAAGATGGAAGTGGGTACACACTAAAAAAAAATTGAAAGAGCCATAACTGGAGTCTCACATTATGTTGGATAGGAGACACTAGGAGATTTTACATGGAAGCTTATTGTCCTTGAAGAAATAACTATATATGGAATTATGTAAATATTGATGCAATTTGACCTGGAACTATGCTCCCGAACGAGGGCAGAATGATAACTGCATAAAGTCATTAAGACAAATTATATGCTGTGATGCATGTAGAATCATTTGATTTCAACATTGTGTTTTTATTCCATCTTTCATCAAATTTTACTTGATATAAGATGAAATGGTTTGGGTAAAGTAAATGCTTGAAACGATTTGATTTTAGAAAAACATAGCGATTTTTTAATAAATATATCTTGTTTGAATATCTTGCCAGACCCTTTTAAAATTTGATCTGCCAAATCCAGTATTTAATTACAAATTGAATTAAATAATTGAAGAACTGCTTAAATTTTAATATGAATGAAAATTGAAAAAAAATTTAGCAAATCTAATAATATTTCCCTTTTGTTTTATTTATTTACTAACTCAATTTAATTTATAGTTTTATTTAAATTAAAATAAAATTTGGCTTTAAATATTATATTTAAAAAAAATTTAATTAAAACATAATTCCAAAAAATAAATAGATTGAATTCTTAATATCATATCAAATTTTTTTTTTTCAAATTATTAATTTAACACGTTAATTGCCAAACTATATATTGTAGTCACAATTTTTTTTTTTTCAAAATATTAAAATACAATTTTCTTAAGTATAAATTTAATGTGACTAATTTAGTATATATATGAATAAAACTACTGATTAAATCCACATATTTATATTTAATATATCTAACAAGGTGTCTTAAGAACCGGTTTTAGTTAGATATTATATACTTGTATGTGGTGAAATATATATATATTTATAAACGTGTTAATTATATATTTGAACTAAGCTCATTTTTAATAACCAAATGAACAAAGAACCCTAACAATATTCTATATATATATACAGAATTAAGAATTCAATTTGATTAAAATTTGGTTTTTAATCTTTATGCGAATACATCAATGTTTTGATCAATGTTATATTTTTATAAAAATCAATTTTTTTAAGGAGATCAATTAATTTTTATTGACATCAATGTTTTTAACATTTTAAAGATTTAAAAGCAAAAAGATCAAAAATTATGTCAGCTCAACATTGATGACCATAAAACAATTATATGTAAGAAACATTGATGTCAATGTCAGCAATGTTGAACTGTATTAAAAAATATTCTGACATATAATTATGATCATATTTTTATTTTTGCCATCTTATTTTGCCTGATTTGAAATGTCAACCATTTATTTAACATATGTTTTGCGTAACATTTCAATGAAACATTGATGAAAACTATTTGTATGTATAAATACTGATTTAATTAAATTATGTAATATAGAATAAAAGGATTCAATTTTAAAATAATTTTAAAAACTTAATCAAAAATACCTTTTATTTAAATAAAACAATTCAAAATATTAAAATAAAATTAAATTTTAATTATTTTATGAAATGTAATCTATAAGATTTTTTCCTTTTTAATTTTTTTTTTTTTTTTGTTTTTTTATTGTAAAATTTTTTTCTTTCCATTTTTTTTTTTTTGAATTTTTTATTTTATTTTTATATTTAAATTTCTATTTTGTTTAAAAAGCACTTCTGTTCCATTATTTTTAATATAAAATAAAAAATTTGAAAAAATAATTAATATTATGTATAATATATTTATTCTTAATTTAAATTTTTTTGTTTTTTTAATATAATTTTTAGTTGCCTATATTTTATTGTAATTTCTATAATTTTAATAAAAATCTACCAAATATTTATACAATAAATATTTTTTTTTTTTTAAATAACTAAGTAATTTGTTTTATTTTTAACTTTTAATAATATTTTATATATGTATAATGTTAATTTTTTAAGATTTTTTTATGTAATATATGATTTTATGTATCTTTTTTTTTTTTTCTGAAAATTATTGAATTTTTTTTTTTTTTTAATTTATATGATTAAATTTTTAATTAATAAACTTTTAATTTTGTTTCTACTAAATAGTTAATTATATATATATGTTTTGTATTTTGTTTTATCTAATATATATATATATGTATAGAGTTATGTAAGAATAAATATTAATTTATTATTTTTAAATTGTTTTGTATTAATTTAATTATTAACTATATTATAAAATTCTAATTTGTTTTTTTTTTGTTTAATAAATTACTAATTTAATAATTTTTACATTTTTTAATTTTTTTTTAATAATTAGTTATTTTTTTAGTAAAATTAAATTTATTTGGTATAAATTTGGTCTATCATTTCATTTTAATATTTTGTCGTTTTAATTTAAATTCCATATATTTTTTTTTTTTAATTAACTTGCAATTGTAAAAATAAACTAAAATTTGTTAATACAAAAGAATTTTATTAAAATCAATCGCCTAAATATATGCAATATTTTATGAAAATCAAATCGCCTGAATATATGCAATTTTTTCGCCAAATATTTTTTTTATGTTGGGTTTTTTTAGATTTTTTTTAATTAATTATTTTTTCCAAAACAACTTAATTATAATTTCAAATATAAATATTTAAAATTATCTTCTGAAAAAAAATAAAAATCTATATTCTTCGGGTTCCTTAATTGCAGTTCCCGTTTCTTAAAAATTTTCAAGGAATCTGATTCAAAAGAATTTCATGCGAGTACCCAATATATCATATAATATAATTTAAAGTGAGTTTCTTTATAATATAATGTAACTTAAGACCCAAACATCTTACTTAAAAATTTTACACTTATTATAGAATTTAATTATAATTTGGAAATTGTACCAACCCCGTTTAACATTTGGCCATTTGGCATGTCTTTATAAGTCGTTTACTTTCTTTGTAATATCAACTGAATTGTAAATTATACTGTCTCAATAGTAACCCTAAACTATAAGCCAACTTGAATCAGTTCCTTTTCAAAACTCAAAATTCCTAATTCAGATTAAATGATCTAAATGCTGAAAATTAAAAAAGAAATTTTTTAAATACTAAAGAAAAATTAAGATCTCAAACGTAAGTTCAAAAACACAATACCTTGCAACTAGTCAATAAGTCTTCTAATAGAGTCAAAGTAAATTTTTAATTAAAATTTAATTGTTATTTGGAATTATTTGATTTGAAGTTTGTCAATTTCCAAATAATTGCATACATAAAACCCTTTTAAAAAATGATAAAGAATTAAAATAAAGGACGAAAACAAGGATATTAAAAATAATTTAAAATAATTATTAAAAATAATAAATAATATAAAAAATAAAATAAAAATAACCAATTTTTTTTTTTTTTTTAAATGAAATATAAATTTTATTTAAATTTTTTTTTATTTTTTTTTATTATTATTTTTATATAAATTTTATGCATACATATTATATACATATATATTTTATTAAAAATACATACACAATAATTAATAAAAAAATATTTTATTTATATATTTTTTTTTTTAAATTAATATTTATAATTAAATAAAAACTAATAATTAATATTAATTAATTAAGACAAAATAAAAGAAAAGTTATATAATAATGGAAATAAAATACAATAAAGTATATATAATTAAAAAAATTTTATTTAAGAACTTTTTTTTTTTTTTTCTTTTTTTTTTTTCCTTTGAATATATTTTGGTTTTAAACTGCGTTTTTTTTATAGTGTTTTTTATTGTTTTTATTTATTTTAACTTAAAATTTAGTTAACATTTATAAATGTATGTAATAAAATAATTATTTAAAAAATTAAAAAAAAATAAAAGAAATAATATTAAAATAAAAATTTTTATAATAAAATTATAAATGAAAATCAAAAAAATTACCAGAAAATTTTTCAAAAATAAAACAATAATACGTAAATCATTGTATGTATTTTTTTTTCAAATTTAATTCGGTTCTGTAATAGTTTATAACCACTAGTGATAAGTACTTATTAGATAGAAATAAGTACTTATTATTCTGTAGTTTAATTCAATTTTTCTATCCAAATTGATTATCCTATAATTGTTCTAAATAGAAAATACTATTTACAAAAATTTCAATTTAATGCAAGTATTTAGTTAGGATCTGTTCTTTTGTGATCTCGTGTAAGGATCAAAATTCCTTAATAAAATCTTCTAGGATCAAAATTTGATAGAAAAAACTGAAATATTATAATCAGTATTTGTGATTATAATAATTCTTTGATTATCGAATTACAAACATATTTATTTAACGAAATTAAATTTTTAAATTAAACAAAAATTGAAAATTAAACAATTAAAACATAATATTTTAAATTTTTTAATTAACTACAAAAAAAAAAAAAAAAAAAATATAAATTAAAGACCAGAATACAATTTTATTTAATTAAAATTAAATATTTTTAATATATATTTTAAATAAAAAATTATATTAAATTCAATGTTTTATTTTGTTTTCTTTTTTTTGGAATATAAAATGTTAGAGAAAGGGTTTATTTGTTTTTTTTTTCCAATATTTAGGCTATTTACTTTAATTTATTATTAATTAATTAACAAATAAATTAATTAATTAACTTTTTTTTGCAAAATGTACTTTTGTATGTAAATAAAATTGGTTTAAGTTAATTATACATATGCATGAATCTTTGTATATTATATGTATATTTAAATACTGTTTTTCTTATTGCATTTTAGTTAAAAATATTTAAAATTTATACATATACACTATTATGTATATATATATATATATTTAAAATTAATTTATTACAAACTCTTTGAATTTCATATTTTTTCTTTAATTTTATTTTTATTTTTGAATTTAGGCAATTTTTAAAAAATTTTAATAAAAGATTTTTTGTTTTTTTTTTTATTTTACTTAAAAAAATTTTCTAAATTTTGGAACCATTGTTTTTTTTTATTATTAATACAAAAAAAAATTAAATTTACAAACTTTTATTTAAAAAAAAAAATTGAGATTTAATGGAAGGGTTACATTAAACCTTGCATTTATTTGTTAAATACACCTTTTGTATGGTGCGCCAATTAACGATTGGTAAACTATAATGTAAATCGAAGTATATAATCGTAAAATATAATATATTAATAGTATGTTTTTAAAATATTTAATTACAAGTTTTACAATATTATATAAAATATTGATTTAATGAAAATTTTTTAAATTTTTTTTTTTTTTTTAATTATAAAAAAACAAACAAACAAACAGAAAATTAAATATAAAATTTTTTTTTTCAATTATATATATATGCAAGTATATATGCTTAAAAGAGTTTATTATTAGTATATTTTATTTTTATTATCAATTTGTGATAAGTTTTTTTTTTTTAATTTTTATATATTTTTTTTTTTTTAATTTTTATAATTTTTTAATACTTTATTTTTTTAATTTTTTTTTATTTTTTTTTAATTAATTTTTTAATTTTTTTTTTAATTAATTTTTAAAATTTTTTTTTTGTAATATACATTGTATAATAAATTCAATAATTTTTTTTGTATATTATGTACACTGTTTTTTTTTTTAATATATATATATTTATATATATTTAATAATGTCTTTGAGTTTGTGTGCTTTTAATATTAACTTATATTTATATTTAAAAAAAAAAAAAAAGAAAACCATTTATGTACATATGTCATTTTAAGTTTTTATTTTTTTGTTTTGTTATCCTTAAAATATCCTTATTTGTAAATGTATATATATATATATATATGTATATTTTATAGGATTTTCAAATTAAAAAAAAAATTGAATAATTGTCAATAAATATTTGTTTTTTTTTTTTAATTGTAATTTATGAAAAAATTTTTAAAATCTAATTTAATTTAATGCAATATATATTATATTGCATTTAAGCTTTGTTTTTTTTTTTTAGTTATTTTATTAAAATATGTTATTTTAAAGATTGTTATAATTTAATTTGATTTTGTTTTTATTTATTTTAATTTATAGACTTTTTTTTACTATGTATGTATATATTGAATGAATGTCTCTTATTAATTATTATCACAGATGTTTTTTTTTTTTTACAATAATTAGAATTTGTCTATTTTATTTTAATTACTTAATTTTTTTTTTGTAATCTTTTTTAATTAAATATATTTTGGAATTAAGAAAAAAAGGGGGTTTTTGTTCTTTGCTATTTTTTTCCCACGGTTGGATAATTTGTTGTTTTGTTATTAACCCTGTATTGCTAATTGTAATTTTTACTGTGATATTTACTATTGATAGTAATATTTTCAATTTAATTGTGTTATTTTTTTAATCGGATATTCCATTAAACACCTCATCGCTGTTAATTGTTACAAAATTACAGATTTCAATGCTTAAAGCTTTTAAATAAATTAGAGTTGCCAGCAATACAGGATTTCATTATATTTAAAGAAAAATATATATATAGTTTGTCAGTTAATAACTAATATAAAAGAAAAAAACAATGTTGTAGTATTGAAAATTATTGAGTTTTATATTAAATTAATATATAAAGTGCTTACACTTCTTTTATGGGCTGTTTCTAATTTAAATGAAATATAAACTATCTTAAGAGACAGGGTAATCTTTTCAAAAAAATAATCTTAGTTATATTTACTCTTAAGATAAAATAAAAATATAATTAATAGTTAAATAGTATTGCAATTAAAATTATAGTATTAATTTGAAATTTTATATTCAAATATCAGTCAAATTTAAAATTATATAAAACAAAGTCTTATATTATAATTTTTCCAATTAAAATTGTTCTGCATAATTAAAAAAAATGTTTTTTTTATTTTCTTGAGTAGAGAGATTTTGTGTATGTTTATTTATTGAAGGAATCAATCACAATTTTTTATTTAATTAGGATTTTGAAGTAAAATTGTTTTTATAAGTTCCTAAAAACTTATTAAAAGTTTCACATTTATCCTACAACTCCTTAATATAAATATACTTATTGTTTTATTTATGTATTTTTTGCTTAAGCCCCTGTAGATATGCAATATTTAAAAAAATTAGTTTTGAAAATGTTATTCATTAATTATTAACCCTTTAGATGTAATGTTTATTTCAAGGACTTGTGCTAATTTGATTTCTTATATAAATTTGAAATAAATATTAAATAATATAAATCATTAGGTTATATTAAGAAGTTAATTAACTAAATAGTTGAAATGAAATTATACTAAAATGTATTTATGCAAAAATATTTGATTAATTTGTTTTTGTTTTAAAAATTGCACTTTTAAAATATGCGAATGAATATCTTGAGTTTTGTTTGAATTTATTGTATTTTGTTATGTGTTAGTTTCAATACTTTTTATTTGGTATTAATATTTAAAAAAAAAAATAATTAATATTTTTTTTTGATTTTTGTCTTATTATACTGCGAATTAAATAGCGGCGAGTTTTATTGCAGGAAATTGTTTTTAATTCAGTTTTTTTTTTCTATTTTTTAACCCTTTAGAGCCTTAGGACGTTTTAAATCATTTATATAGATTTTTATATATAACTATAGGAGATACTCGAATACAGTTTTAATTTTAGTTTGTGATTAGTTATGTTTTTTAGTTTCATTAATTAAATCGAGTAATCCTTACTCATATCATTTCTTTACCAAAAAGTGGTAACAAAGGGTTAATTATAAAAAAACTGAAATAGTTACCATAGTAACCTTATGATTTCAAAAAGGAAATAAAAATTAAAAATTTGGTTTATGTTTAAATTTTTTAAATTTAAGTTTAATTAGGACTTTTTTTTTTTAAATTAATTTTATTTAATTAATTAATTAATTAATATAATATATATATAATTTAATTCTTATACAGTTAAAAAAATAATTTATAATTGCAAGGTTTATTTAGAAAAAAAAAAAAATAAAGTAAAATTTATACAGATTTTTGATTTATAGTTTTAAAAATTGTATGTATGTGTGTTTTTTTTTGGAATTTAGAGAGCCATGATAAAATCAAATTAAAAAATCAAATTGACAATTTTCAAAGCTTTCTTTTTTTTTAACTTTAATTATTTTTTTTAATTTTTTTTTTTTTTGTTTTTGTAATTTAAATTGACTTTTTTTTTTTTTTTTAATTTTAAAAAAAATAATTAAATATTTAATTTATAATTAAAATAAAAATAATTAATTATGTAAATATATATTGACTAAAAATCAATTGATTAGCTTACTTTTGGACGCAAAAGTTTTAAAAAAAAAAAAAAATAAATTTAAGAAAAAAATAAAAATTTATAATTTTAATTTCTTAAATTTTTTTTATCAACCATTTTTTTTTTTTTAGTTTTAATTTTTTTCTTTTTTAAATGTGCAGTAAAACTTTTCTTTTAAAACTAATTACTTACTTAATTATAATTATTAATTACAATTATATACATATACAAAAAAAATTAATAAATGTATATTTAAAATTTTTATGTTTCTAATGATGTTACAACTAAATTATTAAATATACCACCTGGATTACAACTACCAGTTTCACTCATCATTGCTGCTTGTCCACATGAATCACTACCACAACTGGGTGTTGGACTTGGTGTACCTAAACGTAATGCATCCATAATAACTTCAAATTCTTTTTGATTTGGTGGATTTAAATCTAATGCCAATTCTAAATCCAAATCATTTGTTATTAAATTATTTGTATTTAAATTACAATTTGATGATAATAAGGTTTGTGCTGCTGTTGAATTTACAGATGCTGCTGCAGACATTAATGATGATGCCATTGCCATTTGACTACTACAACAGCCCAATGTATATGAATTTGATATAAAATTATTACTTAATTGAAAACCAAATCCAATACCAATACCATAATTAAAACTATTAACACCAAAATTATTTATACCAAATAATGGTGATAATGATGATGATAATGATGATACTGATGAATTAGATAATAAACCATTTGATAAAGATTGTGCTGATGTGATATTGTTTATTGATAATTTTGGTCTTTTTAAATCTAATGGACAATCATCAATTAATTTTTGATTATTTTGTTGATGTTGTTGATGATGCTGTTGTTGCTGTTGTTGTTGTTGTTGATGATGATGATGTTGAACTGATGATGTTTGTTGATTTGTTGTTGTATTTGAATTTTGTAAATAATATAATGATGTATCACGTACAAAACGATCATTATCATCACAATCATTACGTAAACGTTTACGTGATGATACAGCTTTTTCTAAATGTTCAGCACCTTGTGTTATTTCTGGATCAGTTAATGGCATTGTTGCATCAATAGCACTCAATTCACGATCTAATATTTCTAAATCAGCATCAACACTATTTGTACTTAAATGATGATGATGACATGATGATGAATTAAATTTATTATTATTATTATTACGTTGATTCGTTGTTGATTGTATTGATGATGTTGATAATGATATACCACCACCACCACCACCACCACCAATATTTGTTGTTGGTGTTATCATTGATGATGATGTTGTTGATATTGATGATGTTGTTGAATTATCTCTTGTTATTGTTGTTGTTGATGTACTACCATGACAAGTAAATGATGTTGTTGGTGTTGATATTGTTGATGTTTTACTATATGATGATATTAATGCACAATCTTTTCTTAATTCAGATGTTGCTGTTGTTGTTGTTGAAGAATTTATTGTATTATTATTATTATTATTGTTGGAATAAAATTGACATGATGATGATGTTACAGATGTTGAATTATTATTACTATGACTTAAATTATTATTATTGGTATTATTGTTGCTGTTGTTGTTGTGGTTGTTGTTGCTATTACTATTACTATTAATTAATGGAATTGTTGGTTTTGCTGTTGAATGAATTGAAGTTGTTATACATGATGTTGTTGATGATTGATTACTTATTGATGATTGATGACTATGTTGTTGTTGATAATGTAAATTATGATAATTTTGTATTGTTGAACTTGGATACATTTCCATTGGATCATTTTGATTGTGTAAATTATTTGTATTATTATTATTATTATTATTACAATTATTATTATTATTTATATTACAGTTATTACTATTATTATTATTATTATTTGTATTTGTATTTGTTGAACTAGAACATTTATATGAACTATATGTATTATTATGAGCTGCTTCAGGTTTAATTTCTGACCTATAAAGAAAAAAAAAAAAAAATTTTATTTTAGTATAATGTTTTTTTTTATTTTTTTAAATTTTTTTGGAAAGTTTAAAAAATATTTTTATTTATTTTGTATTTGACCTTGAAATTTTTTTATTAGAAAAAGTTTTTTTTTTATGAAAATATATAATTATGGAAGTGATAAGAATTTAATAAAAAAAACTTTTTTTAATTTGACTAACACTTAAAAATAATTTTTTTTTTTTTAATATTAATGAGGATGAGTGTAGAATAGCCTATGGCAATTATGGGATATCCTCTTATATCATTCGGTTAATTCGGTTTTACTTTTGGCAAAATTTCAGATACCCAGCTTTTTTAAGTATAGAGACTCTCCCTCTAAATAAAAAAAAAATTGTTGTATGACAGCTACTCGAACCGGTTGAAAAACTGGCTGATTTCAATAGCGATTTCCAAAATTTTTCGAATTCTAGCTTCTACATTTTTTGAGTTATTCTGCAAACAGATTTCCAGACACAAGTAGCTAAATCGATTTACATTTCTATTCTGATCCGATTCATACACTTGACTTTAAACTTATGTATATGGATCGGAAGCAAATACCGTTATATAAACTACGACCAAGTAGCTAAATCGATTTTCTGATCCGATTCATACACTTGACTCTAAACTTATGTATATGGATCGGAAGCAAATACCGTTATATAAACCACGACCAAGTAGCTAAATCGATTTACATTTCTATTCTGATCCGATCTATACACTTCATTCTATACTAATATATGGATCGGAAGCAAATACCGTTATATAAACTAGAACACCCCCTCCCCTACTCAATTACAGTTTCAAAAGCGTAATGGCAATTCTAATATACCCTTTGATATTCAATACATTCATTGCAAGTATAAAAAATTAAAAATTCGAATTTATGAATTAAAAAAATATATAAGTATATATACTTAAAAATAAACTTCGAATCATATTTTTTTTAGATTCGAAAAAAAAATCATCACATAAAAAACAAGAAAAATAAAACACAATAATACATAAAAAAAACATTTCAAAACGCATTATACAAAAATACGATACTACCTCAATGCCGAACATTGACATCAAAAAAAAAGAATAAAAAAAGAAAAAAAAAAAAAAAATAAAACATTTTTTTTGAATTAATAATAAAAAATAAAAAAAAAAAGTTTAAAAAATTTTGACAATATCAACCCAGAAGTATATAATTAATACAATGACTAAAGAAGCTTTTAAAATGTTAAATCTGTTATAACAGATACCTACATATTTTTTGTTTTTTTTGTATTTAAATATGCTTCATTACTGTGTTATTAGAAATTTAACATTTTTTTTTGAAGAGTGTGGGTGGTATTATGAAATTGATGACATATTTTTTAAATTTTAATATAAGATAAGATATAAGTTTACTTTAAATTGAACTTTAATTTAATCAGTAATAAGTTTAACTTAATTTTTAATTAATTCAATTTAACAAAGACTTGTTAAATAAATTTAGTAAATATCCTATTGTAAGAAGGTATTAAAATTTCATTTAAACAGGGTTAAAAACAAATACAAGAGAAAGTTGTTTCAGAGTTTACAAAAAAAAAAAGGAGAAATCAAAAATTAATTGAATGTGCCGTATAATTGTATATAGAACTAATAAGTGAATTGACCCATTATAGTTGTCAAGGGTTAATATTATATAAGACTCTAGGAATTTGAAAGGTGATATGTGATTTAAATAAGACTAATAATTAATTTTAGTAATTTGAGTAGAATTAGTTACTATGAAGTTAACTGATGATTGTATAGGAGTCATTAAATTTCTTTGAAATGGGGGAGGGTGCTCAAATGAAGGTTAAAATGTGAGAAAATCTTACTCCTAATAAGGCTTCCGCAGTCAAAAAATGATTATTTAAAATCCTTTAACATATCCAATTAAGCATGGAATTGTTCCAGACAACTGGAAAATGCGGGGAGAAGGAATGAATAACTTAAAAATAAAAACCTTCTGAAAAAAAAAAGTTATTGAGCCCGTTGGTCTTAAAAGTTAATATTGAATTATTAAAATATAAAATACAATAACAATGATAATAAAAACCAAAAAAAAAAAAACCATAAAATAACAGAAAAGCTTTCTGAAAATTTAGTAGATACTACATAAAATATATATTATATACATATTTTATATATATATGTATATATACACATTTGATAGTAAAAGCTCAAAATTTTTTTTTTTTTTTTTTATTTTAATTTATTAAATTTTCCTTTTGCACGTTTTTTTATTATATTTTGATATATATATATATATATATATATATATATATATATATATATAAACATATGGAGCGCTTTTTTTTTTTAGAATTCATAGTATATATGTTTATTTATATGTATTTAAATATTTGTTTTTTTTATAGATAATATAACTAAATTTCATTTTAGATTGTATTTTGTAGGTATATAAAAAATATATATACATATATACATTTTATTGTTTTATTAACTTAAAAAAAAAATTGTATTTTTGTATGTGCAAAATATAAGTATTGAGGTCGCATTTTCTTTCAAAATAGAGTTCATGGGCTTTTTTTTTTTTTTATTCAAAAATTTAATTTTTTTTTTATTATCATTTATATTAATTTAATATAAATATATATATATATATATATATACAATTTTTTTTTATATATTTACATATACAGACATATACTTTACTATATTTAATATTATGTATTTCCTTGTTTAATTAAATATAAAAAAAAAAAAGTCAAGATTAATAATTTGTAAATATATATATATGTAATATGTATATATATTTTTATTAATAATAAAATTAAATTTGAATATGTAATTAATTAATTCTAATATAATACCGTAAATATTTCGATTTATATGCGAAGATATGATGTATGAAAATTAAGATTAGGATGGCATGATTTGGGAATATGGTTGAGGACCTTTGTTTGGTTTTAATTTAAAAAGTAATTTGTCAACTTGTAATTTAAAATTCTTAAGTCAAAAACGACGTAAATCGAGTGATGATTAATTTTGAGTACTAAAATTTGGGAATGTGCTGATGACCTCTGTTTGGTTTTAATTTAAAAAGTAATTTGTCAATGTGTTATTTCACATTCTTAAGTCAAAAACGACGTAAATCGAGGGTTGATTAAATTTGAGTACTAAAATTTGGGAATGTGCTGAAGACCTTTGTTTGGTTTAAATTTGAAAAATAAATTGTCAATGTGTAATTTCACATTCTTAAGTCAAAAACGACGTAAATCGAGGGATGATTAAATTTGAGTACTAAAATTTGAAATTATGTTATGAAATATTATTTGGGCCTCAAAGTCATATTTAGCATAACTATCTAAATTGTTTTCGAAATTAGAGTGATTTAAAAGTAATCGGTAATCATTCAGTAATCACTTTCTAAAATCGAATGCGATGTATATCGAGTGATGATTAATCAAATCATTATTTTGCATCTAATAGTTAATATGAAAAAGATTCTGTAATGCAAATATCTTTCAACTTCTAACCAATCAGTACAATCATTTAAGTGGCGCTTAAATTTGTAACGATTTGAAAGTAATTGAACTATAATTAAACAGTTAAAAATGATTGTTTCAAAGTACAATATTGATTTAATTAATTATAAACACTATATTTATAATAATTGATGTTTGTAATTATATGTTAAAAGTTTATTTTAAACAAACTGTAAAAATAAATTATTCAAATTAATCAATTAAGTACATACACATATTTATATTGATACTTATTTACTGAATCGCTTGTAAAGCTTGTTTGTAGCTTTTTTTCTTTTCTTTTAATTAAAAACTTTAAAAAAACTTGTATTTATGGTATTTTGTTTATGCAAAAGGTATGACTCGAGGTCATATAAAATTATGTAGAAGCTAAAAATTCATAATTTAAATATATATATATTTTTTTTTATACTTTGGTATAACTAAAATTAATCAAATATAATTTCTAATTTTCAAGTTTATTATTCAAAATAATCTCTTGTATTTGATAAGTTTTATTTTAGTATTTTTGATTATTGTAATTTTTTAGAAGCGAAGAGAGGCAGAAAATCAAAAAAAAAGCACCAAAAATGAAAAATTGAAAAAAAAATAACCATTTTTGTTTTGATTACCTGCTTTTGGTTACGATTTAAGTAACTATGTATATATATATATTTTAGTAGTTATTTAAAACGATTTTAAAATATATAATGATGTAATTCTTGTTTTAGTAGGAAATTTTGCAATTTTAAACTTTTTTTTTTAAAAAGAACACAAAAATATTTTGAAAAAAAAAAGCCCTTGAAAAAAAACACGTTTTTTTTTAAAAAATTTTAAGTAATAATAATAATTAATAATATCTTATTCAATAACTTTGTGTCGGTGAAATATAAGTATAGAAGTTCATGGGTAATATTTTATTTGATTTTATTGTCTTTTGAATGTTTATTTAAAGATTTAGTGAATATTGTAATTAATAAAATTTTGATTCTAAAAATAAAACTTGTGATTACTTATTAGTAATTAAATAGCTATTTTTAGATTTTTGTAAATTAAATACTTATTTAAGTTTGTTTGAATTCTTTTAACAGCTAATCAGATAAAATACACTTAAACTAGTTAAATGTAACTAGTTTTAGTACTTAAGTATTAAATAGAAGGTATATAAGTACTTAAGTACTCTTCAATCAGTATCGTTACTTTTAATGCTGTAATTTATAAAATACGAGTACTTAATTATCTTGACTTAATTCGTAAGTATTAAATAGATCTAGAACTTAGTTTTAAAGAAAGATTAGAGAACAGGGACGTGTTGCGGAAATACTGTTATGTAAGTACTTGAAATACTGTTATATAAGTACTCTTTTTTTTACCTTTGAATACTTTGAAAGTAATGTTTTCTTAATGTCTTTATTAAATTCTTTATATAGCTGGTACTCTAGATTTCGATTGAGCTGAGCTGAGCTTTAAGCCTTATGTCAGAGGTTAGGTCAACTAAGTTTGAGTCCGTCTTCGTTTTAGAACTCTAAGTACTCTTTATAATTATATAATAATGAATACTAATTTTAATTTAAAAATTATCTTTATGCTTCTAATATATCCCTTCAGGCTCTACACCCTTTTTCCCTCTCCTCTCCCATCACTGTCCTGTTTTTCATTTCCCGATCCTGTTTTAATTAATTATTTTTTTTAAAAAAAAAACTTTACACATTACAGGCACACACAATTAGCTTTTTAATATTAAATATAATAATTATTCTACGTTCCGGATTACAAATAAGTATATGTATAATTAAAAATATTTAATATATATATGTCTATATATATTACATCTATATGTATATACATATGTTAAATATTTTTTTATGTTAATTTCAATCTGTTGGATTCTTGTTTTTTTTATTTAATAAGCCACGTTTTATTTAAAACAATATAAGCTTACATATAATAAATATTAAATTATATATATATAAATAAATATATGTACATATATTAAAGTATAAGTATGGACATATGTTTATCGTTTACATATTAATTGCAATTTTTTTTTATATTCATACAAACATATGTATTAATTTATATATGTGCAAAAAAAAAACAAAAAATATTGAAGTAAAATAAACAAAATGTTTACATTGCAATTTTTATCTCTGATCTTTTAGTTGTTTTTTTTTTCTTCTTTTTTTTTTGTTATTTTTTTATTTTGAAAATGAAAAGTTAAAAAAAAGTTTTGTATTGTAATTTAGTAAAAATACGAAAAACAACTTAATATTTAAAATAAAAATTGTATATATATAAACTTTTTGACTTTTTTATTAATATTAAATACTTTTTTTTATATCATCGTTTTTATTTACTTTTTTTTTTATTATTTATTTATCTTTTATATATGTATATAATAATAAAAAAATAAGTTTATTTTTTTTATATAAAGTTATCAATACAACAACAACAACAAAAACAGAATGTAAAAACCAAGGATAAAAATATATAAAAAAACTTTTGCGTATTTAAATGACGTACCTAGGTGTTGCAGCACTGTAAAATGTTTCTTATATAGTAATTTTTACTTAATTTGCTCCCTTTAGTAATGAAATGGGTATTATGGGGCTATCTTGGGGCATTTACAATTTTTATTTATTAATTAGATTTAATTTTTATTAATTATTTTATTAGATTGCCTTAGAATGCTATATTTAGATTACTTGTGCGACATCTATTGTCCGGTACAAGAATTACATATTATAATTATTATAATTTATAAGTATAATTGCAACTAGGTTTTTGCATAATAATATTGTAATATGGATTAGGGGTCCAAAGTTTATTTATATAATAAGTAATAAATAATTAATCCCCTCAATTAAATTTAATTTTTAATATAAAGTACAGTGGGGGGAATAATAATGTAATCACTTCAATAAAGTTAAAATATTTGAAGGTGATAATTACACAATATACACAAGATTAAAGTAAAAGATTTGGATATAATCAAATTATAGAATAAAATATTATGCGAGGGAAGGTGTCTACAGTGGGGAACATAAAAATTATATCACTTAATTAATTCAGATTTGTAAATGTGATATTACGTGTATAAATATCAGGGTTTTAAAAAAATAATATAAAATTTAAATTAACAGTTGAAGTAGAAATTTTTCCACCAGACTTTTGAGGTACCTTAATCCCATTGAACTTCTACTAAAAAAGGTGTTTTAAGTTGCTCAACCACTTAATTAAGGACTAGAGTTTTACAAATACAAATTTTGTGATTTTTTAAACTTTAAAATTTTCCAAAACTAAATAAAACTGTCAATTGACCGTTTCGACTTTTTTAACCTTTTATTAAACTTGCGAAAAAAAAAAAAATGTTTGTGTTAATATGGTGAATATTGCACCCAATTTACCCTTTTGTGTTTTATTTATTTGTATTTGTTTTTGTGTATCTTTTCACCATGATTTTAATAATAAATAGGTACTATACTTATATGCGTATATATATATATTTTACAATTGATTATATGTATATATACCTGTGTTCGTTTATTTATTTATTATTATTAAACTATATAGGTGTATAAATATGTACACATTAAGTAGATATATATGTATGTATAATATAGTGCTCATTCATTTGGTTGACTTACTATATCAAGGTTTTTAACAACAACTTGACATATAAATACATTTTTTTATTTTTAATAATATTTTTTTTAACTCAGTTTTTTATGTGCTATTTTTTTTATATATATATATATATATATATATATATATTTTGTTCTTAAGTAAGTTTTTCTTTTTATATTTTGTTGGTTTTTTAATTTAAAAAAAAAATTTTTTAAACAAGAAAGTGAGTATATATATAAATTACTTATATGCCTATATAATAAGTATCTAAATGTATCTATAAAGTAGGTAAAAATATGTAGTAGAATGAACTTTTAGGTTGTGAATTATTTTTTTTTTTTTATAAATTTTTTTTATAAATTTTTCTTATTCGCGGTTTTTGAATGCGTTTTTGCGTTTTGTCTTGTTGTTTTTTTTTTTTTTTTTTTTTTTTCTTAAATAGGTACCAGCAATCGTTTGCTGCTGCTTGTCTTTTTTTATGAAGACAAATCTGTTTTTTTTTTTAAGTTTAAAACAACTTTTTTTTGTGCTTTTGTAAAGTTAAAAAAAAAAAAAAAAAAAAAAAAAAAAAAAAACAAATATACTAAAAACTTTATTTTTCTGCTGACCCAATTTTTAATATTTCGTCGTAATATTGTACTTTATATATAATTATATATAAATACGAGATATATGTTTATATATATTATATAGTACTTATATTTTTATATTTATTAAAAAAAAAAAATGGTGATTAACGATGTTATAAAGTGTAAGAAACATATTAAATCATTTTTAGAAGATTAAATAATATTATACATATAAAAAATCTATCAGTATTCATTATATGTTTTCTATTAATTAATGTTTATTTGATTTTTTGCAATTTTCAATTAATTTTTTTTTATTTTTCAATTTTCAGTTTTTTTTAATAATTAAAAGTGAAAACAACTTTTACTTTCACTTAAGTTTTAATTAAAAAAAAAAAAAAAAAACAAAATAAACAAAAATTTTGCAAAATTTTTTCTAATAGATAAAATATTTCAAAATTAGAGTCTAGAAATTGATTTAAGTAAGATATTAATCTAATTACTTATTGATTTATTTATTTGAAATTAATTTGTATAATCTTTTAAATTAACCCAAATTTCAAAATTGATATACAGTTAGTGACAAAAATTTTTGGTGTGTACTATTATTATATTATTATGTGTCAAAGTATTTAATTACGTAATTATATTACAAATAATAATAATTTTTGATTTCATTATGTAATAGAATAGTTATAATATCATAATAAAGTCGAAATTAGGGATTAAAATTCTATCCGAAAAAAAAAAGGATTTTTCGGAAAAAAAATTCGGAAAAATTTAAAATTAAAAGAATTTATTTTAGAATAGAATTGAGTATAAGAAAATGAAACGGAGGGATAAAGGATAAGTTAATCATAGATTTTGTCCTATATTGCGATTTAATAATTTACTTAAAACCGTTATTTTATAGTTAAAAACTAAAAAAAATGTTTTCGGAGTTATTATTCGGAATTGGAAAAATATGGTTTTAGAAGGTGAATCTTATTTTGTAAATGATTAGTATGTTTTATTTGGGAATTGTTAGAGTGAATTGTTGTCCAAAAGTGAGAACTTAAGTAGAAAGAGGATTTTTTAGAATATGGAGTAGTTGAGGATTTCTTAAATTGAAGTTAAGTTTCTCAAGGCACATTATTAATAAAGCGTAAAATAACTAATTTAAATTCACTAATAATTATCATTTAATTAGGAAAACAAATTGAATAAAATATTTCGTTAACTCTATACTTATTTCTATATATATATATATAATATATATCTTATATTTAATTCAATAAAATTGTATCTACTTGCATTTATCTTGTGAGTTGTGTTCATTGAAAAAAAAAAACCTGACAAATTGCGTGGTTTTCTAATTTATTTTATTTTATTCCATTTCATATATATATATATATAATATATATAATATATATCTACTTAAGAAGCTCAAGTAAAATAAAATAAATTTAATAAATAAATAAATAAATAAAAAAAATACTTCATTACTTATTCAAACTAATACAAAATAAGTTCGATGTCTTTATTTTTCAATATAAGTTTAATTTAGAAAAACTCAACTTGAAAGTTATAAAATATATATGTATATACAAAAAAACGCTATTAAGCTATGCTACTAAAATATCATAAATATAATATGTGTACATAACTTGACTACTTATGTTGTGTTATAGTAGTACATATACACAAGTAGTACACATATATTAGTATAAGTATATGCTTTCTTTTATTTTTCATTCATTATACATTTCATTTAAAAACACACCAAGTTTCATTGCTCTGCCTGAATGTACAAAAAGGTGAGCATAATTACAATTTTACTATAAGCACGCATTTTTATTTTTTTTTTTTTTAAATAATAATTACGATTTATTAATATATGTAGTATAGTAAGTACATATAAGATATTAAGAAGATATAAGTAAGTACAAAAAAAAAAAAAACAAAAACTATAAAAAAGTGAATAAAGAAAGCTAAAAAAAAAAGTTATACTTAGATGGGATGTTTTAACTTAATATTTTACTTACTTATATATACATTTTTCATCATAAAGAATTATTATATAGATAGTGCATTAAAACAACACTGAATAGCAGTAATTAAAAAAAGTTTTACATACTATTTACACTTGGTTAGGTCAGGTTAGGTTAAAGTTAAGTTCGTGGATCCCTTGAAGCTGAATTTCCTAGAGGTCAGACAGAGAAAGTCCAAAAGTTACAATCATTTACAAATTTAATGTCGAATTCTTTGAGCTTATGGTGGTAAAACTTATGGTGGATAGACTTATCGAAACTTTTGTTCAATTAGTACCGATTGTTGATGTGTGGCAGCATTCCCATTCGAATTCCACTTCGCCGATTAAAAACACATAATTCCCCTTTCCTATTTCTTAGTTATTATACGGCTTCGAGGAATTTACCTGATTCGTCTTTTAATACGGGAGAAAATGATTGGACTGGCTTAAAATGCCCAATTTATATGGGAACATAAAGGTTCGTGGAAAATATTGAAGACATTTACCTCGTTTTCGAAAACAAAACCTAGAATAGCTTCTGTACCAAAACAAATATTCTTCTGGGAAGCAGAATAGATACAGTTATTTTAAAATTGCATTAAGTGTTTATAAAGTATCATTCAGGTGCTTTAGGTTGCTTTGAATGATAGTTACATGACTACTCTAAATTTTTTTCACACCTTTTATAACAAAATTTTTATCTATTAAATAGTTTTGAATTCAATTATAATTTTTTATATAAATTGAATACATTTATTACAATTAAAGTTAATAACACTAGTATATACATAATTTACAGGTAATTGTTTATGTTAAAAAAAAAATAATCACAATTGTTTTGCAAGTTAATTTATTATTTTTCTAAATAGTAGACGAGTACTACTAAAAATCAGTACAAATAACGGAACATATGAATTAAGCGAAATTTAGCGAATTTTTAATCACATTAATCATACCAATCATTTTTTTTAACACTTCAGTTGAAAAAATGGTAAAACTAAAACAAAAAATTGTAGTAAATTCCAAAAAAATCGAGAAGAATATGAGTAAATTGAAAAATAAAAAAAAATACTATTAATTGAAAAATGTAAATGATTCTATTTTTAATATAAAGCTAAGCTTTTTTTTTTTAGTTTAGTTTATATAATTGTACAAGTATAAAAAATTAAAACAAAACTTTCTCTCGCACAATAACAAACTAGCTACTTGTTATTTTTTGATTTTCTTTTATATTACTTTTTTTTTTGTACAATAAATCAGTTTTTTAATTTAAAATTTTTCTCAAATTAACACTTTAAAAGTAGTTACCTATTTATTATAGATAGACAATAAATAAAGCTTATGAATGAAGTTTTTTTTTAATATTCAAATCATTCAATTAAAAAAGAAAACTTTTTTTGAATGAAAAATTAAGTAACAATTTAATTATTACAAAATATCTACAGTATTTTAACGGTAAATTAATTTCGCTAGAGTAAATACCCCAATAGTAAAGTGAAATACCCCAAAGCAAATCAAAATACCCCAATGGCGACCCCAAAGTAAAATACTACTCTGAAGCCTCTTTCAAAGAACATAATTGAGTGTGTGAAAAGGATTAAATCTTTAGTTAAAGATAGATCAAAATGTCCAGCTTCCTTCCCAACTTCTAAACTTCCAAGTGAAATCTTCACTCAAAAATGTTTTAAACCAAATTCTCTTTTTCATTTATTTTGACATAATCTAGAAGTTTTAATTTCAAGTTTTATAACAATTTGTTATGATCAGGACACTTAAAGTGCAACAACGAACATACATATAATACAAACAAAAAAAAAAAACAATATGTAATTAAGATAACAGCAGCAACAAAACAAAAAAGAAAACGAAACCAAGGTATTTTTTTTTTCTTACCATTTATAACATAAAATTTGCGTGCAATTGAATAAAATAAAAAAACAAAACATCTCAAGATAAAAATAAAAAAATTTTAAAAAAATTGATGAAAGAAAAACTGAGTTAACTAACCAACAGTAAAGAGACCATGTAGCACATTCAAAACAAAACGAAATTCACTAACAACAACAACAAAAACAAAAACAAAAACAAAAACCAAAAACATGAATAAATACTGTATAAAAACGTAATACTGGTTTTAAAGAAAAAAAAAAAAAAATAAAATTTCATATAAACAAATACTTATATTAAATTTACTTATAAAATCTAACTAACCTCGGTTATAGCATAACTTTTTCTTTTTTTTTTTTTTGTAGTTTTTCTTTTTGTTTTTCTAATAGTAAGATTTTATGTATTTTTTTGGTTTTTTTTTTTTTTTTTTTTTTTTGTAATGAAAAGTAACTGTGATTTAATTTTTTTCTGTTTGGTACTTTTTTTTTTTTTAATTTTCTTTTATATTAATATTCTGTAAATTTTTATTTAATTTTTTTTTCTGTTTTCTTATCATTTATTGTTTGTTTTTTAACATTCTGTTGTTGTTTAATCTTAACATATTTCTTCTTTAGTTAAATTATAATAATGAAAAATTGTTGTTTACATAAAAAAAAAAAAAAACGGAACTACTAGCCCTATAACATGCTTTAATTACTTTTATAGAGAAAATTTTTGAAGTATAGGCAAGTAACAAAGTTTGAGAGAAATTAGCTTTTAAGAAATTTCAATAAATTTAACAATAAAATGAAACCTCTTCCGGGAGAAAAGAGTTGCCATATGTAGTTCTAAATTTCCTCCAAAGCATTAGTTTGGGTACCCCCCGCTTACCCCGATCCTTTAAGAGTTCCTGATTCGAAGACATTCGCTTCCAATGACTTACTTTAAAAATAAACATTATAGTTGCTATTTTTTTCAGTCAATATTTGAAACTCTGAGTCCTGAGTGTAATTTAAGTTAGAAAATTGTGATCTTACTTCATTTCCGAAGGCGAAAATTACTTTATTTCAAACTTTATTTGAAGCCACAAACTAATCTATCGGATGTATAAAAATTCAACCAAAAAGTATCCAAATAATAAGTGACATCATATCTAACTTAACTTGAATATGTAAAACTATATAAGTATGTAAATTTTACATTACTTTGTGAAATGAAAATCCCTCATAGTAAAGATAAATTTTCTACATTTTATGTACATTTGTATAAGTTTGTCAGCATATGCATTGTTCTTGTTTAAATATATTAAATCGGATATTTCTAAAACTTTATAACAACAAATGTTTGTGTATATCTATATTTTATGACTTTATAATAAAATCAGAAAATAAAATAAAAAAAAAAAAACAGTAAGCCCGTATAACAGTAATAATAATAATAGTTTTGTATCTAAGTTAATCCTTTTAACAGGTATCAACACAGGCTATATTTTATAATGATTTTGTTTTTTAATGTTTTAACAGAAAATTAATTAGAAAAAAAAAAAAACTCTGTATGAAATTAATTCCTTATATCCGAAATTTGTGTATGAAAAACTGTAGTGAGTGAAAATTTTACTATGATTACATAAAATTTATGTATACATGTTTTTATATAATAAAAAAGAACACATGTAGTTATTTATTATTTAAATTTTTTACTTCAATCAATTAAAATTATAACATAAATATTTTCAAATAGAAGAAAAAAAAAAAAAAAAATAGCAAACAAAAGAGAAATTTTTTTTTTTAAATTTTATATAATATTTAATTAAGTATTTCTATTATTGAATTACAATTTTTTTTTTTTTTATTGTTTTTTTAGAAAGCTGTTGTTAAAATTGTTTTTTTTTTTTTTTTTGTATTTTTATCATTAACCGCTACTTACTGAGCACATAAACATATTTATTTATTTACAGATTAAATTTAATAGGCGGTTAAACTATATAACTAACAGCTACTAGCTATATATATATAATTTTAATTGTGACTATTATAAATTTTATTCTGAATAATAAAAAATATAGAATATAATTTGGAAAAATGTTTTATAGACATCATTATTATATAAGTACAATAAAAACTGTTCGGAAGATCCTAATTAATGTTCGTTTAAATATTAATAACTTATCGAATAAATAAGTTACGAAACGAATAAGTTTAAAATAAAAAGTCCGGAAACTTAAAGATTAAATGTGGTTTATTAAAACAAAGACTTCGAATTTATAATAAGAAAAAAGTTAAATATATAGAGGTCTTACTGTATACCTAATTAAATAATTATGCATGTTTCTGCCTAAACTCAACAAAACTAAACTGAAATCCCATACCAAACTTAAAGATCCTACTGAAAAACTTAAGGTTTTTGTATAGTGGCGTCATATGACGTAATATGTTTTCAAAAAATTTTTTTTGAGAAAATACAATTAAAAAAAGTGTGAAAGTGTTTTTCTAAATCAATTTTATCATTTTTTCTAATCTATAACAGTAAAAAATTTTCCAAATCATAGTAAAAATTCTTTTAACAACAACCGAAGTAACGTTAAGGGGTCTTCCCTTTTTGTCTTTCAATTGGACGTAAACTTTCAGTATAACTGAAAAATTGGAAATTTTTTATAAACCTATAACATAATAATATGTTTATATACCATGTTAAACAAATGTATGTATATATATGCTTAAGATTTTGTGCATTTATATTCTTTTTATATAAATGTAGGGACTTCAAATTGAAGATAAGAAAATAAACGTAAAAGTAAAGCAAAAGTAAAAAAAAAAAAAAAAAAAAAAAAACTCAAAAGAAAAGAAGTTAAAATTTTGTTCGGAATTATAGTATATAGTTATATATTATGTTTTTTTTTTTGGTTTTTCTTGCGTTGATTTCCGTGATTAATATTGTTTTATAATAAGTACCGGTTTATATATTATTATTTTACCGTTTAGTTATTTATGTATGACTGTATGTTTATATATTACTTATATATTATTTAAAATGAAATGAGATATTTATTCCTTTGATTTTTCTTATTAACTTTTATTAAAGTTTTAAGTTAATTTTTTTCAGAAAATTTGAAATCGATTCCTTAATTGCACAAACAAAAAAATCGTTGTAATCATTTTTTTTTTATTTTTTTTTTTTAAAAAAATGGTCTTTTAATTTGAAATAAATTTTCGAAAATCTACTCTATTAAGATTTTTAATGGTAGGTATTGAAAAAAAAAAATGCCTGTGAATCATATTTCACTTTAAAAAAAACTTTCTTAAAGGAATTAAATTTTGAGGAAGTAAGGAATTAAAAAATAATTAATATGTACTCAGTAGTTCAGAAGAAATATTTCTGTAAATACCATATTATTAAATGAGTATGATGCCTCTTAATTAGCAGTTTAATACATTTCTTTCGAATTAATATTTTATAAAAATGATTCAAGAACATTAATACCTCAAATACTTCATAATACTCCAAACTTAAGATTCGTCGAGGAATTACCGTTATTCCTATAATTATAGCATTTAGAACATATTCATACTGGAAGTTAACCTTCAATTGAAATGTTAAAAGAATGTTCCTAAATTCTTTACAATTTTTTCATTTATTAGTTCAAAATTGCGGCACAAGGTAATATAGGAATGTGAAGAAAAGGAGCACAGTCGAAGAAGCAGTAAGTGAATACGTAGAAGAATAATATCAGCTTACGATATTGATTTTATATTGTTTTTACAATTAATTACAAATCCAAACCAATTGAAAATTGATAGTAAAGTTTAATTTGTTCCCCAAATCATTTCAGAAACAGAAAACAAACCCATTCGAAAGAGAAGGCAAAGTGTTTCCGAAGGCCAAGTACATACAGCAAAAGAACACTACTTTTAATCAATTATTTAAATAAGTAATTAAATATTAAATCTGAACAAATACCTATACCCATAAAAAGTAAATCTTAAGATAAAGTAAAGTATAAATCATAAATTACTACAGAAAAAAAAAAAAAAAAACAAAATATTAAAATAACAAAAAAAAACAAAACAAGAACAAAAAATGTCCAATCCAAGTGAAATTTAATACAATATCTGTAAAAAAAAAAGCAATAAAATGGATTTTAAAAATGAAATATCTTTTAATTTTCTATTTATTTGTATATATATATATATATATATATATATATATAAATATACCTATATATAATTACAATAAAATTATGTATATATATAATATAAATCATCTTTCATTTTGTTTTATTTCAATGAACGAACAAAAACGCGACTCATCTCTTTTTTTAACTTCACACAAGTAACTTACAGATACTTTTTGTTAATTTTTTTTTTTTTGTTATTATTGTTTTTCTTTTTTTTTTATTGTTGTTTTTATTGTTTTTTTTTATTTTGGAAATTTATCACATTCAAAATAAAAAAAAATTTGCAAGCAATTCTAGTAATAGCATTTTTAGGCGAAAAAAAAAAAATCAGTTTTTAACAAATATATATAAGTAGGGGTATACCTATACAATAAATCGGAATCGGGGTACAAAGAATGGGTAAACACAGTTTTCCTTATTTTTTCTTTTTTTGTGTTTTTTTTTTTTTTTTTTTTTAACTTTTCTTTTCATTTTATTATTGTTGTGCTTGTTTTTTTTGATTTTTATTTTTAATACCTTAAAGCTAACCTAAAAGATTTTTTATATTTTATATATATTATATATATATATATATATATATATTCAGGATATTTATATATACATATATATAAATGTAAGTTAAAGCAATAACAATTTGATAATAATAATGATGGGCCGGAAGAAGAGTGTGTTCTGTTGACAAGTAAAGGCAAAAGAAAAACAATAACAAAAGGAGCAAAAAATAAAAATCAGAATAATAATAATAATATATTTTTCTTTCCCTCTCACTCCCTTCCTCGCTCTCTTTCCTTTCGTTTTTTTTTTTCGTACAAATTACACTTCTATCCGAATATATTATAACTCTTATTCGGAATAAATTCGGAATATTATTCAAGTAGGTATATACATGATATATTTAAGTTTTATATGTTATTTTTTTAAGTAAATATATTATATATATATAAAAATATATATATATATATTTATATGTAAAATAATACACATCTATATATTACACTACATATAGGTATATGTTCACAAAAATAATTATATTTTGTATATATATAAATTTTATAATACTTATTTCTGTGTTGTTTGATACAAAAAAATTTTCTTTTGTACAAATTTTTTTCTTCTTCTTCTATTCTGTTTATGTTTCGGTTTTCTTTCTCTTTCTGTTTTTTTTTATTTTTATGTTACATTTTCATTTTTTATTGTTTTTTTTCTTTTTTTATTTTTGTTTTTATACCGAGACTTGAAGAGTGCGACGATATTGTGTACAAACACACAGTATACATACAGTGCAGTGTATAACAGATGATATGATGTGTGGTATACACTATTATTGTGAATTGTGATTTAATATTATATAAAACAGTTGGGAGGGCAAACAGTAAGTAGTATGATGTGGTGTGTAGTACTTATTTGTTTGTTGCAATAAATATATATATATATGTTATATTGTAAAGTTGTTCTTTTGTATTCTTTTGATTTGCAAAAATAAAAACTGTTTTCAGACTTTTTAGACTTTGGTTTTAGTTCAGAGAATAAAATTAAAAAAAAAAAAAATTTGTATATTTTTTGTTGTGTCTCTTCTTTTCTTTTACTTTAAAAATTCTACTGCCTGCCTGATTTTTTGTTTGTTGTGTGTGTGTAGTATGCTGCTGCTGCTGCTGCTTTTACCTCTTTTTGCTACTACACACTCTGTTGTTTTGTATTGTTGCTGGTTCTTCTTCTACATCTTCTTCTATTATACTGTTGTTGTTGTTGTTGTTGAATGTTTAAATATATTATAAATTTGTTTCTTCTATTTTAATATTTTCTATGTTAAATTTTTTTCTGTGAGAAGTTTGAAATGATATTGATGATGATGATTGATGATGATATGAATGAAGGATGATGATTATAATGATGATTCTCTTATACACGTTCTTCATAACTCTCTATATCGTCGTCATCGTCGTAGTCGTCGTCGTCGTCGTCGTGAATAAATTTATGGGGTTTTTATTTTATTTTAATTCAACATTTCTTCAATCTTGGTTGTTGTTTGTTGCTGTTGTTGCTGTTGCTATTTATTGTTGGCATATATATATATATATATATATATATATATATATATTGGTTTGGTTGGTTTGTTAAGATGTTCGTTCACTTTTTTTTTTTTATTGAATTGTTTATATTTATTTAATTTTTTTAGATGTTCTGTTTTTTTGATGTTGTTGTTGTTGTTGATATTGTGTTGTGTTATATTAAATGTTGCCTTTATTCAATTCAAATCGTAGGTTTACTTATATTTTTCATATTTCATATTTTTGTTGTTTGTTATACTTTTGTTTTAGTTTTTGTTTTTTTTTGTATTCTTATGTTGTTCAGTACAAAATTTTTTATTTATTTCGACTTTTTCGTATTACAACAAACAACAACAAAATAAGCGTATTTTTTTTTTTTTTAAAGTAGGAAAGTGTAATATTTTGTATATGAATTAGATATATATATATTTAAATATGTATATTTAAAAAAAATACTGAATGAGTGAGTGGTGGCGGCATGCAATATAGTAAAAACAGCATATATAGCATATCAAATAATATATATATATTTATATATATATACAAAAACAAAAAGTAAATGATAAAATATATGAAAGAAAAAGAAGAAAGAAAAAAAAAAGACCTGATGAAACAAACAAGTAATGTAAAGTAAGGTAAAGTAAGTACAGAAGAATATATAATATACAAAAATAAAAGAAATATTATGATGATTGTGACAATATGTAAAAATATTATTTTTGTTTTTGTTTTTTTTTTTTTTATTTTGTAGAAAATAATGTTTATAATATCTATTTTAAATATTTAGTCAAATAAAAATTTAAATATAAGTAAGTACGGTTATATTTATTTAGTGTGTATATATAAGTACTTAAGGTGGTTTATAATATGTAACTATACCTTATATGTACACCAAAAAATATTTCAGTTTATAATTTCTTTTCATATTTTAAACAGCAGCATTAACTGACATATTTTTAAGTACCTACAATATTACAATAAAATATGGTTTAATTTTTTTTTTTTACCTCTTAGTATGAGCTTTTATTGTTTTTTTTTTTGTATTTAAATTTTAAGTAATAAAGAAAACAATTAAGTACTTTCTTTCATTATAAGTACTTTAGTATTTATAATTATTTTGAAATGGTAAATACTAACTTATGATTAGTTGAATTTAACGTGGGTTATGTGTAACTGCTATGGCAGTTCCAATTCTTTTTAGTTTTAAAAGCGAGTGTTAAGCTTTCTGTGATTACTGATTACTAAATATCTCTATTATAAGTAATCAGTTATCTTCAAAGTTAATGTACTGGAGTTGGGTCATTTTATAATAAATGATATAATTCCCTTAACACTCTTTTAAATAGTATAGGCATTTAGGAAGTAATTTAGTCTAGAGTTTAGTTTCTTTAGTCCTTATATCTGCCATTGATTACTAGTCTGTAGCAATTGTATATAAGATTATGATTACATTCTTAAGTAAGTAAATATGATACATTTCCGATTCAAAACATGTTATTGTAACCATATATTATTAATCGCCATTGAATTGAAACAAACACTCTTTTTCACTTCAACATGTAAAATTCAAAGGACAAGGTATTTTTATATTAGAAAAATAGATATTGTACTCCTCAAGAAATCTTTTCACCCATACAATCTTCTTCACTTGAAGGTTAAAAACTCAACAAATTTATTCAGGGACAGGTAAATACTGGTTTCCTCCAAACAAATCTTCAAAATCCAAACACTTGTTTCCAAAAATCTCAAGGATATTAAAATTACAATCAAGGTTTCACTGAACAAATATACAAATACACGGTTATTTATTTAAAAAAAAAATCACCCCTCCCCACACTTCAACACTTTTTATTTTGTCACAGTATGCAAAAAAAAATCTTATTTTCTCACCGTTTTAAAAACCGTTTTATATTTGAATTTAAATCGTAAATTTAACGGTACTATGTTGTATAACAATATTATTTATCAATTACATTTATACTTATTTCTTGTTTTATTTGATTATTTGTTTATTCAGTTACTTATTCAGTTAGTTGGTCAAGGTTATAATCAAGGTTTTTTTTTTTTTATAAACAGTCGTATATATTTGTTCAGTGTATACCTATCTAGGTGTATAAGGTAAGGTTTTTAAATAAAAAAAAATAAACACAAAAGTTAATTTTAAGATGAATCAGTTTAAAAAAAACAAAAAATATGTCATACTGTATAACAGTTATAATAATTTACAAAGTAAATGATAAGATTTTACATTTTTTTTCTTTTAAAGTCTTTAACAAGGAATTCAAAAGAAAAAAAAAATAACTGTAATTCCTTTAAAAAGGATTTATATACGTACTTGAAAATATGGTTACATGATACACATATATATTTTAACAAAGGATATAAGAAAATAAGATCAGATACAAGAGCAATCATTTGATACTTGATATCTTTGAATGATATACAAGTATACACAAACACACATACATGCATATGCCTACATATATAAAAACTTTACATATGCTCTAATAAATATTTTGTATGTAAATTACGTATATATATATATATATTTAAAATAAATAAATAATAATTATACAAGATTAAAAACTGAAAATAAATTATTAAAAAATTAACCCACATTGCACTATATTACCCCAAAATAACCCCTTTCAGTTACACCAAACGTATATAAAAGCTTTTGTCAAAACAATTTTATTGAATTTCATTGAAATTTTTTACTCATCTTTTTTTTGTTTTATTTCTTATTCTTTGTGTCTTTTTATATATATATATATAATTTATGTCATATATATACATATATATAAAAACAAACAAAATAACAGTAAGTTTTAAGTAACTAAGGTATATGTAAGTAAGTAAGTAAATTATATTATAAAAATTCATTCACTTTTTTTTTTTTAAAAAAAAAAACTGAAAAAGAAGAGAAGATACAAAAACACGCACAGCGGGTGAAAAATACCCAAACTTCACATATATATACTTATATAATTATATATTTAAAACTTTCATATTATCTCCCTCTATATTAATATACACCTATTATATATCTACATATATTAAATATTTAAGTACACTGTTAAACTTATATTTCTTCATCCAAAAATTCTGAAATAACTACAAAAAAAAAAAAAAACAAAAAACAACAACAACAACAACAACAACAACAATAATAATTATAACAATTCACAATAACAAAATACTCACAGTGTTGTTGTTGTTGTATAAAGTGTATTGATATACTTAATTTTCGTATTAACAACAACAACAACAAAATTATAATCGAAAAATACAAAAACAACAACAACAACAACAACAAAAAAACAGAAGAAGAATAAGAAAAACAAAAAGGCAACTGAATAATAAAAATAAAAAAAAAAAAACAAGAACAACAAAAACAAAATACTTTTGTACGTATAAAGGCAAAAGAAAATTTTGTAGTTTTTTTTTTTGTTGTTTTTGTTGTTGTTGTTTTTTTTTTTTTTTTACAAATGAAAAATTATATTACGAAAAAAAAAAGTAGGTATAGAAGAAAAATGAGAAGTAAAAAAACAAAAAAAATTAAAGCAAATGAGGGGACAAAACATTTAATACTATGACTGGCTGATGATATTAAGAAATATATGTATATATACAGGGTGTTCCCGACTCGATGGTCTTTCTTCAAATGGGTCCTTCAAAAAAAAAATCAAATTTAGTTAAATTTCAGGTATCACAAAAAAGTTTTTACTTTATAACTTTCAAAGTTTTTGAGCTATAAAAGTGGTAGTATACTCAAAATGCAGGGAAAGAGAAGGGTAATATTTTGAAGTAAAAAAACTGTTATGTTAATACCGTTATTTTCTTGATAAAAGGGATTTAATTGATATTTTGTTAAAAATATTGGACTTTAAGCCCTTATAACCTCAGACTGAGAAATTTTAGAGTAATGTTTGATAGTACTTAAGAAATCTGCATTAATAAGCATTTAAATGCTATACTTACTTATTTTTGTTTTATCTTATTTGGTTCCAATTTTATCGAAATAAAACTAAATTATGGTCGAAAAACAGTTAAGGCCCCCATAACTTCTAAACTAATGAAAATAGACCGATCACCCATTTGAAGGAAGACCATCGAGTCGGGAACACCCTGTATATATACCTATAGATATATATATATAGAAGAGAATTTTCATCAGAGATCGGTCACATCATATCATTTATTATATTATTGAAAAAAAGGTATACGTATATATATATATGTGTATATAATAGACCATGTAATGTAGTGTATAAGGTAAGGTAAAAAAAAAAAAAAAAAAAAAAAAAAAGTCATCGCGGAAAATTTGTTTTATTTTTTTTTTTGTTGTTGTTTTTCTTTTATTTTAAAACTCTGCTCTGTGTATTAAATAATTAATTAATCATTAAAATAAATATTTCTTTTCTACTCTTTTATTTTTGTTGTTGTTTTTATTCTTGTTTTTTTTTTTTTACATTTTCTCTTTCTCTTTCTTGTTGTGTTGTTGTTGTTGTTGTTTTTTTTTCAATATTAATTTTTATTTTTCTGTTTTTAGGTTTGTCAAGGACTTTTTTATGATTTTTTTTTTTTTTTTTGGGTTTTTTTTTATTTGTTATACTTTTATACTTCACTTTATTGTATTGTTGTTGTTGTTTTTATTAATTTTTTTTTGATACTCTTTTGTTGTTGTTGTTTTTCTTTTTGTAAATTTTCATTGTTCTAAATTTTTGTGTTTTAATTCTCTTCTAAAACTTCTAATACTCAATTTTTTTTTGTTTTTTTTTTTTAATTTGGTTTTAAATGTTTTTTTATTGTTGTTGTTGTTGTTTTTTTTTCATAAGTACTTCTATTTTTTTTTTTTTATTATAATTTAATGCATTTATTTGGTTTGTGTCGTTGCTGTTGTTGTTATTGTTGTTGAATAAATTAAGTGTTTTGTTCGTAATTATGTATGTATGTATGTATGTATGAATATGTAAAAGTTTTTTATTAAGTACTTTAACATATGTTTTTTTTTTTTAAAAAAAAAAAAAGCAAAATGAAACGGTAGTTATACAAGAAGAATTGAGTAATAATAAACTAGAAGGTGACAATTATTGGTGACTAAATTGTAATCAAATTTCTTTACTTTTAAAATACCTAGTTTAGTTATTAAAATAAATGATTACTTTTTCTTGTTAGTTATAAATATGTAGTTAGAGTATAAAATGTGTTATACTTGGTATAACTAATGAATTTTATTGTTTTAAATGTCTATAGTGTCCTAATTTTTAATTTAAGATTTTTTTTAATATATTGTAAATACTAAATACAATTTGTTGGAATTATTAGAGGTAATGAAACGAGTATGCGGTTTTAAAAATTATATTGGAATAAGTATTGAATTACTTTAAGAACATGATGTGTATCTTAAGTAATTTATTATAAAATTTCTAAACTTTTATACAAAGATTTATTTTAATCTAAATTAAAAAATAAAAATAAATAAATTTAATTCGAATTTCAAAGCTATATAAGATTTAAGTTCAACAATGAATACATAGGTATTCGAACCCGGTACTTATTCAATTTATTCCGTCGGCAAATACCTACATAAGCAATTACTCTTATTTTGATTAACATTTAATCAAAACTACTATTTATTAGAATTAGTTCAACACTATTTTTAATTATTTATTTTCAGGTTAAGTTCCTACATAATTATGTTTTTAAGTACTTTGGTTTTGATTAAATATTATTGCAAGTAATCAGTAATCATTAATTAATTTAGATGAAATTTAAAACATCTATAGAATATTTTTAAAGATTGTAGCTGCACTTCTTGATTTTCACACAGGAAATTTACTATTTTATATTAACTAGAACATACACATCAACACACATTACAATTTATTTAAAAATTAAAAAAGTTCACCTATTTATTCATATTAGACACGTAAGTACTTAGGATCTAATTAAAAATTTCCATTAGTCATTTCATTACACTCATTATAAATCTTTGAATATTTCAAATAATTCCGAACTTTTTTTAAATTTTATATTTTTCTAATAAATTTCATTTTTAAGTAATGAAGTATGTAACTATACCTAATTTATAATTAATAAGTATCTTTAAATGGGTATCTATTGGTTTATTATTATTTTCGAATATAAAATCACATTGCATAATTTTTATATAACACAATATCTGTCTTTTTAAATAACCCTTCTTTAAAATGCCTAACTCCTTTCTTTCTGACCCCCTTTTTATAACCCTTTTTTTTCTGAATTTTTGAAATAGCGTTTTTCTTTTAATTTAAAATTAACTTATAACTTTATAATAAGTAATCAATAATCACCCTTAAAAAAAAAAAAAATCCAAAAATAAATAAACAACTATTAAATTTATCACACTTTAACTATTTACTATAATTTATATAATTTAATTTAATTTATTAACATTTTTTTTCAAAATTGATTAACTATTGCACAGTTGTTTTTTAAACAAAAAATTAAACACAAATCAATTACAAAAAATTTTAACAACTATATTATTAGTAATAAAATAACTAATAAGTACTGTATAAGTATAGTAATTACCTAACTATAATAATTATATAATGTTTTTAATTTCAATCAGTTCACTTAAATGGATATATATATAAAAAAAAATTCCTAATCACTTATTTAAATTTTTTTTTTTTAATTTAGATTAGATTTAATAATTTGATTTAATTTGTAATTTATCTGATAGATAAATAGATTCATAATTATCACTTTACTTATGTGTATTTAGTTATAGATTATAATGTACTTAGTTAAACTTGTTTAAAAAAAAATTATCACAGATAAAATTATCGCAAATAATCACACAAGTAATTGAAAAAAACAATTTAATTCCATATTAAAACATAAGTATCTTAAGATATATACTATACTTGAATAAAAATTGCGATTACTTTATTAAAATTTTTAAAATTACTTAAATAGAATTTTCTAGTTACTTATAAATTAGTAGTTTTTTATCACCTTGTTAAAAAAAATTTTAAAAAAATCACAGTTAATTAATTAGTATATGTATACATATATAAATAGGTAAATGTAGTATTTAAATTAATGTGTGATAATTTGATACTTTTTTTTAGTGATAAGTATATTAATAATAAGTTTTTCAAGTACTTAAACAAGACGTGTGGTCAAATACAAAAATTAAATATATGAATATTATGTATTATATACATAGTATATATACATATTATATAATTTAAAAAAAAAAAAACGAAAAAAAAATTTTGTACTTACTTTGGTAAATTAGCCAAATAACGACTTTGTTTTTCACGTCTTAATTCATCTGTTAAACGTGAATATGTATTATTAATGCATACACTACGTCTTAAATTTGCTTCAGAATCTTTAATACGTTCTAATTTATGTGCACATAATTGTAAAATACGTTTACGTTCTTCACGTTGTCGTAATTTTGGTGATATCATTGGTACTTTTGAACGATGATGATGATAACCGATTGGTGGTGATGAACGTGGTGGTCCAAACATATCTGAATCATCTTCAGTACCATTAATTGGTTGTGTTGTTGGTAGTGTCATATTTAATTTAAAATTGTTTTTTGTTTTTTTTTTTTAAATATACAGTTATTTTTAAAATATTATTTTTTTATCACAATTAATTCTTAGTTTTTTTTTATTTTTTTAATATTTTTAATATTTTATTCTTATTATTTCTGATTTTGTTTTTGTTTTTTTTTTTTAAGTTCAATAATGAAATAATTAATTAATTAGTTTTTTTATGTTTTTTTTTTTAGAATTCAGATTTTATGTAGTTAGCACACTTTTATTTTAATCGCCAACTTTTATTCACTGTTATATTATAATGTAATAATAATTTTAAATTAAAATTTTTTTTAATTATAAACATTCTATAGATTAACTATATATATTATAATTTATTAAAATATTAAGCATATATATATATATGTATATTCACATATATAATATAATTTTAAATCTTTTAGATATATATTTTTTTAAAATATACTTCCGAGTATTGATTAGATTTTTTGGATTTTTAATTAATTAATTAAAAATATAACATACAATGTAATGTAAAATGTATTTAATTAAAAAAATTAATTTAATTTTTTCAAACACTTTTCTTAAAAATCACACTCAAAAAAAAAAATCACAAAACAAAAGTATATATGTAATGTAAAATTATAATAATTATTTAAAAATATATGTTAAATGTAATAAAATTATTTGATGATGATGATCTAAAAAAAAAATCATCTGTACAATCCAAAAAAATCCGTTAAAAGTTTTACAGATTTTTAATGTAAAATTAAAATATATGTATGTTATGTAGTTTTTATAATATTTTAATATTCACTTCACTTTATTATAATAAAGTACACAAAAGGTATATATATATATTTCACTTTTTGAATATAAATATATATATGTATATATAAATTAAAATTTGGGATAAAATTTTAAATAAAGTTTTTTTTTTTTGAATTGAAAACTTTTTTAACAGAAGAATTACAAAAAAAACCAAACGAAATGTAAAAATTATTGAGTTCACTTTACAAAACAGTTGTGTGTTTTGTGTTTTTTTTTTTTAATATTTTTCTTCTTTTATTTTAATTTTTTTATTTAAGTTTTTTTTTTTTGTATTATTTTTTTAGTTCAATTCAATTTTTAACATTTTACGATTACGGGTACACACACACACAAAGTACAAACAAAACAACAGAACAGAACAGTGGCAGGCAGGCAGAAGAAGAGATCCACCAAGAGAGGGATTATCAAGAGAGTACTTATAATATTTAACTGACTGTTGTTTTTTCTTATTATTATGTTTTTTGTTTTTTTTTTTGTTCCTTCCTCTTATTATGTTATTTTTGTTGTTGTTTTGTTTTTTTTTTTTGTAACAGTAAAAATGAGAGGATATATATATATATATATATAATTTTTATTACTAGTAATATAGTGTTTATTATTATTTTTGTTTTTTTTTTTAAATATTAAATTTTCATTTATTTTATTTTATAAAATTTTTTTCTTTAATGTTATAATTGTTGTTGTTGTTATTATTATTTTCTGTAATATGTTATAATATTAACATTTAGCCACTATTTAAAAAAAAAATTACTATATTTTTTTTTTAAAGTTATTTTTTAATTGTTGTTGTTGTTTTTTTATTTTGTAGTTTATTTCCTTATTTGAAATTTGTTTTTTATTGAATAGTAATTTAATTGAAAAAAAACCGTTAATTTGATTTTTTTTTTTGCAGTATTTTTTGTTTTTTTATTTTTAATTTAAATTCGATTTGAATTTGACTTAAAAAAAAAAAATATTGAAAATAGGGTTAGGACACTCTTTTGATTTTTTTTTTTAAAAACTTTTGATTTGTGTTTTTTTAATGAATTTCTTTTATAATATTTATAGGTAGGTATCACTTGAAGTTTTTTTGCAAATTAATTAATTTCTTTTGTGTTTTTATTTTTTTAATTTTTCACAAATTTTTCAATTGAGTTGGTGGTTTTTTAATAAAATACGGGTTAATTTATCCAAAATGTAGTTTTTAATCCAAATTGGGGGTTTTAATTTTTTTTTTTTGGAAACAGGTTGATTTACCGTTTTTTTTTTTATCTTTAATTGTTAAATAATTAATTTAAATTATTAATTATTTATTTTTTAAAATTTAAATGTAAATTTAAAATTAAAATATAGTGAGTGTGTTATAAAAGTAAAATTTAAATTTTGATTTTGCACTTTTACACAAATCACGCAATCAGAGAAGATTTTTATCAATTAATTTGGTAATTTAATTTCAGACACACTTTACACAAATTGTACTTTTAGCACTTTTTTTTAAAATTAATTAATTAATTTAATTAATTTTTTTTTGCAATACGTGTATTTTTTAAAACACTTGTTTATTGAATTTTGTTATAAAATCGCAGCACCGCCACTGGCTATATTAAATAATTTAAATTAAATTTTTTATTTAATCAAATTTAGTATTTTAATTGTTTAATCCTTTATGTCTTTTTGTGTTTTTAAATATCCTTTAAATCGCGGAGGGTTTTAATTTTTTAAATAAATGTGTGTAAATATTTGAAGATAACGGGTGATAATCCTTTTTTATTTTGAGTTTCAAATAAAATATATTTTACACACTTAAATGGGTATTATGCGATTTATTCAAGTTGAAATTTTTTTTAAGTGGTTTTTGAATTTTTTATTTTTTTTTTTAATAAGTATCTTAAGATATTTTTTTAATCTTTATCTTTAGATAAATCTTATAAATGTGTTATTCAATATAGAATTAATTAAAAAAAATAAAAATTGTATTCCTTTTGTTCTTAAAAAATTTGGTTTTTTTTAATATTTAATTAATATCTCACTAAATATTAACTTATTATTTTTTTATTGATAAGTTATCTTGATAACTTTCATTAGAATTTAATATTTTTTTTTTGTGTTGCTTGTTTTTATTTTAATTTTATTTTTTATCTTTATAATTTATTTTTTTTTTTGCATATTAAATATTATAAATGATAAAAATTATATTTTAAATGATAATTCAATATAAAATATTTAATTTTTCAATAATTTCAATAATGTCAAGGTATTTTTAAAAAAAATTTATAATTTTAAAAAAAAATTTTTTTTAATAATTATATTTCTTTTGTTATTTAATTTTCTTTATTTTTTTTTTTTTTCAAAGTTGAAAAAAAAAACTTTTTTTTTATAATTGAAAAAAAAATTTTTTATTTATTACTATATAATAATAATAATAAATCCAAAAAATGAAATAATATAAATATATATGAATTATAAATATAACGGAGCAATCACGTCTACACCGTTCTCACGTTCGAAACGAACTAATTCAAAAATTTGTTAGGTTGTATCTTTTAGATGAACAACATAGTTCGGTTGTATCTAACCGACTGGTTTTTTATTTTATTTCACTGTTCAGAAAAAAACATACAAAAAAAAAAAACAAAAAATTGAATAAAAATTGAAAATAAAGACAAAAAAAAAAAAAAAAAAAATTTACAAAAGAAAAATGAAATGAAAAACAAAAAAAACAGGCAGCCAGTTATAAGAAAAATTATGTATATTTTATTATATATGTATATTGTATAAATATACAGAGATAGATTTTTATATAGTGGAAAACACAATATAAAAAAAGAAAAAAAAAAAAAACAAAATAAAAAAAGAAAAGCAAATATTACGAATTTTATTCTTATACTCAATTTTTTTTTTTTTTTTTTTGATACTTTGGGACTTTTGGGTCTTTTTTTTTTTGCTTTAGATTCATAGTCGTATATATTGAAAAACATATGAAATTCCTAAAAATGAATATAATGGAAAAAAAAAAGTCTTCAACAGAAATTGAGAGTCACGTAATCACTAAAAAAAAATAAAAAAAAAAAAAAAAAAAAAATAACCTTAGTTTAAAAGAAAATTACAATGAAAATAAATATTCAGAAAAAAAATACGAAATATTATTGAGAATTTACTCAGTAAGAAAGAAATAATACAAAATACAATATAATCTGTTAGAATTTAATATAAAACCTGTTAAAAATACTACTATATAAACTAAAGATATAAATATACAATATGTTAAAAAACTATAACATTAAACTGTTAGAAATACTCAAATTCTGTTAAAACATATTGAAAATATTGAGAGTAAAACTCATTTAAAGAAAATACAATATAAAGCTAGTAGAATTTAATACAAAACCTGTTAAAAATACTACGATATAAACTGTAGATATAAATATACAACATGTTAAAAAAAATATAACATAAAACTGTTAGAAATACTCACAACTCTGTTAAAAAAAAAATATTGAGAATTAAAGCGTGAGAACTGAACTCATTAGAAGAATTACATTATACAATATGAATAAACTGTAGATAGAATTATAAAACATGTTAAAAACTTCAATATGAACTGTTGAAGTAAATAAAAGATCTGTTAAAAAAACTAATTACAATATAAACTGTAGAATAAAAATACAACAAAGAAAATATTCAAAAAAAAAAATTGGTGAGAGAAAATAATTTATAAAAAGAAGAGTCAAAATAACTGAGAGAAATTCTATATAAAAGCGGTTTATTATTGGTTATATTTAGTCTCTCTCTCGCTCATTTTCTGTTAATAATTATAATAGTAAACTTTTATATTAAAATTTTATTTTATACATAATATGTATACAGTATACGTATACGAAATGTGTTTTTTATATTATAATTGTATTAGTATTAGTGAATTTAATAATAATAATATTTCGTATAATATCTATCCATAATTTCATATTATATTATAATTTAAAATATTGAATTTTTCTCTTAAATTTCAATTAAAAAAAAATATATGATTTAATTTGAAATTTCAAATTCTCTTAAATTTTCTGTTAAATTTTTAACAGATTTTATTTAATATATATATATCTATAATATATATACATGTATATATATAGAAAATTGATAGAAATTTAAATAAATGATTTTTTAAGTAAAAAATACACAAATTGGATTTTTAAAGATTTAAATACAGAAAAAAAAGGAAAAATAAAAAAAAAAATTAAATAAAATGTAATAAATATTTTATTAATTTATTTTTTTATTATTATTTTCTGTTATTTATTTATTATTATTATGATTAGGAAATTCTTAGGTAGTGATTACTTTATTTTTATTTTGAATTGAATAAAAGTACTCGTATATCAATAATTTGTTTGACTAAATGGGAAATGCTTTATAGATTTTTAAATAATATTTGTATATATAATATGTATATGTATATTTATATGCTATATAGTTTAGTATGTACGAAATTTTAAACATATTTACATATATGTATATATACATTTAGAGATATATTATGATTAAGAAAATTTTTTTATAAATTTAATATTTTTTAAAGTATATTTTAAGGGTAAATATATAATTTAAGGTAATAAATACATATATATATATAAATAGATATATGTATATATAAATGTACATATATCTTAATAATATATTTTGATAAGTTTTCTTTGTAAAAATTATTAATTTTGGTTTTTAATTATAAAATGAAGGCGAAATTAATTTAAAAAAAAAAATTAAAAATTTATAAAAAAAAAAAAAAACAATAAATTCAACAGATTAAATAACAACTTTTACTAATTATTAACACAAAAGTGTAAATAAATAAAAAAATCAAAAGACATATTTTTAGTCTATTTAAAGTACACTGATAACAAATTATTTATTTGTTTTTTTTTTTTGTTATTATTATTATTCTCTCTCTTCATCTCCCTCTCTTCCTCTCCTGATTCGTTTCACTCTTATTCATTCCTTCCTAGTATAGTTAAATTGAACGTTTTTTTGATTTAAAACAAAAAAAAATGTATGTATATATAAAATGATATATGTACATTTCTATATACATATCAACTCATTATTTATATATATATATATATAATATATTAAGTATTGTAGGTACATATGTATATAATTTGTGAGAATTGTGACGTGGGCATAGGGAAAAAAAAATAACAAATTTAAAAAGAATTTTATTCGAAAAATGTTTGTATATATATATATATATATACCTATATGAATTTAAAGTATGTACATAATATGTAATGTGTAAAATGTTGATAAAATTTTTTTTACACATTTTAATTGCTTTAAGAATTTTTTTTAAAGCTGCCAAAAAAAATGTTAAATACTACAAAATATATGTGTGTTTGTTTTTTTTTATTAGTAATAATAAATAAAGAAAGCATTTAAAATTAGTATGTTTATTAATTTATATTATTAGTTATCATTTATTATTTTTTTGATTTTTATTATTGTAAAAATTTGATTATGAAATTTAGTTTAAAAATTAAAAGTAAATTTAAATGTTAAGTATATTTAAATTTAGTATAGGTATCTGTATATTTACACTTAAGATATAAGAACTTTAAGTACATTTTAATTTTTAAAAAATTTTTGCATTAGGTGTCAAAATCACTCGTGTTTTGCACATTAGCTTTATTTAATCAATCTTACTAACTTAGCCGGTACGCCTGGTACGCCTAGGTTGGCTAAAACTATACTTTATTTTTCCCTTTGAATACAGTTGTAGCCCACCGATATTGAAAATGTGTATCGTCACTGATACGCATTACTAATGCATTACAGAATTTACAGTACTTTCTGAAAAGCTTTATCTCGTATTTATAGAGAGATGTAATAGTAAGCTATGTTAAATTAATTATATAATATTCAATTTAGTTTTTAGTTTTCACTCAACATTGTTCGAACAAATAAATAAGTTTAGATCAGAATATAAACCATGTTTCATTTATTTAATACCTCAACTGGAGTCATAGGCGGTCAGCACTTCTCCAAAACCTGCTTCAAAACGAATAGCTGGCCTGTTGTAGATCGTCCTAGCCTGAAATTGGACTGGTATTCGCCTATTATGTTTTTGGCCAATTTTTCTAAACGAGCTTTAGGGATGTTCGTGAAAACTTTGTGGGAAGTGCTAAGTAGCGATATCCCTCTGTTATTTTTACAGTTGAGATTGTCTCATTTTTTGTAGATTGGATATATAATACTTAGTTGCTAGTCAGCAGGTATTTTTCCTTCTTGCCACATCTTAAGTATTATGTTGTTATCCTCCGATGACAAAAGAGTATCTTCAACATCTGTACAAAAGTTTGACTGGGCTTTGTAACAATTTCTGATAATGAAGATTTGATTTAATTTAATCTCTAATGACTTTAATAAAATAGAATATATTTTTCAGTTGCATCCTTTTAAAAAGTAGGACATAACGCGTTGAAGGTATTTTCATTACTAAACCAAAGCTTAAATTACATTAAATAAATCGGAGCCACTTCAAAATACAAAAGTTGTTAATTGTTGTATTTATAGCCAGCAAGATGTTGCGAACTCTTTATAATAAACCACATTAAACATTGGACATAGAGACTACAAATATACTCATCAAAATGCAATAAAATCGATGGTAAAGTTCTCCAGATCGTTAATTAATTTTTGAGGAAATGTAGGATCACAGCATGATCAATCGGAGAGCGTAATTGCTAGCAATGTTTCCAATATAAAATGAATTACAAAATGAACTAATTGCTTAAAATTTTATTTTTTAAAAATAAACCTTTCAAATTTTTAAAACCCCTTAGTTACTCTAGTTACTACAGACTATTTTAGAAAATGTATGATTAAAAAGAAGTTGTGTGTACTTATGGGAGGCCTATTAATAGATGAACTACAAAAAAGCATGAGTCCAATCTCTTAACATCTTTTAGGAAAACAACGTCTGTAACACCAGCAGTTATGAAATAATTGTAAATTGTTGTATATAGAACCTCAGAAACTCTTCCAGAAGCAAAAACTATTTTTTATATGAATTTTTGGGGGCTTAATCAATTGATCAATGGAGTTACTTACTATCAGTTTTTGCTTCAAATTTCACAATTAAAAGAATTTTTTAGTACCTAAATGGAAAATTGTACAAAGTGAACTGTGTAGGATAATAGATGGCGCATATAAATTAACATTTTTGTATTCATAATCTTATACAATAGCTACCAGCCAAGGAATTAACGACTTAGTGAATATAACGATTAAAGAAACTGAAGCCTAGTTTAACAGACTTAGTGAATGCCCTATTACTCCTTATTTCCAAAATTTTAAGACTCAAACTCGTTCAAGAGCCATTTCTTATTACTTATGACAACATTTGTCCTCTTTCAAAACAATTAAATCTAACAGATAGATAGGTATATATAGGTATCAAATTTTGAATAATCAATATAATCTACAAATCTATACATATACATATACATATTATGTACAACTTGTATTTATTACCTTCTGTATCTTCTCTAAAATGCGATAATCTAAAATTTAAATAACAAATTATATTGTACATTATTATATATATTTAACCTACACTTTAAATTATTAAACAAAATTTCAAAAGTATCTATAGATTAAAAATAAATATAATATGTACATATATGTAAAAATGTATAAATATATAAACAATAATAAAATAACAAAGAAAACCCTAAAATCTTAAGATTTCCAAAGTATTTAATTTAAATTAAAAAAAAAATCACATCAAAATAATAAAATCAAAAATACAAAAAAAAAATAAAATAACAATAAAACAAAATTATTGAATTTATACCTGAAAATCTCTTAAAATCTCTTATTAAATTGTTTTAATGCGTAACTACTTCTTCTTATTTTCTTTTTATTTTTTCTATTCTTCTTTTTCTTTGTTTTTATTATTTTTTTTTTCCAAAATCCATTTATTATTAACCAGTAAATGAAAATAAAAAATTCATTTTAATATTTAGCAAAAATGCCAATCTAATAAAGAAATAATATAAATACATATAAGTAAAAGTATCTTATAGATACAAATTTAAACATTTAAAAAAAAAAAATATCAATATCTTTTCTCTTTGTCTCACATAACAGACTAACATATAATATCAATATGTATAGTGTCAATTTATACTTAATTCAATATATACACACACTAACAGTTTGGCAGTTCACCTCACAGTATGCCTATTATTGATATAAAATTTAAAGTATTCCTGTATACTTCGTTCTGTTAATTTTACACAGTATACTTAACAGAATTTCATGTTAAGAAAACTTAATATGAATTTGAGATGAATTTAATAATAATAATGAACTTATGAAGTATGGTATTATAATAAAATTTACAACAACAGTACACTGTACAGTTTTATGATTTAACAGAATTTCATGTTAAAAAAATAAATGAGTATTAGGATGAATTTAATACAATGAACTTATAATATGTATTAAGTATTATAATATATTATATATATTACAATAACATAACAGTATACGTATCACTGTGATAAATTTTTACAACAATTTTATTTAAGGTAAAGAATAATGATAGACTAAGGGGAGGAAGAGAGAAAGAGACGCAACAATAGACTGTAGTATAGTAGAATATGTGTAAATTAAAAGAAAAACCTTAAAAAATCTACCGTCAAGATAATATGTATAATATAATAATTATAATAATCATAATAAAAAAGAAGATAAAATGTACATATATAATATATATATATATTTGAGAAGAGACAATGAAATGAATAATTTTTAACAGTACATTGTACACTGTACAGGCAAATAATAATATAATAATGTTAATCATATTGATATGACGTTCTTGAATAAATAATAATATCTGTATTTAATATATCTGATTATATGTATATAATATAATATAATATATTTAATTTGATTTCATTTCTATATTATTATTATTCAGTATTCTTACTATTTTATTATATTTTTTTTATCGCTTTTGTTTCTTCTTTTTCTAGAATTTTTTTTTAAAGAGAGAGAGAATCGTACGTCGTCTGTCGTCGTCGCTTCGCTTTTATTTTATCTGCTTTGTCATAGGTTTTAAGAATAAAATAAAATATTTGATTTCTTTATTTTTTTGTTGATTTTATTTGTATTTTTTTTTTTGTTATAATTTTTCATTTTATATATATATTTACATACTCACATATATACATACATTTTACATTAATTACTTTATTCAAACAAAAATATTGTGGAATTTTATTCCAAAAACAAAAAATTCTATAGAATTTATAAGATACCTACTCGTAATACAAAAAAAAACGTACTAATAAACTAAATAGCAGGATTGTTTATAATTTTTTTTCTTCTAATTGATTTTATTTGTTTGTTGTTTTTTTTTTTTATTTTTTTTTTTCTTATTACTTATCAACTTATCCATAAGTTTATTTTTACTAGGTAAATATTAATTTTTTTTTATTATTATTGTATTTTTTAAGAATATTAAATATAAAAAACAAAACTAAACTGATATAGTTACAAATTCCAAGTATGTGTATGTATATTTGTATATAGGATATCATAAAAATTTAGATCGATTTTAAATTAAGTACTATATAAACTTATTGAAAGAATAATAATTAAATTTTAAATGAAAAATAATCATTGATTAGCTGTTTATAAAATTTTTTTTAAAATATGCAATTAAAAAAACAGTTTTATTAATTACATACACATATACATATGTACTTATCACTTTATTTAATATTATTTTCTAAAGCGATTAATGATTAAAACTAATACAGTTTCTTTAAAATCATCATCAGTTGTTTAAGTTAGAAATTCTTATAAATAGTTTTAGGAACTCAATTCTTTACATGTAAATATGATTTGTTTGTAAATTATTTGAAAAACTTTTGAAAATCTGGGCCCAATTGCAAATTCTCATAAAGTTTCAGAAACTGTATTTCTTACATATTATAAATTTGAATCCCCTTGATAATAAACGATTTGAAAAACATTTGATGACCTGGGTCGTATTGAACAAACACTAATCACTAATGAAATAATCGTTTGTTTTTTTTTTGACAAGTGAGTAGTTTTCCGTTTACCAACACACACCTGTGGAAAAAAACGCACCAAAAGATGAATGAAGTCGAGATCCGAGAAAGAAAATAGCGATGGATAGGCCATACCTTGAGAAAACCAGAAGAAATCCACAAGCCAGACGACGAGTGGGTAGACCAAGGAAAACATGGAGAAGTACTGTTTTGAAAGAGGCAGAAACGCAACACAAAACGTGGTTACAGCTAAAAGGAATTGCTAAGGATCATGATGGGTGGAGAGGATTTGTTGATGCTCTATGCCCCGCCAGGAGTTCTAGGATCCAGTAATTGAGTAAGAGTATTTTTTACTAATCAAACTTCATAATGTATTGGTGCAACAAAAATTTTAATAATTTGATTATTTCATTAGAGATAAGTTGTTGGTCTAATAGAGCCTTGCTCCAGCATAATTTGATGATAAATAACAAGTTCTATTAGGAAGGTACTCATATACTTATATAAATATTTATAAAAGGAATTGAAATGGGGTCATTTTTAAATGAAAAAACGAATGATTTAAAAACTGCAACATTGTTGAGAGATGAAACTAACTATAGGTTCAAGGTTAAGTTGATAGAGATAATCAATTAATACAATATAGGTTTAAAAGTCGATTAATGATTATTGGTTATTTATTTGATAGGAAATAAAAATCAAGGTTAGTTTTATTAAATATTATTACTAATTTTTTAATCTGTTGTCTTTTTTTTATAAGATTGTTCGTTAAGATAAAATCAGCCCTTAAGCATGTGAAATCAATAGAAATAGAAGTACATTTATGTCAATAAAACTTTCGCATAGTTTTCATGTTAATTATTTAAAAATTTCAAGCGATTTCTAATCTTATTAAATATTAAAAACTTAAATAAAATAAACTTTTCAAAATATTATTAAAATAAACCGATGACAATTTTGGAGGAAGAACTGTTTATATACATCGAATGTCTTCCAGGGTGCATTTTAAACTCTTGTAGTCGCCAATAATTCATTTAAATATAGGATTATAGCTTTTTTTTTAACCATAGCAGTTTCTCTTGAATTAATAATTTCGGAGATTTCTTTTTTTTTAAGACAAATTTCAGTAACTATTAAGGTTATGTTATTTTGTGAAGCAAAGCTATCCTGCTATGTTTTTTTGATATGATCGTTTGTTGATGACATTTAATTCAAAATTTTATATTTATCACCAATGCTTCAATCGCTCCATTATAATTGAGAGATACCTTAATTGTGCAAACGTTTAGAATAGCAGCCACGGCGATTTGCTTGCAATTTTCTCACTTTAAAAAATTTAATAAAATTTTAAACTGCGGCTTTTTATTACCATTAAGGTATCTTTAAAGTACTTTAAAAATTTTATGTACATTGTTCAATTATCGTTAATATCTCATATAGGCTATTTAATTCTTTATGATTCCAAAAGATTTGTGAACACTCTATAATACGCTATTATAGTCAGTGCAGACTATTTAATTTTAGGGCAAGTTGTTTCAAACCTCAAAAGTTAGTTAGTTCCTCTTAACGCCTAATACGTCAATAAGAACGCTCACCGAAGCTCATTAGTGTTATTTAATTTTCATAATCATCCGATATGAGTTCTATTCTAAGCCTTTGTAGGATGTCTCAAATCAAAAAATAACTTCAAACGTAAGTTACGTCCTCATAATGTCAAATACGTCAATCAGGACGCTCACCGAAGTTCACTACTTTTAATGAATTTTCATAATCATCTGACATGAGTTCTTTTCTAATTCTAAGCTTTTACTACTCGGCACTCATTAATTGAAACTTAAACTAGTTTATTTGTCTCTTCCGAGCACTTTTACTACTATATCCGAAAAATATAACCTTTGCCTTCGACTCTTATTCGAGAGGGAGCAAAAAGGCTGATGCATAGAATTGACAGAAAAAAAATTAACGCGTTGCTGCAACTCATGCAATGCGTTTATTGTACATTATCAATTCATTACATATTATAATATATTATTTTAATTTATTGTAATAAAGACTTTATACACTTTCATTAGCTTCGTATAAAATTAAATAAATTTGTTAGTACAAATATTAAATATATATATAAATTAATTTGTAATTTAAAATTAATTCTATATAAATATTCAATATATAAAATCATTTTTTTAAATATTGAACACTATAGGTATATTAAGTTTCTAATTCAAAATTTAAAATTTAAAATAACACTTTTATAATTTATTTTCTCTTATTAATAATATATAAATTTTATAAAACTATATATACCTATATAATATATGTATGTATATAATAATTATATAATTACGTATAGATATATGATCTGTTCAGAGGTATATTACCTATTTTTATTATATTTAATACGTAACATTTTCATATTAATATTATTCAAGATAAAAAAAAAAAAAAAAAAAAAAAAAAAAAACAACAACAAAATAATAAAAATAAAAAAATGAAAAATATATTTGTTAAATAAAATTAAAACATTATACTATCAATTTTAATATTTTTATTATTATTACTTATTATATATTTATTATAATTAATATATGTATATTGTATACCTACAGTATACATAAATTTTTATAATTATAAATAAAATTAAATATATTATTAAATATTATAATTATTATTTATTTTTATTATTAAATAGTGAAGAAATCATAATAATGATCAAAAAATCTGTTATATTATACGTTAGTTGTTTTAATACCTTTTATTTTTAAATTATTTGATAACATGCCATGCCATATGAAATGAATAGATATTTTTGGGAGTTATTTAATTTATTTAATATTGTTGTTACTCTCTTGCTATTTTTCTCTCTCTTTCATTTCAATTTTACTTTAAAATATTTGATATTAAGTAAATTGGTACCTACTATACTATACGTACTACACATTTGTTATTTTTATTTTTATTAATAGGTAAGTACTTTAACAACCCAACGTTACATTACAATTTACTATATTGCATACAACACAACAACAACAACAACAACTTTCCTTTCATATGAATTCGATTAACATTTTTTGTGCTCTCATTCTCTCACGATTTTTTATTTGATATTATAAATATGTCTCTCGCATCGCATTCGCACCGCACTCTATATAATTTATATTTATGAGTTTTTATTTTTTTTTTTTTATATTTTTATATTATACAGATTACAGACTTTACTTTATTTGTACAATATCTTCTCCTACTCTTCCCGTCTCCCTCTCTCGCTTGTACTAGAGTTATTCTTCTTCTTTATTTAATGTACTGAGTACTGACTGTAGAGTAGAGTGTAGTTTAATATTATATTTTATATGGTATTTTTATATATATATATATTTATATATATATATATAAAGTTTTACAAAAATTATAAATTCGATAAAATTTAGGTATTGTATGTATGTATATTGTATATATATATAGTTATATTATTTATATATTTATTATACATAATTTTATTTTTTGTTTGGTTTTAAGTTGAATTGCTTGCTTTGCTTGCTTGATTTGCTGTTGACTTCTTTTTTTTTTTTTTTTTTATTATTATTATTGTTTTGTTGTTGTTGTTGTTTTGTTGTTGTTTTTATTTTGTGAAATAATTTTCAATGTTCAGAGGCATTTAAAAGCGATTAGCAAAATATTATGATGATGACTGATTGAGTGAGAACAGATTGGATGGAAGTAGGTATACATACAGTTTTTTGTTTTTTTTTTTTTTGATTATTTTGTTGCTGTTATATTGTTAGTTTTTTTATTATTATTATTATGATGTTATATGTTATAAATGTGTTATGTTATCTGTATATAATAATATATTGTATAGAGTTGTAATGTATAGTAGGTAAATATATTATTGTCTTACGTTTTTGACCCGTTTTGGTTTAATTTTTTTTTTTTTTTTTTTTTTTTTTTATTAAATTTTATGTTAATAATAATTTAATATTATAATGTTACATACATATGTATATTTATGTATTTATAGTACTTCGTATAATTTTATCCGAATATTTGTATTAAAATAAACATATGTATATGAGATAGAATTAAGAGAATTTTTATAGTAGATTTCTTTTTATTTATTTAGTTTTTAAATTAAAAAAATTAATTGAATTTTAATTAAAATTGATAATAACTTCATTTAAATTTAATTATTAATAACATTGATGTGAAAGATGATGTAGCCATGTAAAGGTATATGTATTAGTTTTTTTTTTCATGTATTTCATTTAATTGGATCTGCTATTAAAATCCGAATTTCTAAATGCCGCTTTCAAAATTCCATGGTTTTAGATACCAACTTTTAAGAAAATCCCGAGTTTTATCTGTATTCCGAGGATTAATTTTAGAAAATTTGGGGTTTCCACCAAAAGAATTGTTTTTAAAAAGCAATAGTTATTTCTTATCGCAATTCGTCAGTGCCTTTAAATATGAATCGCCGTTGTCAGTGAAGCTAGTTCTCTTTAGCTGCCTTTAACTAATTCAATTTAATTTATTTTTATTTGTTATGCAATTATTAATTTAGTTTCAAGAATGATTTGAGTTTCTAACTAAAATGAATTAATTTCCTCAATTTTACTTCTTATTAGACACTTGACTATTTATTTTGAGGAAGATTTAAGTGTCATATAACTTCGATACTTGAGTTCTTAAATTGGGGATAAATTGTAGACTGATACCCTCTCAACTAATTGAACTCTATATGCTTTTCTGAACGACGATTACTAGGTACTTAATTCTAGAAACATTCAATTATTCTTTGAATATATTCAGAAAATTTTTACTAAATCAAATCTAAATTTAAAATCTTCCTGAGCTCTAAAGAAATATTTCATATAAATTATGTTAATGCTGATTTTAATCTAGTCTGCAGTTGATTTAAATGTTATTTCAGAATCTTTTAAAAACGCTCAATTTAACATTTGCAATAATTTAAGGAAATTTGTAATCGTTTTCAATATACAAAGCCTTAATATGGACTCCTAAAAGCACTTATATACTTATGCCTATATTAATTTTAATCAATTTGTTACAAATAGCTTTGTTATTTTGGGCGGGTAACAATATAAATTACAATCCAATGGCAGGTTAATTATAATATTTTAATAAAATTTTATTATTTAATTTACGTTTTCTTAAGTTTTTGGGTAGATTCTTCTTTTTAACACTCAAATTATTGCATTGATTTATCGTTTAAAATAACAATTTTCAACATTTGTTATTCTTTTACTTTATTTTCTTTAATTTAACAACAGCTGTCCGCAGTAGTATTAGTTATAAGTACTTAGTAATAGATTGTTATTATAAGTACTTTGTAATCACTAGTTTTTTTTTTTTGAAATTGTATACCATATTTTCTCGTCTAGGAATATTTAAAAACCAAACTTCACTGGCAACTCTTCAGCCGCGATAGAATTTTCAATTTTTACAATCAACCTCTAAATAAAACCAGTGGTAGTTACTTAGTAATCAGTTGTTATTATTAGTACTTAGTAATAAAAAGTTTTTTAAAAAAAAACCTTGGAACATTTAAAACTCACAAGCAACATTTTAACTGCGTGGGAATCTCCACACTGGAACCATTCACTCAGTACCTACCAGTTTTAAAACCTACATATTATAGCACGCCCTTTCTAAAGCCACATGTAGCATAACCTTTAAAATCACAGTTAAATTATCTATCACTCTTCACTAATCGATTAATTATATAATCGATTAATATGTATTACATTTGACTTTTAGCGCGTATATATAATATATATACAATTTAGCCCGTATTTCTATAATTGATATTAATTCAAGAAAAGTGTTGCCAAAGTTATATAAATATTCAAATTATTATGTAAGTGATTAACAAAGTTACACTTTTTATTCATTCTAAATTAACTATATATATTTTTTTTTTAATAGTGTGGTTTTTTTTTTAATGAAGTTTCACTTAATTTCTGATAAAAAACTGAAAAAAAAAAAAAAAAAAAAAAAAACAACAATTAGAAGTGAGAAAGTGAAAATAAAGAAATTGAGTAACAATTTTTATACTTGTAGTTTCATTTAAAAAATTCTCTTTTGTAATAAAAAATTGAATCTGTGAAAAATAAATAAAATAAAATAAAATTTTTTTAAAGTTTGTTTTCATTTCTTGAAAATTAATAAGAAAAAAAAAAAAAAAAAATAAAAGAAAAGTAACTATGAAGTATTTTTATATTAAGTTTAAAATTAATTGAGTTTGTCATACTTTATTAATGAAAGTTTGTTATAGGTTTTTTTTTTGATTAATTTATGCAGTATTTGAATTAAATTTGCATAACTTTACAATTAATATAAAAAATAAATTAACCTTAACAACAAGAAAGTATAATTGTAGTATTGTTTATTAATAAAAAAAAAAAAATTAATTAGATTTTGTGTAAATATTTATATTATGATTATTAATGAGGTGACACAAGCTTCAATATACTTTAAATCTTTCTTAGAAAAATTTGAAATTAAAGTTAATTTAAACTTGAGAATTCAATGAAACGTTATGTAGTTACTAAGTAACTTAAGTTTAGGAATATTTATTAGTTTGAACTTTATTTTTGAGTGACTGGATACTTGCATCTATCATATCTTAAAGTGATACCTTCAATGTGAGGAGGATTATTTTCTACGTTAGAGGAACAAGAAAGAGATGTCAAAATGATACAATGAGTAAGGAAAGTACTTAAAAAGTACGAAAATGGTGCTCGGGGATAGATTGTTGGCTTCTAGGGAATTAGGGAAAATATTTAATAATTACTTTTATAAATTGCTGTTACAAGGAGTTTTGATTCGACAAAAGTGTCTGTAAGAACTTTAGGATATGAGGCTGAATAAAACTTTAATAACAATTGAATCTGTCGTACATGCCGTTTAAATTCTCCCGCCACGTTTTGTTTCTTCCCGTACTTGACCATTAACACCTAAATTCGTAATTCAATACTTGGGGTGAATCGATTGAATTTAGTGATTAAAATAGTTTAGTCATATAAATTTGTTCATAGACTTTCAATCATCCCCTTAAAAATTTAAAATATCTTCTTCTACATTATTTCTCCCCAAAACCATTTCAAATTATTATGCCTTTTAATTTAGTCATAAATATAATTCAAATGATTTTAAGTCTTTTAAATTTGTTTTATATTCAAAAATCTAAACTAAAGTGGAAAGAATTTAAATTATGACTCAATATATTTGTATTATACAAATTAATTTTAATCATAAAAGATTTAAAAATTCTGTGAAATTTTTTATAATAACTAAAATAAAATTTGTTTTTTTTTCTCTAAAATTTTATATTAATAATATTTTCTTTTAAATAAATTATGTGGGTTAATTTAAAATTATTTAAAAAAAAAAGATTTTTTAGATATGTAAACTTTCCAAACATTTTTGCATGTTTAAATACTGGATTTTCAACATCATTGGATTTTAAATACTGAAAGCGACAAGCCTTAATATTCTTGAAAATTTTTCAAAACTCGGAATTGAACAAATAAACTGGAAAACCCTACTCCTTCTTAAATATTTTTCAATACCTATTGATTGATAATATTATTTAAGTTGTCTATTTTATTAATTTTATTGAGTCAATGATTGTGTGATAAATCAAGTCATTATTTATTCTTATTCTACTTCAAAGATCTAAGAGAATTAATAGTTAATCTTTTTAAGTACACATTAAGAGTAAGATTACCAGAAAACCATTCTTTAGTAAAAATGGAACAACTCACTGCTCATTAATGATAAAATCAAAATCATAAACCAATGATTAGATAGATAATTAGAAATTTTCCTAAAACTAACGGTATTTCCTGGAGGACAAATCTTCCGTAGTATTTGCCGAATTTACCGGTTCTAAGGACATTAATCGTCAGAGGGATCTAGGGCAATTAATTTTAAATCTTGTTTTTGAAGTACACTCTTGTTAAGCTTTCATATAATCTACTATTAATGGAATCCAATTCTTTATCATTAAAGAAAAATTAGTCTGACATCATTTATTAAAACAAAATGTTTAACCAGAGATTCAATAAATTTTAAAATTCTAACGGTATTTCCTCGCAGTCAAATCTTCTCTAGTAATTAAGGAGTTTCCCACGATCTAAAAGAATTAATTGTTAAGAGAAATATAGGAGAATTATATTTGCCATTCTTTATAACACAAAATCTCAAACCAGAAATTCAAAATATATTTTCTCTAATTCTAACGGTATTTCCTGGAGGTCAAATCTTCCGTGATATTTGCGGAATTTCGCGGAGGTCATTATTAAACTTAATCAAATTAAATATTTACAATACAAATTTAAGGAACATTTGTAAAAATTAGTTCCAGAAAATATTGAAAAATCAATTTATTATAATAGCAAATAAATTTAAAAAACAATTATTTCTATAGGGTTATATACTATATCATAAACAATAAAATATATTACATATATGTATATATTTATATTCATCTACTTGTTTAGTGTTAGACAACTCTATATATTGGCATAGTTTTTCTTCTTCTTAAATAATTTTTTTTTTCCTATAGTATTTTTATTTTTAAAAATTAGTAAAATAAAATAAAATTAAAATAAAATAACAAAAAAAAAATTATTTTTAGAGCAAAAGGCAAAAATGACTAGCACTAGGTGTACGTTAAAAATAGAAAATCTGAAATTAAAAATTGATTTTTTACGATAAAAGATTTTTTTTATTTATTTTGTTTTTTTTTTATTTCTATAATTTTTTTTTTCTCAATTTCTTTCATTTAAATTCGTTTGAAATTTTTTGCTTTGGTTTTTTTTTTTCAAAAATATTTTATTGAATTTTTGTTTTTGTTGTTTTTTTTTTGCAATTTTCTTTGAAGAATTTGTTAAATATTATTAATGCTCGAATAAATTGTTTGTCTGCTGGTTTAAGTTTTCATTTTGTATTTAAGGTAAAGTGAAAATCTAGATTACCTGTTTGGAAGGTAATTGAGAGTTGATGACAGTCAGTTTTCTTCGACAGGATCAAAATTTTAAATATGGACTTCCAAAAGAGTTAGAAAAAAGCGATTCCACTCTTTTAGAATTTAGAATAGAATAGGAAGCTATTTCCATTTTAAAATAATTGAGATACCTAATTGTTCAATGAACATGTTGTTGATCAATAGGCTTCTTTTAGTGAAATATTTATCTATTTAATTTATTTAATTTTCTCACTAGAATTTATGTTCTACCTATGATAAATAAATACTGATAGTGCGAAGCCAGCCATTTAAGTATTTAATAGTCAAAAAAAAATTTTTTTTTAAAATTTGATTACATATGTAGTTTGTGATTTGATTACATCCTGCGAAATGGTTTAAACAAGTTTCTAAAGGTGCTTCGACGTTTAATTTTGAGAAAAGTGAGAGAGCAGCGTTTTAAATTCTAGTGTTTGAGTGATAATTTCAAGTGTTAATTTATAAATGTTGCTATTTAATCTTATGGATATACTTTATTTCATTAAAGTTTGAACTACAGCAGAAATAAACTTATACTAAAGGTGCTTTTACATTTGTGGTTTAGAAGCGAGAGCATCTACGCCTTAAATACCAAATCTTTGAGACTAATAATATTTATTTGTTTTAATAGTTTTGCTATGTAAATTGTAATTAATATCGCAATGAAGCTTATAGGTACTTTGCTTCACTCCAATTTTAGATCTAACTTAAAAAAAAAAACTTTTTAAAGGTGGTGTTACATTCGTGTTTGAAAAGCAGAACGAAAAAGCTGGATAAAAATCATTTTAAATCCATGTCTTTAACATTTGATAAACATTTAATAACTAATTAGATTTGTAATGTAGTAATTATTACATCTTATGAATACTTTGAGTCTACATGTATTTATGAATACTTCGCTTCTACTAAAGCAGCGCTCACATTTGTGTTTGAAAAGGCAGAACATGAGAAGCAAGAAGAGTAACGGCTCAAATCAAAGTGTTTGACAAGTAAAAAATAAAATTTGATTAGTTATACATCGTTTTTTAATCTATTAAATAATTACTTTTCATCACTTTATCACAGATGATTTCTAAAGCGGGTTTCACATTATCCACAGATTTCTGACAATTTTATTTTTTAATTTGAATTCAAGTGGTTTTAATTGTCAAATCATGTATCCATGTCATATTTTAATAATCTTTTTTATACAATTTGATTAGCGATGTAATTTAATCATCGTTTTATATAAGATTGGTATAGATTGTACATATATATATGTATAATACAGTATTTTAATTTTGTATTTATTTGCTGTTTTTAAGTATTTGATAAAGAATAGGAGAAGAAAAAAATTATTTTGTTTGTAAAATAAAATTTTTTTTTTTTTCCTTTTTTTTTCAAATTTTCTTCTTCCGAAATTTATTTTAAAACATATAATACATATATATATACATATATATATATACAAAATATTACAAAAATAAATAGAAAATAAATTAAAAAATAAAAAAATAAAATAAAAAAAAATTAAAATAAAATATAAAATAAACAGTGTATTGTTTTAAAATGATTTATTTGGAATAAATTGAGCATAAATTTTTTTTTTTTGTATTATTTTTAGATTATTACTGTAAAATAAAATTTTTTTAATCTAAATATGTATATATACATTATATATACATATATTAATTATATTTTTATTTATATATTTATTTTAAATTTTTTTCTATAGTAAATGTAATTATATATACTTATAATTTTAAATAAATAATATATATAATTATACTTTAAATGATGTATAAATGTATATATGTATGTAAAATGTATATTTTAAAAGATCTGCTGACAATTAAAATAATATTTAAGAAATAATAAAATTTAATTAGGAAAAAATTTATTTTCTTTTAAGAAAACAAAAGCAGAAGTTAAAAGAAAAAAATATTGAAAGGAAATTATTAATTTATTACTAGAAAATAAATCAATTAAATATAAATAAACATATTATATTGTATACATATAGGTATACTTTATATAAATTTTTATACATAAAATATATGTATGTGTTGTTGTTTGTTGATTGTATAATAAATATGTAATATATATTGTTTAAAATATTTATCCTCCTAAGTATTCAAACAAAGAGTTTCGAAATTGTTTAATTTTAAATTAACCCTCAAGTGCTGATCATGAGTTAGATTTACTAAATATTAAATTTTGGGAATTGTTGAAAATTTCTTTATAAGGTACCTAAACTACGTAGTCCAGGGTTCAAGTATTTTTTAAAATTTTAAAATTATAAAAAGCATGTTAAAATGATCTCTGTGAAGGTAAGGTCTGAGGATCGCTTTGAAGATCAGGGGTTAAAAACTTCCACAAAATATAAATTTGTTTTAAGGTTAAATTTTAGGGTTATTTTTTAGTTAATATATATTTTAGTGTAACGATAAGAACCTAATGAATGCTTTGTATGCTTTGCTTGCTTCTTACGCTTTGACGTATGCAATAAAATACATTATTTACTTATGTAACTAGACCCAATAAACCGAGTTAAGCGAACAAAGCGTATAAAGTCTGCAAAATTTTGAATTGAAAAATTCTCAATTACTCGCTTTCTCTTTTAAAAGCGTAAAAATTTTGACATTAAATTTTGCCAAATACATTTTCATTGCTTTGCTTGCTTTCCTGCAACTGCAAAAAACATCTTCCGAAGCAAGCAAAGAATTCATTGGGTTTTCACTTTATGTATTTCAGTAATTATTTTCTAATCTTTAAATTATAGATCTAGGGTTTAATTCCTAGATCTATAATTTGAGGATTTGAAAATAATTACTTTAATGTATCCTGTTATTATGATACACATATATAACATAGGACCTTCTATAAAAAATCTGGAATATCAATTTGAAATTAACAAATTGAATTCTAAAAAAAAATTATTTAAAACAATATTTTATTCATATATAAAATTAATTATAATTCATATGTTAATTTTTTTTCCTATTTGTTATTTTTAATTAATTTTTTTTTTTAATATTTAATTTATTTAAAATGGGAGTGTAATGAAAGTCTGCAGAGAGTTTTAAAATATTCTGGCTTATAGGTATAAATAAGTTTTTTTTGAACAAATGTATCGGAATGCATGAAATTATACCCTATCCAGCAAGTTACATTAAAAAAACCTACTGACGACGACTTCGGGCTATGATAAAAACATATGAAATAAATGGAAGGACGAAATAACGCTTTAATCGCTCAAATAGCCGATGGTTTTTTTTTGTTGCGATACCAACTTCCGAAGACTTTTTAAGAAAACTGTTCGGTAATAAATTGCTCGAAGAGTACATAATAATATGGTGCTAAAAATTGTTACATATTCTGACCCTATGATACCGTATGCAGGAAATGACATTAAAATAAACTACTGACGACGACTTCGGACTTGAATAAAAAACGAATGATATAAATTGTATGAAATAATGCTTGAACCACAGAAGTACCCAAAGGGGTTTTTACCGAATGACTTTTCAATAAAAACTTCCGACGACTTTTTAAGAAGACCATGCGGTAAAAAGTTGTTGTTCGAAGGGATTGACAAAATAATATATTTTGACAAATAAATTTGTCTACGATCCTGAGTCAAATTTCCAAAATTAAATATAAGGCCACTAAATAAGTATAAATTTTATAATATTAATAAAATAAGAGTTAAGAGGAGGATAATAACAGTATCGATCCAAGTTAACTTCTTAAACTTATTTTACACCATTTCTCCAAACGATGAATCGTTCAGCTTACCATAAACGGATTAAAGTTATTTTAATAATTCAATCAAAATACATAATAGTTTTGTGACCGGATTGGCCAACTTTATAAAATAAGTGGACTTCAAATTTATGTACGCATTTTATGTATACATGTATGCATTTGACATTTTTATAAATTTAAAAGTGCCTTAAGGCGATTATTTGGGAAATTTTATTTTTTTTAAATCATTGTGTAATTAGGAACTATTCAAAAACCAAAAGTTAACAATAAATCGAAATAAATGCTTTGTTTGTGCCTTTCACAAAATAAAAATAAATAAGAAGTGATTTAGGCAGGCAGCAATCAAGATTAAAGTTTTTTTTTTATTTTTTTCTATCCTCATGTAAACCAACAAACATATATCAGTTACATATACTAAAATCTTAAATTCTATACGTATGTATGCGTATGTATATGTTTGATTAAAAGATTATTCAGTTTATTGTTATTATATCCTGTTAATTCCTTTGGAGGAAAGAATTCAATTTGATTAACTTTTTTTTCTTTCTTATCTTTTTGATTTTTATATTTGCAGTTTTCATTTATGTACTGTTCAATTGAGGTCCTTTTTACTTTTTATTTCTTCCTAATATATATATATGTTTATACTTATAATTATGAGTATATAAAGTTGCTCCTAACAAATGCGTCGAGCCACTTCGTATCAAGAAGATGAGAAACTTCTACACATGCTAGAAACTTGCAGTAAAGAGAATTCTGCGAAGAGAGAGTTTGGTGCGAAACTACTGAGAAAATTCGGTAATTGCAACTTTACGATTCCAAAGGAGTCTTTTTAACTTCTTATAAGCTGCAAGGGGATTTCAATCATTAATTACATCATTAAGGCATCATTCTAAAAATTTTGGCATATACTTTAATAGTTTATATTTTAACGGGGACCCGGCTTTGGCGCTGATAACATTTGTAAACCCCTAATATGAAAAAGCAGCTCTTTATTATGTTGGATATCACTGAAAAGAGAAGACAAACTCTACCAATTTTTTTTATGGGAATCGTTGTTTCAGGTTCTGCTTAAACTCTGAGAATGTTTAAATAAGTCATAAATATTTAATTAAGATCTTATTGTTGAAGCGATTGTGATAAGTCTTCCAACTTTTTTTTTTTGAAGCTATAATTCCAGGTCCCCACACCACCTCTTCTGTAAGTACTAATTGAGTCTTTCCTATAAAAATTAATACAATGCTTATTTAGAATATCATACAATGGAATCTGCTATGTGAATGTTTGCATTTCATGCACACATTACTAGTTATATAAAAATTCTAGAGTAATTCCTTTTCGTCCTGCTGTTTTTATTTTTTTTTTAATTTTTAGAAAAAAAAATATAAAGGAAAACTCCTTTTAGAATTTTTAACATGTTTTTAACATAAAGTTTGATATTAAAAAGGTTGCAATTGATGGGAATATAACAGTTATAACAAAAGAATTTATAGTATTTAGTAAATTAAATATTCAATACTTATATAAATACATACATACACATGTAAAAAATTAATTTCAAGGAAGGAAATTTTCAAATTAAAATAAAAAAAACAATCACCAAATAAAGATTAAAATATAAGAAATCATTTACTAGCAATGAATGTATGCATCCCTTTAGAATCTCTCAGTTTAAATAGAAGCCGCAAGGATATGATTGAAAGAGATGCCGCTGATTTGAATCCTGTGATTTTTTTATTTTTGAACTAAAATGAGATTGTAATGAGACCATATAATTATCATAGTTTTATTTTTTGTTATGGGAATGCACCTGGATTTTGAGCCCAAAATCATAGAACCTCAGGCACAACAAAAAATAAACAAATCAATCAATGCATTTTTTTTAAAGTGAGTGTAAGATTTTTTTATAAATGTGTGGAAGATTTTTTTTTTAAGTGAGTGGAAAGTTTTTTTTTATTTAAGGGATCAAACGTAGGTTTGAATTTATTTAAGTTCTTGAGGAATTTGAGGCTTTTATTTTAGTTATTAAATATGGCCCCTCAAATCTATTTTAGAGATCCTCAATTCCTCTAGTGGAGCCAAGTTAAGGGACACATTAACCATTACATACACCATTCGTTTGAAATTCTACAGGTTCTTCAGAAATTTATATGTTTTTGGAATTCTATCCAACCTTTTACAAACAGAGCTTGATTACTACTAGTTTAAAAAGAGACGACACTCTGGACTAATAAAATTTGAGTTTTTCAATTAATCCCCAAAACTATATTAAAAACGTTCACAGTCTCCTTCCCTTAAACATAAGTGAAATATTTCTATTTTGTTGAAAATAGCAAAATAACGGCATTTCCTGTTATTATGCTTCTGAGAACAGATGTTTCAAATTAAGAATAAAATTAAGTTCAATTTATAGACAAAGTGTCTCAAATATTTGTAAGACTCACGTTAAGGATTATTCTTTCAAAAATGGCTAGGTATGGCTGTGTTTATCCTTATTACATCCTGCTGTCTTCAGTTTTTAGGTTGTTGTATATCAATAATGTCTACCTAATTCAATCCATTCTGTAACTCATATCCTGTACTAACCATACATAGAATTTTGTAATTGTCATTTTTAATGTATTTATAAACATAAAAATATATTTTTTGTAAGAGTATGTGTGTACACAAAAAAAAATATTTTAAAAAAATGTCCTTAGTCAGTAGAGGATACAAAATATTTTTTTCTTAGGTTATATACAAATGTATTATTTATCAATATTATATATAAAAGAAAATATATATATAAAAGAATCCTTACAAAACCAAAAGAAAAACAATTATTTAAAAATCCATAATTATCAATTCAGGGTAACTTTGCAATAAAAAAAACACACACACCATTTAAATTACAATTTGTTGAAATATTGCATACTCGTGTACAAGTATTGTTTAGGTATAAAACTTGCATGTGTGCATATCTACATGATTACGATACTCTATATCAAAATAAAGGATACATTTATTATGTGTTGTATATTATATGATTATGTCTTTTTCTAGGAAAAATCCAAAATTATTTTGGTGACCCTAAATTCGAATTTTAAATTCCTAAAAGAAAGTTTAAGTACTACAACTTTAAAAGTATTCTTGACTTATTTGCAGTAAAAAAGCCTTAGTCAAATCATCAAGTTTGCATTTCATAGTACTAAATTTTCAACACATAATTTAGTCTGAAATTTGTTCGGAAATAATTCGGAATGAATAAACTTAGAATTGAGCTTCGGATAAAAAGCTGGTTCTTGAGGTTTACTCCTAAACCAGCCATTGCTAACAGTAGAATAGTAATCGTTTCTTAAATAAGGACGCCCCAAAACAATATTTTATACTTTGTTTACTTAAATTGACGTAGGTTTTAAAACGCTATAATAATACTATATGTGTGTAATTTTCTTTTAAGGACATTTTTGATCACATCCTTACCTCACCACAGCAAAAAAACATCCCTTCACATAAATTTCATATCAAGAATACATTATTATTCAACCAATATTCGTCAATTCCTTTTTTTTATTCCTTCAAACCGACACTTTAAGTGTCCTGTTTTTTTTTTCCATTTTTTTTTTCTTTCTTTTGATTGTCAAAAAAAATTTTCTTATCCTGTTATAAAGGTTATATTATTAATATTGAGGGTATATGTGGCAAGGGCTAGTATGATGGTGGTGGTACTCACTGATAAAATTAAGATTTTTTGGAAAAAAAAAATAACAACAGATAAAAAAAAAAAAATAAAAATGATTTTTATGAATATTTGATAGACATGTTATGCAAGGATTTTTACAGATGTTTTTTTTTTTATTTTATTGTTTTTTCTCTCTCTCTTTCATTTTGCCTTTTTTTTATGACTTTATCTTCAGCTTTGTTTTTGCTTTGCTTTACTTTGGTTCTGTGTTATTTGAATGGAAAAGGTAATTTCAAGGGTAGAAAAAAAAGACGTAAAACGAAAAAAAAAAAAAAAAAAAAAAAAGAAAAATACATAAAATTGATTTTTATTTTTAAATAAAAATACTTACACATATTGATCATTTAAAAATACATTTTTTTTTTGTGTATTTCTTTATTTTTGATAAGAAAGAAAGTTCCAAGTTCTAAAAAGGTTTAAAAGCAAAAAAATATTAATAAAAAATTTTATGGCAAAGGGAAATTATTAGTTCCATGACAAAAAATTGAAAAAAAATAAAATGGAAATGGAAATAAAATTGTAAAATAGGAAACAACATACAATTTTTATAGTCAATTTAAAAACTCAAAATGAATTTTAATTTTTATAAATTACTTAGAATTTATTTGGGAGTGGTTTTTAGTAGTTAAACGTAGAAAGTAATAACACATGTTAAAATATAAGTCTCATTCCAACAAAGAACCCATCATAATGCAGATGGTGAGAAAGAGACGGGAATTATTAAGGAGAAATATTAAACAGTAATGAGGAAACCTTAAGAGAAGTTCCCAATATTCAAATCTGTGAGAAGGTTCTCGTATTCGTCTTTATAAAGTAGTCCTATAGAAGATCATAGATCTGAATAGTACAAGTCATACATTAGTTGGTCTGAGTTGAAACAATTGGCAAAAAATAGATTTGAAAGGAGTCTGCAAGCTAAAAATCTATGCTTTTTGGCCAAGAATAGTAAAAAATGAACTACATTCCACTAAACGGAAGTCAAATAGTTTAGTTTGTTGAAACTAGAAAAATAACGGTATTTCCTGTCGTTTTACATCTGATTTAATTTGAATTTAAATAAAAGAACTATTATATTTTTACAATGTACAGACACAATACATGAAAAACCAAAACTTTGCAGCTAAACCCTTCATTTTTAATAGAATAATTTCCCGAATTAAGATATTCCGTGAATTAGTGAAGCTTTGTCTTCACGAATAAGGGAGGCTATTTTTGGTAATGAACTATTTAAATTTCCAATTATCAGTAATATGAATCTTAAACCCAATTTGGTGATATTCAAGTCAACAAAATCAAATTCATAGTTTAATAATACCTTGGGAAATTTCTTGTACTTCTAAGCCACAGAATGTTTTAATACTTAGTCGCATTTAATATTATTTTTTCTTACTGAAATTACCAAAATCTCAGATCCACCTGTTCTTATTCATCATCATTTTAATACAACATGGCGCAATTAATTAAACCGAAGAACTACACAATGAATATTATTGGCATGAAGTACCCACAAAAATATAAAGATACAAAACCACTCAAGATCTCTTGTTGGATATAGGAAACATATATGCAGTTATGCTTAATATATAAAAGCCCATTTACTGAAATATTAAAAATTTTTTGGGATTATAAAAAAATCAAAAAGAACAAAATTCTTAAATTAAAATTTTAGCAAAGTTCCACCAATAGTATAAACCTATTCGATCCACAGATACATTGGAATCGTTAATAGTTCTTCTGCAGCAACTACTCTCTGTTATAGAATGCTATTAACTGCATAAACAGAGTGATAATCACATGTTTAATAGTTTTTAACTATATAAAGAACTAACGTGTATATTCATATACAAAAAATTAATTTTTTACAATCCTCTACAAACATACATACATACATATTAATATGCATTTAAACTACGGTAGTCTTGTGAATATATATTGTAAGTATAGTATATAACTTTTTCAATTAGGATTTCGATACATTCAATTTTTAAGATGAAAGAAAAAAAAAAAAAATTGATCCAAGGGATTTCTTTATACGAGAATTTTGTTGCTGCAAAAAAAATTTACCTTTATTAATTTTTGTATTTTCTATCTCTTTCTTTCTTTCTTCATATTCAATTCAAAGTTTAGTAGCTAGCATATACACTTACATTTATTTAAACTATACTACTATATATACTAATAATAATATAATCTTTTATTTTGTTTTTTTGTTTAGTCAACATTTTAAATGTGTATCTTTAGATACAGGAATGAATGTCGATTCGACTATAGATACATTAAAAATTGCTTTACCTGGTTTAATTTTTTTTTCATGCAAGAAAGAAGTAATGAATGCCGTTGTTGTTTTTTTTTCAATGTTGAATGATTGAGATAATGATGTTAAGATGGAATTAATAAAATTTCGATTATTCGAAATGTGAAAGATATAATATGTGAAGAAGGAGTAGATATATTGTAAAAAAATGTTGTTGATACAAGATACGAAGTAACTGAAGATTTTGTTGTTATTTAAAAAAAATTTTTTTTTTTTTGGTCTAAGAAACATTCAATTTTTTTTTAAGGTCTTTTTTTTGTTGTAGATACCTATGCACCCTTAATTTTTCATAATAATTTTTGATTGATTTTGTAATTTTTAAAATGGGTTTTTTTTTTACTTTGGAATGGAATGGGTAATGAGTCTAATGTATAGACGGAGAATATTATATAGTTATGCATATATAAGAACGTCGATGACCAGTTATTATGCATGTGTTTGATATCCTTTATATTACTCTTTAGATATTCATGTGTGTGCGAACTTATTAATTAAATGTCTATATGTTCCTTCTTTAATTCAATTTCCTAAGTTGTTTTGTTGCAAATCTAGTCTTAAAGTTTTTTTAGCAGAGAACTTAAGATGTTAATAGTGGAAGTTTGATCTCCAATAGTAATGCTCTTATATTGGCAATAAAATTTGTTTAACAGGCTTAAAATAGTTCAAATTTATGAAAAAAGTACTAAATTGTTAACTGAATTGTGATAAAAATTGATAAATGCTAAATTTTTTAGGTAATACCTATTATTCTGTAAATTAAATTTTTATTTAATTTTTAAAGTGCTCTGATAAACCCTTGAAAAATTCCCGATCCAGTGAAGCTAAACACACAGAGCACTAACAGAATCGTATTTTAAATGCAATTATATTTAAATAGTCTTTGTTGATGCTTCTTGCAGTTATTTTTTGAACAGACCTTAAAATAAGATGATTAGCTTACATATTTTACCTAAAAACTTATACATATTATTGTTTTCCTCGAAATATTTGTCTAAAGCATGCGTGGCACGCTCAAAAAGGCCTTTAAGGTGCTCTGAATCAAAATAACGGTAAAAGCTGTATATTGACGACGCTGGTTAATTTCTAAACGAATAAAAACTCATAAAGTTCAATTAGATTCTCAGTTCTATCCTAAAAATATGTTTTAAAATAGTTTCAAATTACATTTTAAGAAATTCTTGATATTATTTTTTTTAAGATATGATTCATTACAATAGATTTAATAGCGCGATTTTTGTTTTCCTTTCAGTTTTTATTTGCGGTACAAACTGTTTAATATTATAAATGTGCTATTATATAAAAGCGCGTGTTTAGTTTAATTTTATTATCGCTTCTTAGGAATGTGTCATCAATCAATTGCCATTTTTTATTTCTCCTAACTATATGAACATATTTTCAGCTTTTTTTTTATGTCTCGTATGTGCATGAATCAGATATAAGTAGTCTTCATTAAAACATATTAGAAAAAATTAAAAAAAAAAAAAATTCTCTTTAAAAATTGTAATGATTTTATTTTATTTATATATTTTTGTAAATTTTTTTTTGCTTGCATAGCTATTTTATATCTATATAAAAAAAATTTAAAACTAAATCGGACCCATGCAATTTTGTAATATTAACAGAACAATTTCGATAGAATTAAAAAAAAACATATACAATTTTTAAAAATGAATCACAATTCAAAAAATTATTTTTATTAATAGAATGGGGTTCATTTCGTATAGTGACAATATTTGTGTAAGACAATATGAAAAAAAGATAAGTAATTGTACATAGGTTTTTGCGACAATTTTTATTTAATTTTAAACTTGTGGGGAATTTCTCTAGAAAAAAATTCGAATTAGTGGATTATAGATCCAACATTGGATTATTAATAATTCGAATGTCAGAAAGGATTATGTAGAAATATAGTTTCAGACTCTTAGAAACCCAATTTAATGTGTAAGAAATCAATTGAGGCAGCCCGACGTTCTTTAACTGCCATATTTGCAAGTTCGACTAAATTTGAAATATTTGAAGAAATCGGGTGGGATTCATTCTATAACTTATTACCGTACATAAATTTTGGAAACATATGGTTATTCAAATTACGGACACACTCACAGAGTAAATCATTAAAACATTTCTATATCCTTAAGATGTTATTGCAATAGCTTTTTAAGCTTCGAGGACTCTTTTTCGAAATTTCGACGCTCATTGCTCATCTTAATTTGATTATTTAGGGATCACCCACAATTCGTTCAAAAATTAAACTACTTTCCATTACAAAGTGTTCCGAATCTGAAAATCTTTTTCCGAATGTTTTTCAAATTATGGATTCAAAATAGTTTCAGAAAGCCCTTGTACTTTTTTGAAGATTTTACACGAAGATTGATTTTTATTTAAAGCTTGTTTAAGTATTCACATATTCAACAGTGAATGTCCAAAATGAATAATAAGGTGTAAATCTAAGATAAACCAATCTTGATAATGGGATAAATAGTTAGTTGCATATCTTTTTTTCACACTTAATTCTTGCGTAACCCTGAGACAATTTCAATATTTGATATTAGGTTCCTCCTAGATTGCTTAAACAGTTTTGGACTTTCAATTCAAATAGTGCCTTCAAGATGCCTTCAAATCTGATTCATTGAAATAACATGTGACATATGTTTAATATTCATTCTTAAGGTATGTTTACATTAGACGATAATTTACAGATCAATACTCCAGCTGCTAATTGAATTTTAAAATTATATTTTGAAGACCCAAAACCTCATTAGACTTAGATCATCTGATGGATCTATTAAAATTAACATAGTCTCAGCTGCTTCCTAAAATTGAAAGTTAAATTTAAAGACACATAAAATTTTATTAGACTAAGATCAGCTGCAAAATTGAATGGAAGAATTTAACCAATTTTTCTTTTAATTAAAAAATACATAGTTTGAATTAATTAACTTCTGCATTACTCAACGACTCAAAAAAAAGGAACCTTGTCTAGATTCTAACCTTTTCTCATCACACAAAATCCTTTTTATTTGTTTTTACATTTTACATAGCCCATTAATTCCATAAAATGTTTCTATAAAAATATTTGTTTTTTAACAAACATCCGTTAATTTAAATTTTTTTTAATTAACACCCAGTCATATATTATGACACTGGTCGTCAGTCGTCACTATCCCAATTGTATATTTATTTTATATTTAACCTTTACGCATAATATTTTAACCTCTTTTTTTTTTTATTTTTAACCTTTTTTTTATTTTTACTGTAATTTTTTACTTTTTCTCAACTATTTTTATATTTCGTAATTTTATAGTTTGGTTCCTTTAATAAATTTTTGTAGTTATTTCACGTTCTTCTTTTAAAAATCAAAAAAAAACTCTTCAAAACCTATTAAAACCTTCTTATTTTACCTGAATTTTATTCTTTTACCAAAGAAAGAAAGAAAGAAAAAAAAAAAAAACTCAAAGATAACCCAACCGTTTTGGGTTATACTCGTGTGTTATTATTTATGCGCGACTATTTACAGTTAATTGCTTTAATTAGCATATTAAAAATTCAAAAAAGAAGATTACATATATATATATGTACATAATGTTTATAAGTCACAAGAAAACTTTCTAAGAACTTAGTTAAGCATTAAAAATATAACAATAGACAACATAAAAGCCGAAGACACAAAACAGTTAATACGCGCTTATTAAATCGTAAACGAATGAGTTTGAGTATAGAAATACACATAAACACATTCTGAATTATTATTCAATTAAAATGCTTAATATTTTGTTATATCAACTGTTACATGTTATGTTACATGTTATATTATTTATTTAATTCATGTTAATATCCAATAAATGTAAGCGCTAGTTAAATTTAAAAGGTATTCCAAAATCATCTTATTCTTGTACATATTACCTATTTTTCTTACTTACATACTAATATGTAAACTGTTATCTAGACATGTTATGTTATGTTATGTGATGAGTTATGGTATGTTGTAATAAATTTCATTTTTTTTTTCAAACACATTAAATATCTTAAGATTGTTGAAAAAGACGAATTTAATAAAAAAACAGAACAAGTTGAATATATTGTCTGGTTTACGACGAGTTATAAATTATTATGTATGGATGTATGTATATATTTGTATATGAATGTAATTAAAGAATTGCCATAATATAAGAAATAAAATGTGATTAACACAGGTATAACATTGGTGATCGCGGCAAATATATATCTTATTCATATATAAATGTAGTATTTTGAATTTTTAAAACATTAAATACGGTATATTTTACTTTTTGATTAAAAGTTTAAATATTTTTTTTTTCTGTAGATTAAAAAAAAAAAAAAAAAAAAATTGGGATAATTTATACGCATGCGTATGTGTGTAAAATTTTGAATTCTGACTTTTCTGAAACATTATTATTTCCGTTTTCGGAGAATTTTATAAATTTTAAATGGAAGAGGGGGAAAGAACGTTTTAGAATTTTGAAAAAGGAAGTTGATGAGAGGTATAATTTGGTTTTGGTCATTTTTTTTTCTTACTTTAAACTTTTAATATAAAAAAAAATCGATTTTTCGTTTTTTGTGAATTATAATACCTAGTGATTTGTGAGTGAGTTTTTTTAATAATTTAGGTTTATTGTTATTTTGAATGTTAATTTTTTTTAGAAGATCTGATTTTAGGGTTTTTTAAAAAATGGTTTGAAATATTCATTGATTTTTAAAAGTAAGATTGTATATGTATAATATGTAGATCAGCATTTTAATTTAAATAAATGAAAGTGGAAAAATGGAGGGGTTTATCTGTTAGTCAAATTCATATATTCAGAAATGTAATGAAGATAATATCAAATTATTTCAAATTAAATTGAGCACTGTCAGCAAGGCCTTCGGCTTCTTGAATTAAAATTGCTTTCTACAATTCGGAAGTAATTCATTAAGTGCTTTACCTAGAACGTTTTCAAACACATTTTAATCTAGAAGTCAGTTTAATAATCACTGATCAGGTTTATTAAGGTTTTGGATGGGAAGCTATTTTCCAAGATATTATAGAGTATGTACCTATTTATCAATAACTGATAAGAAAAGTCGAAATATATATCGGAAATACTTCTGATTATTAGAATTGGACCAATTTTTGATATTTATTTAATATCTTATATTTTCTTTTAGAATTTTTTTTTAAATACGTTAGTTGATCGTGAAAAATCGATTTAATTTTTAAAATCTAAATACGATGACGATTCGGCAATACCGTCTTCGGCAATACCCATGACTTAACGACAAAATTTAACCTAATGACAAGATTTAATAACAAGACTAAATCTGTACTGTAAGGAACGCAGATCCAATTCTTAATGTTTTCAAAAAAATCGTCTTTAAAAGTGTAGTTTTTACCGATCCTACATACCTTGATAAAATGTTCGTCTCTTATTAAGTACCTCTTTTCATTATTAACTTTCCACTATTTAAATTAAAAACGAGATTTTATTATGGCAGAAAACCGCAAAACCTCAAAAACCATTAAATATTTATATTTTATTTAGAAGTAAGCGTTGCTCACCTAAAATCTATAAAGAGTAATTCCTACTATCGAATTCCTAGATTCGAACAACATTTGAAAATGAACTCTTCCAAATATTGAAGACGGACAAAAATTAAAAAAAAATTGACAACTAGAAAACAATTATACAAAACAATATTATATAATCTCGCCTTGATAAAATCTTCCCCCTTTTGGGTTAAGAACTTTTTTTCTTTATTAAGTCCCCCCTCTGTTAACCTAATTGAAAAAAAAAGATTCTGCCATGACAATCGAAAGGGGGATGAAAAAAGTTCAGGTATTTCCTAATAGAATCCACAAAAACCAAAACAATACAAGTAATTATTATTATTTTATATAAAAGTGAGCATTGCTCACATTCAATTCCCATTGAGTAGTATTCTACGTAATTAATCCAATCAGCATTTGAAATTGAACTCTTCTAAAATGAAAATTCGAAATTAAAAAAATTAGAAAACCTACAAAACAATTATATAAAATAATTATTAAAATTCAAAATCAAATTTAATCATTATTATTTTTTGATAATATTTTACTACTTAATTATTTATTTATTCATTTTTTTTTTATTTTCAATTTTATTGGATATAAGTATTACTTCTTTATATTGAATATTCATATAATGTATAAAATATAAAATACACACACGTTTATAATATAACATATTTCTACTGTTTTATACTTACAATACAATTCACCCATATTATATCTACTTATATGTATGATATCTTGTTATTTTATTTTTTATTTTATCTTTTTTATTTAATATAACAATATTTTTTATCATAAATGACGTGATTTACAAATTTCCACACATGACATTTTTGTTACTTCGAAACAAAAAAAAAAAAAAAAATTACGTGTAATAAAAACCAATAAAAAACGATAAAAAAATTTTTTTTTTTTTTTTTTATTTATTTTTGATTTGAAAAATAACAAAAGCGAGAATGAAAAAAAAATAACAAAAAAATAAACTTTTATGCTTTGTTTGATGGTTGATTATTCGCCCTTTATTGTACTTGGCTCAGCATAAAATTTTTTTTTCATTTTCTGTTTCTGGATATTTCTTAAAGTACTCGTCGTCTTCGTCGTCGTCGTCGTCGTCGTATGTACCTACATTATAAGAACGCAGTTACTTTATTTCATTTTGTTATTGTTTTTGCTGTAATAGAGTCTCTAGTATAAAAGAAAAGTAATATTATACTTAAATTAGTATATATACTATATATACTTGTATATATAGATAAGTATATATTGTTTAGGTATAAAATGTACAATAGTTTTTTATTACAATGGAATAGTACCGCACTTTCGAAATTCAATTAAAAAATACAAGTAATTCTTGAATAATAATTTTATATGCAGGGATAAGGAAATATTGTTAAGTTTTAAAAAATTTTTGAATCTTTGATGTAGAACTGTAGTGCCGAATTATAATATAGGGGTCAGATTACATATAGTGTCCTAACTGATAGATTTCATGTAATTTGAAGAAAATCGTATATACAGTAGATTGTTTTATAATAAATAAATGTATAGGCTAATTAGGTAGTTTTAAAAATTTGGAAGTATGATTTTAGTAGTTAAGAATAAGAAATTGATGACATTGGAATAACATAAAGATTTTGTAGAAAATGCATTCATAAATATTAAAAGTCGAAGCAAACTCAAAAGTGACAAAGTCAGCAACAATATTACAGGGGACAGTTTTAAAAGAATAAATATTTGCCTTAATCATTCGAGGATAATAGGTAAAGGCAGATTATATACTTTGGATGAGGAACGATTAATTGAAGGACAACGACTGCATTAGGACAGCAGGTGGTTCGGCAAAATTCAATTCTACCGAAGACGACAACACTCTTAAAATAGAATTCTAATGGAACATACTTTTTCAAAGCAATTAGTGAGAAGAGGCAAAGCCAGATTGCTGATTTGCAGTGGGAGAAATTAATTGAAGACTGACTTGTGACTCTAGTATAGAGCATTAAAAGTTGAAGACAACTCAACCAAAGACAATTACAATCTTAGAAGATGTTTAACTAAACATCCGGAGACATGGTATGAATTTTGAAGTTTACGCATTTGGTGTGGGGAACAACTAATTCAAGATTGCCTACCGTTTGGAAAATGTATTGATCGTTGAAACAACCTCTTACCATTAGATGCAACAACTCTTCTAGAAGAAGTTTCTATATTCGATCTAATTGGAACAAATCATATACCTTTAATATTTAATTTATAAATATTTAAATCATTTAAAAAATACAAAAGAAAATTCATTGCAAAACTTAAACGGTCAGCAGATATTAAATATTCCTTAAGACCTCAAGTTTTTTTTTTCAAAAAACGCCTCGATATTAATTCAATCATACGGGTGTAAAAAATGAATGCAATATTAATAAATTTTGTTTTTACATAGAAACATTTTTTTAAATATATATCTGATATTCATATGTTGTATATTTGTATACACGTATGTATATATATAATTTTTATAATAATAAAAAACAAAAATCTACAGTGGAAGACTGAGGTAGCTTAATTACTTATCTTTTATTTTGATCGCTTACAAAGCAACAAAATAGGTATTAAAATCATTAAAACGATTTTTTTAAGGGGAAAAATATCTACTAAATATTTTTTTTCATTTATGTTTTACACTTTTTATGAACATTCATTTTAACATGTGTTAAATTTGTATATTAGTAAAATACATACATTAATACTTATAAGTAGGAAAAGATTTTAATATAGAAGAAAGAAGATATCGGGGAAGCATTAAATAAAGTGGTAGCATAATTAAAAAAAAAAAAATAAATTAGAAATAAATAAATTCAAAAAATTTTGTTTATTTATTAATAAAAGATTCTTAAAATGTTCAAAATATTTCAATTAAAATATTGATTTAATTTTATTAAGTTATCTAATAAATTGATGACTTAGTTGTGGATAATTAAGTCGTCGAATTTGGGACATTTCTTATTATAAAAACTTATTGGTTCCATAAAATTTCTGTTTAGCACCAGTTCCGGTATTTTTTATTGATTAAAATTATTGATTTTATAGCTCTCAGAAAATGTCTATTTAGCACCTGGGATTAGGGTTTTTTATCCACTCTTCATAGATAAAACCCTACTAAACTTTAAATTGAAGACTCTTGATAGAAAATACCCTAATAATCTTAAATTGAAGATTAGGAAATTTAATAATATTAAATCGGATTATAAATTAGCAGCATATTAAAAACAACCGAGTTACTTTAACAAACATAAAAACGAATCATGGTATTAGAATGCCTAAATATGTCAAAAATAAATTTGATCACAAAGATGGAGCTCTATCTATCCGTAAGCCGATTATTAGGGCGGAACAGTAGAAAGCATCAACAATCATCTAAACATTTGCAGCTAAACTGAGTATCTTTGGAAAGTATGGGATTTACATACTTTATACCCTAAAACAACACCATTTTAAAACCAAACTTTACGATGGAGGCTTTGATATAAATTTTAAGCTAGGTTTTGAGGCCAGGAATTATGATCGAAGGTACTGGATTAAATTAAGTACTTAAACACTTTCATTGCAATTGCCTCTGCCTGGATGTAATAGCAAACCTTTTTTTGGAACTTCACTCTTAAGCCGGCTTTGTGATCAAAAAATAACTTTTGATTACCCCGGTGCAGTTGGTTAATTTTGACATTCTAGAATTAATAATGCCAGATTCATCTGTCTGTGTTTCTCAGTCCTTAAAAAGTCTAAGCAACTTCAATGTTTCGAAACATAATTTTGCAGTCGACCTTTTTATTCAGCAAAAATTTAAGTAGTTAATTTGAAAGGAAATAAAGGCCATCAGTATTGTCTCATGCATATCAAATTCCTAACAGCTTTCCGAAAAAAGTCCTTAAAAAGGAGCCACCATAAACGGGGATTCACTCAATCACAATTTATGGAAGCCCCTGATGATTTAAGTCAAATAGTCGAACTTTTGTAGAAAATAATTTTATCAGATATTGAAAAACAATAAACAATTCAATTATATTATAATCAAGCTTTTAATCATCTAAAAAACTATTTTAAAATTTAATCATCGTTTTGTTTACAGTTAGTTTTTTTTTTTTTTTTTTTTATAATGTTTATAAACAAAAAAAAAACAGAAAACAAAATAAATAAAAACTTATATTTAATATATATAACACTTATGTATATATATAATATATGTATAAATTCATTTAAAATCAAATCTATACACAATCATATCTGGGTCATTATATTTGATCTCTTTTTAAATTGAATTTAATTTTTTATTATTTTTTTTCTTCTTCTGGTTTTTCTTCTGTAGATTTTCCTATTCTTTCTAACATTTTGTAAAAAAAATTCAGTTTTTTTTATTTTTATTAATAAAAAGTATTTGGCACTAAAAAATTTATATTTTTTTTTCTACTAATTAAATATATAAAACCAGATGTTTGAAGTTTATGTAGTTATATGTAGTTGCAAGATGCTATATGTTTTTCAATTAAATAAAAAGATTTGAAATATAGTTTAATTAAAATTATGAACTGAAATTCATCTATTGAAGAAAATAGTAAAAAGTTTTTTTATTCACCCTGTAAATTTATCTGTTTTTTCATCGTCACCCTGTCTTTGATTTTTTGTACAGAAGTCACTAATTATTTAATCATAAAATGTTTGCTCTATTGTATGAATTTGTAGGAGATTCGCTCAAATTTTAATATCTACAATAGTTTTATTTTCAGACACAGAAGTGTGAAACAATGATGCGGAGTCTCCATATTTCTTTAAATTCTATTGTTTTAGAATTTAAAGAAATTGAAGTCCCAATATTTCTTCTATTCAAATGTTTAAAACCTATAAAGAACCTTGAAATTATTGTAGTAATTATCAGCTCCATTAAGACTCTATAAAAAAAGTATACCTCATGATTTAGTAAACAAATTGAAACTATAGCAACATTATAACTCAAATATATAGATACTATATAAAAACCAAGGTCTAGTACAATTTAACAATTATCACGGTATGTGGAATTTATTAAAATCAGTCCAATTCCTTAAAATATAGCTATGTTCAATACCTTCTCTTCTGTCCAATCAAAAATGTATCAATTATTGAGACAGGCTGGATAAACTAAAACAGTTAGTGCTTAAAATTAAAACAAGGTCTAGTACTGGCATGGTATGTGTACGTGGTAATGGCATGTGCAATTTATTTAAAATTAAACAGATTCCTTAAAATGTAATATATCCAGTACCTTTCTTTCTCTTTCAACATGTTTTCATGGAATTGACAGACTTATTAACTAAGCAGTTACCAATTAAAAAACCAAACAAGGCCTAGTATTATCACGTGGTAATGCGGTATGGGGAATATTTTAAAATCAATATAATAGCTAGTATAATATGTACAGTACCTTTCCTTCTGTTCCAACATGTACCTGTGGCTTAGAGAGACTTGTTATCCTAACAGTTAAGAATTAAAAAAACAAACCAAGGCTTAGTAATATTTCATGGTAATGGTATGTGAATTTTATTAAAATTAATAGATCGTTTAAACTTTAAACTCAATTTTAATGCACTTAAAACCATTTTAGAGAGATTTTACATGTATTAAAATTTTTAAAATTGTTGTCATGGAATTCTTTAAGCTAAATTTTTAGGCACTTAGAACTGTCTTAGAGCGATTCTAGCTTTAATTCGTGATCATTACCAAAATTTCATAGTTTCCATGTCAAACCAAATTTTGTTTTTAAATTATGGTCTTGGTAATGGTCTATGGTCTTTTCTTTAAGCTCAATTTTAAAGCACTTAGAAGAATTTTAGAGTGATTTTACATAAATTATAATTTTTATAATTGTTGTCATGAAATTCTATACTAAATACTAAAATTTCATAATTTCCATGTCAAACCAAATTTTGTTTTTAAATTTTGGTCATGGAATTTTTTAAACTCAATTTTAAGGCACTTAAAACCTTCTTAGAGCGATTCTAGCTTTTATTCGTGATCACTACAAAAATTTCATAATTTCCATGTAAAACCAAACCAAGGCTTATTAATATCTCGTGGATTTTATTAAAATTAACTTCTAAAAATATAATACATTCGGTATCTCTCCTTCTATTCCAACATATACCTATGATATAGAAAAGCTTTTTGGCTTGAGGGTTAAACAATTAGCACCTTAAAAGATAATTTTAGTAAATATAGTCACCGAATAATATTATAAATACTAACCTAGATGAAAATCTTGAGGTCAGCATTTTATTTTTCAAGATTTATAATTCTTTTCTAGCTCGAAAATTTACAAGAAAAAATACAATAATAATAATAATAATAAAAATAAATGTTGCGTTTTTTCTTATTATTTTTCTTTGTAATAAAAAATAAATTAAAATAAAACACTTTTAATTTATAAATATATTAAATTCAGAAGCAAAAATACAACAACAATCATCAAACAAAACAAACAAACAATATAAAGAGAATGCAAATAATAAAATAATACTCATATTTTAATATTTCAACTTAATTTGCAATCATAATCGTAAAAAACATAAAAAAAAAAAACATAAAAAAGAAAAAAAAAAAAAAAAAACGCAAAATGCAAAATGCAAAAATACAAAATAATAATTTAATTCATAACAATTATAAAGTAATATTATTTTTATATTATAGAGAAAAGGTCATGGCGTTTTTGTCAAAATGTAGGTGGTGGCATATAAAAATGTAATACTAAATAAAATTGTTACTATTTTTTTGTTTTTGTGTTTTTTTTTTTTTTATCCGTTATACAGTTACATCTGTTACACCTCTATACGCTTCGAAAAACAAATAAATGATTTTGTTTTGACTTTTTTTCTATTTTCTATTTTTTTTTTTTTTGTGAAATTAAACTTTTAACCTACACTTACACTCAGATACACTCACACACACTTTAACTAAAAAAAAATTAATTTAACCAAATAATAAAAATCAGATATTAAAAACGCAAAAAGTAAGTGTGAATGAAGGTTGTTTATTTGTTTGAATATAACGTAGCATTTTAATATTGTTACATTTAAATGTCAAAAGTTAATAATACTATACATATGTAATATATTATGTAAATTAAATGTTAATTTTATCCACGCACATATATTTAAAAGAACATTTTAATTTTAAATAAAAAAAAACAATAATTCAATTTTTATGAAAATCATTTTTAATTATAGAATTTTTGTATTAAATGAAGTTGTAGCTGTCATTTAACTGTAATTTAAAATATTTCAAAATTATTATTCATATAGGAGAGAGGCAACCCCAGTCATAGGTAACTGAAGAGGAGAGAGGAGGTGACTCAATGAAAAAAACGATTGGAGAAGATGGGACACGAATTCAATGAAGATGGGAGGTAACCCCAATTAGGAGAACAATTTTGGCACGACATTAACTAGGTGTTAGAAGTATATTCATTTTTTGATTATTATTAGAATGGATCTTTTATCACGGTTAAAGTTTTTATCAAAGTAGTAAAAACACAATTTTGCGCCAGTTAATTCCATTTATTTTCCAATATTAATTAAAATCCTACATGACGTTTCACAATCCATCGCTAAAAATATATTTTCCATTGTATATCGAACAGTTCTGCCGGTTGGCAAAAGAATCAATAGTTTTCGTCTCATTTGACTACTATTTCTTTTCCAAACACTGTTGAGGCATATTAACAATCCCCAAGATTAATCGTGTTGGAACCGTTGACATATGTGTATCTATCCTATTTACCAAGGTGATCTTAATTAAAACTATTACTTTCATGTCGTTCTGGCTATTCGTTCATGTCAACTGCCTCAAAACCCAATTTAAAGGACTGTTTTGTTACTTTTAGAAGTGTATCTGTGCTTTTTATATGGCTTTAGCTGAAACTATTACTGGTACGTGCGGCAGGTGGAACTTTATGTTATATGCCCAAGAGAATCCATACAAAGGATTTAGTTTTTTTATTTTTGTAAGGATTCATTATAGAATGCGACTAGTCAATATTAACTTTGTGTGTTGCATTTTCATATCCACCGGATTCAGTTGCTATAGGTTTCCAAGAATACCAGAGTCTTCAGTCTATCCTAAAATTAAATAGAGAGTTTTTATTAGATTAGATTAGATTAAAATTTATTATAAATTATAGTTTAAAGTGTCTTCAATTCTTTCTACTGCATTTGAGAAATTATAATTTATAATATATTTTTATTAGGTATAGATTTTTAATAGAATTTTCATCGTCTTCTGAACATCAGTGCTAACCTAGGAAGCATTATTTGAATTTCTTACATAGTATTGATATTTAATCTTTTTGAGAGGCAAACTACAAGTACTTCAGAATACCATAACTAAACCATTCCATTGAAATAAAATTATTAATTAATTAATCAAAATTTAAAAATAGGTTAACATTTCTAGTAAAGTTATAAAGCATAAATATGAGGTATTTATTTAAAGCTCCTCTCTAAAAAAAAAAAAAATTAAAACATAAATAGTCAACAATCAACAAAAGGGAAATTAAAAAAAAAAATAAAGAAAACCTAAAAAAAAAAATAAGCAAATATAAAATAACAGGAAGGTAAAGAAAATAAAAATAACAAAATATTAGTTAAAGAAAAAACAAAATAGAGGACAATAACAAGGTAAAAAAATAAAAATTAGGAAAAAAAGCTTTTACTTTCTTCAAAAAGAAAATGTTTTATACATACAAAAAAACAAATTTAAATTTTTAAAGTGTTATAGAGCTGCCCTCTATTATATATTTGTTTTCTTTGTTCCTCGTTTGTTTCTCCTCTCTCTCTCTGGTTTTTTAACTTCACTCTGTTATTACAAAAACTTCCTATGCTTATTACTTTCGTTTTTAATAGGTTTCTTCAATTAAATGTTTTTTTTTTTTTAAGTTTTAGGTTTTCTTTAGTGAGACTCTTTTAAATTTAATAGAGGTCGTGCTAAGTACAAGTTAAATTAATATTTGAAGAGTGATTGTTATTAATTAATCATTGTCTTCAAGAGTGTCTTGACGTTTGAATTTTTTTTTCATAATTAATCCAGGAATTTTAGATCGAATTCATGATGAAGGAACCTGTTATACGGTTTTTTGGAAAGAACTTTTGTTCCTTTATATTTTTAAACAAGGCCCCATGAGTTTTCATAATTTTAGCCAACCAAAACGTGGGCATGTTTGTCTTCAAATTTTTTGATCCAATGCACTTTGAAGCGTCGTAATGAACGATTGAACTTTGGGTCTTTTTAATATGCGGTCCTAACTGTTTTATTCCCTCCTGTCTTCTAGTTTTCCATTTAAGAAGCTCTTTATCTGTTGGTATTTAATTGGTACCTCCAGATTCCTTTATTGCATTCTTTGAATCATTAACCCTCACTTTTTATTTCTGCGTTTCTTTATCAATCTTCAAATGATTATTGGGTTTAGTAATTGGCTGCCCTAACTGTTGCATTCCTTTCTGTCTTCGCATTTTCCTTTTTGAGAAGCCCTTTAACTAAAAATTCTTCAATTATATTTTTGATTGATTCGACTTGAGCAACTTGGCTTGAGTCATCGGTGACAAATCCAATCCAAATAACTTGATTTATGCCATTCGAGTTTCTGAGAATTTCAGTGGCCCTCACTAGGTTTTAAATATTGATTTTAAAATATTACATATATTGTTATTATTTCTCTTTTAAAAAATATTCTAATTCCTATTAATATTTTGTTTCATTTCATTTGAATTAAAACCATTTATATGCAGTTTAACAAAGGATATACTAGGAAATATATATGTATCTTTGATTGGTATATCTTCCAACTAACGGCTATTCAATATTTTACTCATAAATCTATCATAGTAACTTAATAAAATTGTATAGTATATTGTTATAGATTACTTTTTTTTTCAAATTGTATTTCTATCGTATTAACTAACAAATATACTGTATATACGAGTAGTAATGGAGGAGATGGGGTAAAGTGTCTGTAAAGTGGATAAAAAAAAGTATAAAATAAAACAAAAACAAACTTAAATCAATTATTTTTTTTTCTATTTTTTTTTTAGTTGTAATTTTTATTTTTGACATTCGAATGTGAACTTTTATTTTATTTTTAAGCTGATTGCCTGATTGTTAAGCGTTTATATATGCATTACTAACATATAAAGTAGAAGTTTTTTTTTTGTTTTTTTATTTTTATTGTTTATTTTTTATACTTCTTTTATTTTAATATGCTTTGCAACAAATAAATATACTTTTAACTATATAAATATTATGTACATAAAAGTGTTTTTATTATATTCTATTTTAATGTAGGTATATGTATATATATTAATAACTATATTGAAACAAGTTGTAGACGATAGTATATAGCTAATAAGACTCCACACATATAGTAATGTGTATTAAAAAAATATTAGTGCTTAATAAAGAGATGGGTTGTCACGTCATCAATTGAGTGGTTGAATATTGAAATAATAACAAATAATAATCATAATAATAGAAATGAAAAAAAAAAAAAAATGAAGTAAATATAATAGTATACAAATTATTAATAGTAATAGTATTTTGTCTACAATTCAAAATATACCACAGACGACTTTAATGCTTATAATAATATTTTCTAAATCTTTTTCTTCCTGTTACTCCACTAAGGTATAGGCTTCCAATTAAAGTCTCCAATCTTTTCTGTTTGATGTTTCTCTTGGGTTATGTTCCAGAACAGATCGCATCAACTTATTTCTTCTAGGATAGTGCTCTTCCATGTCATTCTGGTTCTAATTTTATTCTAGAACCTCCTTAGTTATGGTACTTTCGTCTTTTCTCAATGTATGCCCGATCCTTTTCCTACATCTTCTGATTATTTACTTCGCAAGCAGTTCTTCGTTCGATAAATACTAAAGTCTGTTTGTTGCTGATTTTATTCGGGTAGATGCAATTCTGCACACGATTCTGAAGTGTTTATTAACGAAGACTTGCAGCTTATTCTTTATGGTTATCTAATATAATGATAGAAAATTAATGAGATATTAAAATTTTTGTTTATTAGTGTAAGAGGAAATTGCAATACCATTCTAATTTAGGAGAGTTATCAAAAAGAGCACGAAAGCTTTTTTGAATCCACAGGAAGCGATTTGTTAAAAATTGGTCTGACATGCTTTCGTCATTGAAGAATAGTTTGATAAGTTCCGTAAGATCCTTTCGTATGCCTTTGATACGACCCGAGCCTTTAGCTTGTAATTTTAGACTATTGAAAAAAAATTTCGCTGGAGGCCTTTTGAGTTCATTCTTCAATTACTTCTTGAAAGAATATTATCTTTTCTTCAAAAACCCTCCAGTTTGACACAATTAATTTTTCTACTTCCATATTTGTTTTTAACAACTTGCCTCTCGCAAGTATTATTTATTAAGTACATATTAATTCACTTTTATAGATTCTATTTTAGAACTTCTTTAGGGGTGTTTTATTATTTATTTTTATTTCACATATTTTTCACACGAATAATCGTATTTTTATTATAATATTTACAACTTTACTAAAAATTTATTAATTCTAAATACAATCAAGTTGTTTTTCAAATCAAGTTAATAACTTGATGTCAAATATTGAAATGGAGATGAAGACTTATTGTTTCTAAATCACATGACCGAACAATTGGCTAACCGTAGTATTAGACAAGACTAGTTCTAAAGATGACAACTAGTTTATTAAAAGGGCAAAATGAATAAGGAGACTTGCTGTTCACAACTTCGAGATTGATAACTATACTGTCTAACAACTTTACATCTTTAGTATTCAATAAACTCATGTGATCCACGCTTTAGAAAATGGAATAACACGGTTGTAAACATAATAAGACAAGTTGTAAAGATGGTAATCATTTTATAAGTATGGTGAGTTGAATTTCTACACAAATTCACAGAACTATTAGGTACTACCGATTGACAACTTTAAGTTTTATATATTGTTTGTTGACAACCAACTCGTGTTAACTACGCTTTAGAAAAAGTTGTTATAGTTTTTAATATTTTTTTTTTATCGTTTACTGCATATAATTGAATTGTATTTCATATTGCAACCTAATAATAAAATAATTATATATTAGAAGACTTTATTTTCATATCTTAATATAGATGTGTACATATTTATATAATTTTGAATAGAACAATTTTAGTATAGCTAATTTTAATTAACAATTTTGTTTTTTAAATTTTAATTTCTGATTTTATTCTTGAAAAATCTTAATAGAGGAATTTTTTTTTAGGAGAGAGAGAGAGCGAGAGAATTAGAAGGAATATTTTGTGCCTTCTATTGTATTAATGTGTTATTTAAATCTAATGGGTAGGTAGGTGGTGGGGTTGGTAATTTATAGTGAATATTGGTTGAAGTAATTATTATTAGGTGTGAAAATTATTTTTTATTTTTATATTTTTTTATTACTAAGATGAGGTAAGCGTAAACTTTTTTTCTACTCTTGTAATTTATATTGCATATATTTACAAATAAATTACTGAATAAATTTTAAATGTAAAAAAGAAAGCTTTAATAAATGAAAATTTTTTTTAATAAATATTAATAAGCACATGGATGTATGTAGGTAATATGAAAAATAAGTGAAACGAAGAAAAACATATGAAAAAGAAAATGAGAAATGGTAAATGAAAAATAATATAAAAACAATTTAATTTTTTTCTAATAATAAAAATGAGTATTTATAAAAATTTTATAAGAAAAAAAAAAAATAAAAAACATGAAAATAACAAAAAAAAAAAAACACAAACCAATGGTTATTTTTAGGAATAATGTACAATAAACTATAAATAAAACTTATTTTGTTTACGTAGATGTTGCACCACCTATAATTGTACAATAAATGAAGTGTATTTTTATAACTAAAAATAAATTAGTAAAAAACAAAAATAAAAAAAAAAATTTTGAATAATAATTTTTTTTATAAGTTTGTTTGTAACGAAACAAAACTATTAAACTTTTTTTTTAAAACAATTGTAAACTTGTATAACGTATCAATTAACAAAATGTAAAGTTGTCAACTTTTTTGCATTTATATTAAGAAAAATTGTTTTCACGTATTAAATTATGTATTAAGAGTTTTTAACTCTGTATATATTTAATTCTGTATAAGATTATATTATTTCATTTATAAAGAGTGCTGATGGATATAAGAAAAGCACAGAGAGAGAAATAAGTCATTGATGCTTAGAACTTGAAAACTGATTGATGTCTACAAGTTGAGTATTGGTATCTAGAATGTCCAGAAGTGAAGCACTGACGTCTATAAGTAGAGTATTGGTGCCTAAGAGCAGAGCAAAGAAAGAAAGTTACGTAAAAATGCCTAAGAAAACATTGATTAATAAAAAACAACACTGATTTTTGGAAGTGAGGAAATGCCGTTATTTTATTATAAATTAAAGTGGGGAATTTTTGAATGGGATTTTTAGTAAATTGGGGTTTAGGTAAAATATTCCTACCTAACTAGTTTTTTGATTGCAAATTTATTTCTTAGATTACTTACGTTAGACCTCCTTAGACGACAGTTACTGAAACCTTGAAGCATTTTTGATATTAAAAATTTTTGATCATCAATTCATCGGAACTTATATTATGAGTATATAACAGATGCCTAAAAGTGGTGCATTAATGCAAAGATAAAGGGCAGTAATACCTAGTAGAGAAACACTGATACCTGTAATTGGAGAAGTAATGCTTAGAGTAACAGCACCGACACGTAGAAGTAAAGCGTTGATGCTTAGAAAGAGTTAATTCCTAGAAGAAAAGCATTAATGCCTAGAAGAAGAATATTGAGGACTACGGAATGGAAACCAATTGATGCCTATAAGAACATCGCTGATCCTTGGAAATCAAAAATGCTGGTTAGCTGATGAAAGATCTTACTAAATGAAATAATAGGTTTTAAAATTAAATCAGTGATAAGTGGTTTTCACTTATTCATCTAAAGAAATAAACTACATTAGTCCATCAAAGATTAGTAGTGGAATGATTTTGATTAGAAATTCAGAGATTAGGAAAATAATGGGCAAGGCATAACTATTTTATCCAGAAATGAATCTTCAAATTTTTCCTTTATTAAATTCTTCAATTATTAAAGTTTTAATATGGAATTTTACAGAAGAAAAAATCTTAAACTGACAGTAAAAATATTGAAAGTGTACCACTATTCTATACTATGGTTTTGAAAGCTAAGGTTTTTGTAAATTTTCTGGAATGAACCTACTGGAATTCAAAATTATTTGAAATCAAACTTTTAACTAAATTCACAACGTTGTACATTCTCTTAAGTGTAATATCATATGAACATTCAAATACGTCCTCTAAATGGAATATTAATTTTGAATTTATTTAAAATTTCAAACTATTATTCAAATAATACTCAATAAAAATCTATATTATATACCATACATATACTTTTACCATTCTTATTGTTTATAATTATTATTTGTGAATATTACTGCTATGAATAGCAGTTATTATAGGATTATAAACAATATTTTGAGGTTTGGTTATAGAAGAATCATAAAGTAGCAGTAAATGTAAAATAATGGATAGAATTATGCGAATTAAATTTAAGGCATATACAAAATAATACACATTAAAAAATATTGAATAAAAGTCCAGTGGTGTATAGTTTTAGGTAGAACGAGGACCGCATAACATAAAACTGTGTGTGTATTTTCTCTAATCGTACAAGTGACTTTTTGGTTCACCGGATTTTAAAAAATTTTCTTTGAAATAGGGAACAGCAAGAGTTCAAGCAATGTTAAATGTTTTTTTTTTTGGAAGAACCGTTACCTATAGGTGTAAGGCTCCCTATAGGTGTACAATTATGAAACGTGAGTAGTGATTCGTATTTCAACCAAAAACAGACTTTTCTGACTTAAAGTTGTCAGGGTTACTTGTGTTCCTCTGTTTGTATGAAATTTTGTATCTCCATATGTGAGGTTTAAGAACCAATTAAAAAATTATGCATAAAAGGAATGCAATATTTTAAAATTGATTAGTTTTCTTTGGTTCTAAACTTATTAATTGAATTTTAAAGAATTATTGCTGAAAATTTAAAAATAGCGTACAGTTCAGTTATTTTTGCAAAGTTGGCTCGCGAATTACATATTATGCTTCCCTGCCGTTTTAATACTATTATTGTATATCATCTCGCTATACTTTTAACATAATAGAGTAACTAATCGTATATCGCAATATTTTTCTAATGCATTTTGAATGATTTTTCAGTTTTTGTTTTTTTTTTGGACTAACGTTTAAAGTACACAAATTTGTATACCAGACATATTTTAACAGGTAGTAGTATCATGATAGAAGAATCAAATAAAAAGTCATTATACAGTAGATAAAGTTAAAAGCAATATATTTTATTTTTATTTTTTGTATGAAGTAAATGCAACACTATAATGAAGTATATATAGGTATACAATTTATAATACAACTATATTTTTATAAATCTCTTTAAATTTCCTATACGTCGTATGTATGAATATTTATATGCTTATACCCACTAGAATTTCATTTCTTTACAATCGAGCAAGAGCAACACTAATTTCAGGTTACAGGTTGATATAAAATGTAAAAAAAAAGAAAGAAAGAAAGAAAAAAAAAAAAAAATAAATGAAAACTTTATTTTCCCATTAACTGTTATACCCATTTGTTGTTTTTTTTTTTTTTTCTCTTGTTGGTTTCCTCTTTTTGTAAATTTTCGTTCCTTTGATGGGTTTTCAATAGTCAAATAAGTGGATTGATTACATACATGATTGATATGAATTATTTTTTTTTTTGATGATGATAATAATGATTATAATGATGATGATATGTAATATGAATAATATACATATATATATTTATATAGTGTGGGTTATTATTAAGGGAATTAAATATTGTTAATGTTTGCTTTTCTGGTTTATTTTTTGTTATTTATTTTAGAATACATTTCATCAAAGAAAAATCCAAATGGAAATTAAAATAAGTTTATCAAATAAGTTTTTTTTTCAAATAAAAAAATTAAAATGAAATGGAATTTTTAATTTTTTAGATCACTGATGGAAAATTTCAGTGTTATTTTTTTATTTTATATAAAAGAAGCCAGAGGAAATATTTTGTATATTTTGGTAAGTGGAATTTTTTGTGGATGACATTTTTTAATGAACTTGAAACCAAAATTTTAAATATAATTGTTATTTAATTTTAAACTTTGGAGCAATGATTTTTGAAATAAATTTGGTAAAAATATTTATTAACGAAGGCATTAACTAGATAGACAGATCATGATATGGTTGTAACAAATTCGGTGAAAGAAATTGTATATACCTACCTACTAAATTGGCAACTTGGGACTCTGAATAGTTCATTATAATTCTTGATATGGGTCTTCAAATAAATATAGTAATCAATATACAGTGTAAGACACTTTTAATCTCACTAAGA
>OY720445.1:80198244-80287107 GCA_963082915.1 Dolichopus griseipennis | reverse complement strand
TTTTTTTTAATAGCTTTTATTTTTATGAGTTGAGTTCAATTTGAACCTTCAAATTATTCGGTTGTGGTATTTTTGCACTAAAAAAAAAAAAAAAAAATCAAAAAATCAAAATTTTATAAAACAGAAAAAAAAATAAATCTAAAAAAAAAGAAGAAAAAATTATTTTAATTTTTATTTTTTTGTTATCTTGAAAAATAAATATTTAAGTTAAAAGAAGAGTTTTTTCAATAATTGTAGATTGCCTTAATGCAATCATTAAATGATAACTCATGTGAAAATGAATTAAGAGAAAATATAAATTTGAAATTATGTGAACTATTGAATAAGAATAAAAATAAAATGACAGGTAGCCAAAAGAATAAAATGTTAGGGCAAAATCCCAATAGAAATAAAAAGGAAATTGAAAACCTAAGGGATGAAAATGCCAAACTTAAAGAACAATTAGCCAATATGCAAAAACAAATTGAAAATTTAACAAAAAATAGATATGTAAGTGAACCACATGTTTCAAAAGGAAATCCATTTCCACCATTAATGGACCTGGATAACCATGATAGCACTAATAATAACAACACTCTTAACGACATCGAGGATGACTTCATTGAGGTATTAGCAAATAAAAATAAAGAATTAAAAAATAAAATTTCCCCAAGTTCCAAAAATAAAAGTGAGGTTACAAAATCAACCTCTACCAAAACTAATTGTAATGAAAAGCAAAACACTCAAAAAAATTCATTAAATATTGCTGAAGAAAAAATGCCACCAATTAGCATTTTTCAATCAGATATGGATTATATCAAAAAAGTTTTAAAAAACAATTATAATATAAAAGACTTTTCAGTCAAAGGAATTAGCAACACTCACTTTATTCTATATACTTACAATTTAGCGGAATATAAAACTGCTTGCGAATTTTTGAAAAAATCGAACACAAACTACTATACATTTACTCCTAAATCTGAAAAGAATCATTCAATGGTGCTGAAAGGTCTCCATAGTTCTTATTCTTGCGAAGATGTTTTAGAGTTGCTAAAATCATATCAAAATGATAACCTCAAATTTGAAAAGGCTATAAAATTATCTACAAGAACACAAAAAAATAATAATAAAGCTTCACCTTTTTTTGTTATCCAAATTTCACCAAACAGCATGGTTAATGAATTATATAAAATCAAAACTCTTGATCATCAAATAATCAGATGGGAAAGCCTTAAAAAACCAAACCTGACTCAGTGCACCAGATGTCAACGATTTGGACATACAGCATCCAATTGTAATATGGATTTTCGCTGTGTAAAATGCGGAGAAAACCACCTGCCTTCAAATTGTAAAATAACAGATGCAGATCCAAAGTCCAAATTATTCTGCATTTTATGTCAGCAAGCAGGCCATCCATCATCATTTAGCGGCTGTCCGGAACGAATGAAAAAAATACAACGTCGTGAAGAACTAAAAGAACTGGCAAAAAATAAAATTGCTGATAGACACAACATGGTGAATAATTATGTACAACCAAATATCTCATATTCCAATACAGTAAGAAATAATTCTCATAATTTAAAAAATATTAGTCAAAACAATAACAATACTAACACAAATAATAATAATAAAAATAGTCTCAATACTAGTACTAACCCTAATGATAATAATATAGATCATACTAATACTAATAATACAAATACTAATAATAATAATAACACAGATGTAAGTACTATAAATGACACTTTAATACAAAAAATAAAAGAAATGATAGATAGCAAATTTAACGAATTATCACATAGAATTGAACTTGTATGTGATCATCTTAATATTGAATAAACGCACTATAATGATTAATAATCAATACACCTTAATTACAGCCAATGTAAACTCTCTTGTTTCTCACTCAAAAAAGCTTTCTCTTATGCACTTGCTCGAAAATTATTCACCAGACATGATGTGTGTTAACGAAACAAAACTCAAAGAGAAACATCAGCTGATAATGACTGATTACAATATAATTAGAACTGATCGAAAGTCTAACGAAGGGGGCGGTGTTGCCATATTAATAAAAAATACAGTAAAATATAAAATAATTAAAAATGCAATTTTTGATAATTTCATTTGTTTAGAATTATGTATTATTTTAACAAAACTTCCTAATAATAATAACTTTTATATAATTTCTGCTTATGCACCACAAACAAATTCCAATTATTTTATAAACGAGTTCAAAAAAATTTTTGATATTCTATGTCTAGACAATCCAAATAACTATTATATAATAACAGGGGACTTTAACGCAAAACATAATTACTGGTTAAATGCGAAGAATAATAGTAGAGGGAATCAGCTAAATAAATGGTTAGAACAAAATAAAATTTTATATAAATGTAAACTGCTTGTAACAGACCTACCTACATTACCGAGAGCAAACTCCTATTTAGATTTAATTATAAGTGATTCAAGAATAAATTTTGTTGGCACTATTTCCACAATTCCTATGGATAGTGACCATTGTGGTATCCTATCAAAATTTCGAATTAACAATGATAAACTTTTACCTGAAATCCCACCAAATGACAATAAATTCCTATTTAGTAAAGTAAACTGGAATAAATTTAGAAAAGAATTAGATAAAAATTTTAATAACTTTTATGAAAATAATGAAAAAAAAATTTTTAATAATATCAATATACCAGCAAACGACATTAACTTTCATTTGTTGAAATTAAACGAAATAATTTTAAAAACAATTAACGATAACACACCGAAAATCAATATAAAAAAGAACTTTCTAAGTAAATATAATTCAATTAAATTAAAAAAGCTTTTAAAAAAAAAGAGTATTTTAATAAATGACATTCATAAAATATATAAGCAAAATCTCAATTTCTCGGCACCACAAATCATACTTTTAAAAAGCTTATTAAATAATATTAATACCCTAATCAAAGAACAAATCAAAATAGAAATTAGTACATATTGGAATAATAGAATAAGTAAAATCATTCCCGGAAATAACCATAATATGTTTCCTGAAATCAATAAAATTTTCAGGAAAAAAAATGGTGATTCCAATATCAAATGCTTAAATATAAAACCTACGGAACAATACCTTTTAAATGAAAATAATATAGACTCAAATAAACTTAATAAAACGAATGATGATAAATTCATTGTTACTAACCCTATAGATATTAATAAAATAGTCGGTACATACTTAGAACATACTCATAAAAAACACAATCACCTTTTTAACAATTTTCACAGTAACATATCTAATAAAATCAACTCTTCTAGACAATTAAATAAAGAAAAACTGAATAACAATGTTTCCTTATGTAATTTTAGCGAACATAACAAATCAGATAACCAATATGTAGAAAATAGTTATTTCACGAACTTTGATGATCTTAACTACAAATTTAAATCACTCAAACCAAAAACTTCTTGTGGCTACGATAACATACCAAATATTATTTTAAAGAATTTAAGCAACAAAATAATAAACCAATATGTAATTCTTTTTAACAATTGCTTAAACTTGTCTTATTTTCCGAACATATGGAAAAAAGCCAAAGTCATACTTTTTAAAAAACCTGGAAAAGACCCTGTTATACCAGGAAATTATAGGCCCATAAGCCTATTACCCAACATAAGTAAGGTGTTCGAGACAATAATAAATGATAAAATTAATATGTTTGTCAATGAAAATAATATTTTAGTAAACAACCAATTTGGATTCAGACACAAGCATGGTGCTATAAATGCTATCACAAAACTAGTTTCCGACGTTTGCTGGAGCATTAATAAAAAAAATGCTACCGGAGCATGCTTAATCGATTTAGAAAAAGCGTTTAACAGCATATGGTTAGATGGTCTAGCTTACAAATTATATAAATATAAATTTCCGAACCACCTTATTGATATTATTCTCAATATGATTTATGGTAATAAATTCTATATTTCCTCTAAAGATTCAAAATGCTATAAATTACATAATATTGAAAATGGTCTAATGCAAGGCACGGTGAACTCCCCAATATTATTCTCGATATATATCAATGAACTACTAGAAATATTAAATTCATTCAAGGGCGAACATCATTCATTGGCCTTTGCCGACGATATAATTATTTATACAAGTAGCAACAAAATAGAAAATATAAACAATGCAGCCCAAAAAATGTTCAATTTTGTAATCGATTACTGTAAGGTCTGGCAGCTAAAAATTAATTACAATAAATGTGAAACTATTCTATTCCGTAATACGTATAAAAACTTAAACTATAACTTAAAAAAACAATGGAGAAAATTTGAAATAAAAAGTCCTTCAAATGATATATTACCGAAAAAAAAATCAGTTAAGTATCTAGGTACTAATCTCCAATTTAATATTAACTACTCTAATCACATCAAAGAGATCATATTGAAAGCGAATAAAGCATTTATGGCATGCAAAAAACTGTTTTTCAATAAAACAATAAGTACAAGGGTTAAAATTATTAGTTACCAAGCTTTTGTCAGACCCACATTAACCTATGCTTCACCAATCTGGTACAATATAAGTGCCAGTTTGATGGAAAAAATCAGAAAATTTGAGAGAAAGTGCATAAGAGTGTGTTTAAACGAATGCAGAAAACCCGAAACTAATTTTTTGCATTATCTTTCAAACAAATATATATATAAAAAATCAAAACTAATAAGAATTGATAATTTCATAATTAAATTGATTCGCCAACATTTTGATAGAGCAATTAACACTCCCGAAAATGGTTTAATATCCCATATATTCTACCATAATAATGAGTATATTAAAAAAACATTAAAATCGGGCTTCATAGCACCAGAACATTTCATTTACTTAGATAAAGAAGGTTTTATACAAAGCCAAAATCATGTCCCTCTACTATTTCACTATAGTAGAAGGGCTACATGTACTAAAATAGAATTTGATCCAAATAATATTGACATTGGTTGCCTGAAATACGACACCCATATCCCAAATAAGGATATGTCTGTCTATAGAGATTATTGGTGGTTAAAAAAATTTAAATTGAGTTTAACAAATTGTTTTGTATTAAAGTTTTATTTTTAGATATAGTTTTAGAATAGTGTTTAAGTTAGTTTTAAGGTTTTTATTTTAAATAATAATGAAAATGAATTGGTTTTTTAAGTAATTTTTTTACAATTATATAATAGAAAAAAATATATAAAAAAAATATATATCATTTGTAAACATAAATAAATAAACTAAGAAAAAGAACCAAAATTTACAAAATAAAAATATTATATTTTTACATGTAAATCAACTAAAACAATAAATTTAATCTAATTTTGTAAACTTTTTTATGGATGTAAAGAGAAACTGAAGAAATAAATAAAAAGTAATAAAAAAAAAAAAAAAAAAAAGACTCAAATATATTTAGTTAATACAGCATGTGATTAATCATTCAACCATCCAGACCTCGATCATACTATTAAAATAAAACTTCAATTCCATAAACCATGGAAATCGATCTAATATTTGTTGCCTACTTTTAGGCGGATTTTGAATATCAATATTTACCATTAGAAATTTTAAAAACTGCAGTTTCCCATTTAATTATTAGAGTATGAAACACTTAAAACAAATCTTAAAACTCGTGATAAATAGAACTTCACTTTATATTCGAATATATTTTTATAAATGAAATTATAGATTTACGTGATTTAAATAAAAATTTTAATAAATTAAAGCACAAAACGGAATCAAATATTCACGTATGTATTTAAAAAAAAAAAAACCCTTTTTTAAGAACAACTCGTTTAAAATATTTTTGTAAAACATTAAATATTGCATAATACATGAATGCAAAAAATCTCTAATATGTAGGTTAATATAACCTCCATAAAGTGTCCTATATAATTCATATATAAATACATTTAAATATATTAAAGTATATGTATATAAATATATACAATTGTAAGGTTCATATATAATTTATTTTCGATTTTTTTTAACATATACATTTCATGTTTTCTTTTTTACATTCATAAGTTTCTTAATACATATAGGAATTCGTTTACAGGATATTCATATCGGAACTTTTTACCCCTTTTAATTAAGTATTTTTTTAAATAATAAAATAAAAAAGATCATAAAGTTTTTATAGAATTTTACGAGTTATGTTAAATTTTATATATATATATATATATATATAAGAATAAAACAATATGTAACATACTTTATATCATAAAAACTTCAAAGTTCCAGATAGATCCCTATCCCTTCAATTTATTAAAAAAAAAAAAACAAATTAACTAGAATTGAAAAAAAGGGGTTCCAATATCATTTATAGAAAACCAATTTAAAAATAAATGAAATTAATGGAGGGTAATTCAAGAAAACACAGGTTGTATATGGATTCTAACAAGATCCTAGTATTGATAGTAATAAGAAAATTAGGCTTTAGAGATTTATGTACGATGCATATCGTTCAAAAGCCTTTATCTATTATTCAAAAGCCCAATCATCCCCTTCTTTTTGTTACTTTTTTATAATCTTATTTTTACATACATTGGTTTTTTTTTAATTCAAGTTTATAACTCACAAAAGACTTTTTATTAAAAATTAATAAAACTAATTATATATAATTCTTAAAAAATACATATGGTTGCCTGCAAATGAGATATATATATAGATTTATATATAGGATGCCCGAGGTTCAATGGTGCAGGATGAAACTCAAAGGTAAGTACAGGATGTGCAAAATTCAACGGTTACGAAGAACAATGGTAATGGAAAATTTGAAAATAACGTAAAAATAGTTTTAGAGAGGGTTCTTCTTGAACAGTTTCCGGGATAACTATCTTCAAACCAATTTTAGTAACTTTTTAAAAAAGTAACAACATCTTCACAATTATTTAACATAGTAGATTCGTTAAAATGTCTGTAGCTAGCTGAAGTCATTAAGATCGTTGAGATCCGGGGACTCTATCGGTACTCTATCTGTAGTCCGGAGACTTTATATATATTTGATATAAGTAAGTATTTATAAAATAAGTACTCATTTAAAAATAAGTATTTATAAAATAAGTACTCATTTAAAAATACTATTTGCGCAAAATAAATATTTAACTACCAACTATAATTTACTTAAAATACATATAAGTACAATAAAATTTTTATATCGTAATTGTAATCAGCATTTATTAAGTACTTATTTCTAATGAGTAAGTAATCAAATTAGAATCATAAAACCGAGTTTTGAAACCAATTTACTTATTTTTTTAATATGTCATCACATCACAGAAAAATAAAATTTTTAATTTTTTATTATTTTTAATTGTATTTTACAATTGTATTTTAACCCTCTTAATTTTTTTAAACTATTCAAAAAAGAACGAGTACCTGAAACACCTTTATTTATTCTACGGTAAATATACGTTTTACTTTTATTATTGTACGTATATATCTTAAATATTGCGCAATTTATTTAACCATTTGTTAATTAATTCACAGGATATGCAGAATACTAAAAAACATATGGATTTGCTCGGGAATAATGGGTATACAAACATATGGCCTAATAAACATATTAAAATATATCAAATGGTATAATAGTTTTTTGTATATATATTTAAACAATTGTTCTAAGTTATGACCATGACATTGAAAATTTAAATAAAAGTTCATTTAATTTTTTACAATTAATAATAAAGGACAAAATGTTTACCGTTATTGAAAAGAGCCTGTCTTATTTTTAACAATAATAAACCGTAAGAGGAAGTATTTCGGAAAATATCTATTCGTAATATCTTAGAGATTCACGAGGGAAACGCAATCCAATTCTGTAGAACATAATTCATATTTTTAGAGGGATTTAAAGAGTCGGCTAGGCGTTAGCGAAATATGAATGATATGTTGAGATTTGGCCCGGAAGTAACCAGCATACCGCAAGACCAAATTTCTATGTCGGTTACCGCAAAACCAAGTTGCTATGTTAGTTAGCCCCAACTAAAAAATATTTTAAAGTTACACTACATACCAATAAGTTATTTTTTTTCTAACACAATGTGGTGTTTGATGAGCATCTTCGAAGTAGAATAGAGAGCTTCGAAAATCACTCATTGAAATTCCACAGAGAGTCTTTTAGTATGTTTGAGGCTTTAAAACTGTGCCCTTTATGAACCAATTTTTTATATGGGATTTCTGATAAAATTATACATTTTGGTTTCGGAACTTCGAAAGTCACCCATTGAAACTGTACAGAGAGTCTTTGAGTATATTTGAGAATTTAAGACCATGTCCTTTATGAACCAATTTTTTGAATAGGATTTCTGATAGAATTGTGGAGTTTCGTTTCGAATAAAGTTTCAAATTTCGAAAGTGATAAGGATATGAAAGGATCTTGGGGAATTAAGGATTATACAATTATGGAGAAGATGCCTATTACGACGTGAAACTACTTCACTGAATTCTCAAACATATTTCTTGTATAAGTGTTTTGGAAATCAAATTCTTCAAACTGCTGACAAACAGCCAGATAAAAAACGAACTAACATCGTTTTGCTCCTAAAAATTCCTTTAAACCATAAATATTGCGCAAAAAACTAGTTAATCCCCTTTTTAAAAACAAAATAATCCGTTTATTTATTTCAAGGACATAACCTGCATATTTTTCTCTGTATTTTAATTTTAAAGATGCTGCGCATATTGCATTTTATTAAAGGATTTTAGGATCATGGAAGAAATAAAACGAAGGACGGTTCAAAAGTTTAGTAAATGACAGGTAACTATGGAAACATACTCGCATCTTCTTTAAGAATTAAAATGTAGAAATGTTCAAAAATGGAGGGAATTAAAACGAAGAACGGTTAAAAAATTTAGTAAATTACAGGTAACCATGGAAACATACTCGCATCTTCTGTATAGGAAATAAATTTTAAATGTATTTAATTCAAAAATTTTTTTTATTTAAATTTTCACAATGAAATAATTATTAAAATAAATAAAATTAAAAAACTGATGAAATATTATTAAAAATAAAAAACACATTCTAATATTACAAATAAATAAATTACAAAAATAATAATAAAAACAATTTTTGCAACATCTTTATATATTTTAAAAATAAACTAATTAATTAATAATTTAAACATTTTGTTTTTTTTTTAGATTATCATCTAAGTAAATATAGACAGTTAAGTTGAGTGAAAAAGTGTACTACCAAGCGAATGAACTTGTCAATGGAAAATTATAATATTTTTTAAAGTTATTTTTTTCAATATTCATGCCTTTTTATTATAAATTAACATCAATTTGTTAATTAAATTTTATATTAAAGAATCGGGTGAACTCAATTAATCAATTTTTGGTGTTGAAATTATAAATTTCACTATAAGAAAATTATTTAATAAAATTGTGAATCCAATTAAACGAGCATTCAAATCTATTGAGTATTTAATAAAATAAGTTCAAATCATGAGACTGATTTTGCTCAAATGTGCCTGGTGCTCTATTAGGTTATGCCTGGTGAATATGTCAGGGTAAGAATATAATTTTCTTATTAATTAAGATTATTTCAATTTTAGCAAAATTTAATTAGTAAAGATTATGAAAGATATAATTACAAAAACAACTCAACGACGTTTGCCAACACTGTACTAACGATGGCTAATACTAAAAATGTAGAAAATATTTGATAGTCAGAAAATTAAAAACAGTCTGCCCAATCCAACGTCCGGAAAAAAAATGTTTGGAATCAATGGGTATAGGAAATTTTTAAAAAATGATGAAGAGTCTGATGATAAAAAAGCTATTTAAATATTTTGAAGCTATAAGTATAATAAAGAGTTAATAACAATGTGATTCCCAACAAAAAACTTACCGGAGTTCAAAAAAATATTTTTGATTAATAATCAGAAATTACTTTACAATTGTTCATGTAAACCTATGTAGATCCTAATATTCAAAAGTTCATGATCCTCAACAATTTTAAAAAACATTACTAACTGGTTTTATAGTAAAAGCTTAATACAGCGACAAGTTCGACTCTTAAATCCACTCTCAATCCTTATATTCATGAGTTTATATATTGCCTACAGACTTTTGCGATCGAAAAACGTCAACACATGATACATGGGAGGGTAATTTCCGAAACATGCCAAAAAATAAGTTAATATAGCAACGTCAAGAGTTGATCTTTTAAGTTCCGACAAAGTTGACGCAAACAGTCGTATTTTGAAAATTATTTTATAATAACATAGTATTAAATTTTTAACCAATAACTTTCTAATTGAATTTTCTACGTTAAAAGGATATACCGTTATGAATATCTCAAAAACACAAGACAAAGCTTTAGATTTCGAACTTAATGACAAATTCTACTCCTTTATATTCCCTCTTTATCAAGTCTTGGACATTTTACATGTGAAAAGTTTTATTACCGTCTCAAGTACATTTTGTACGTGTAATCCATTAAGATCAGTTCTGTTAATAGAAATCTCTTTATTCTTGTTCCAAAACATGTACCTATACTGTAAACATAATTTTAATCCAAATAATAGATTTTTTCTCGTTGTTCTCATCAGCAATGGCAGCTAACAAGAAACGTTCAAAACCAAGTTAATAAATTATAAATATTATAGCTAAATCCGATGGAGTTCCGATTGTGTTCCGGTGTTCAATATATAGTGTCTCGATGGAAAAATATTCGAAAGATTTGAACAACAAGGGTTTAAGCTCTAGTTGCAATAAAATTTATGGGGGCATCGAAAGATAACCTTAAAAGACATTATGTTGATCTTACTGGTCGTCCATTCTTCAATGAATTAGTTGAATAATTGAGCTCTGGACTTGGAGTAACATTGGTATCGGAAGGTTTAAACGTAGTGATTTTTTAAAACTGGGTTTCAAATACTTGGTGCTACAAATCCAGCTGATTCTTTACCAGGAACAATACTGTGGAGATTTCTGTGTTCAATTTGGACGAAACCTTATCACAGCTCTGAAATATGTTATTCACAAGAAATTGGCAACTTTTATGTTATACAATACGATCTGTTCAAGTAAATCCCCCTCAAATCTTAAAGTCCTACGAACAATTGCTTTTGCAATCGATGTAATCAAAAATCTATTCGATTACTTTTAAACCACTCTTTAATAATCAAATAAAATCATCATTACTTATTTTATTATAAAATTATCATTATCTAATGAAAAAGTTTTATTTAAGTCATATGTAAACTTATCACAGTTCCCTCTTCCAATTCCCTTATCAAAGTAAAAAAAAAAAACAACAAGAATAAAATCTTTTGAGAAATAAAAAAAAAAAAAAAAAAAAAAAACTACTTATACCTAATATATTTTCCGCGATTACATATATGCATTTAAATTGACAACTTTTTATTATTATTTTATATTATATTTTTATCTTAAACAAGATCCGAATAAGATCCGAATAAGATCTTCACTTACTTACAATTCGAGTGTAGTTTTAAGTATATAGAAAAAAAAAATCAAATCAGTTGAACTTGAAAACTAATCACGATCAGACGTCTTATAATAAATATTAACTTTAGGATTCAGTTTATACTTATCCATATAATTTATTATTAAATATCTAATATTAATTTATTATTTTATTTTATTAAATATTAAAAAAAAAAAAATTTAATTTAATTTTTTTTAAATAAAATGGAATTTAAAAATAATCATAATCCAGATGAAACGGATTATTTAAATGAATCTTCATCTGATAATAAAAATGATATAAAAATAATTAAAAATGTAGAACAACATATGATTAATAATATTAGTAGTAATAATGATGAATATCAACAACAAAATAAAAATATAAATAAAATACCATTTAAATTTAAAAAAAAATATCAATTAACATCAGATAATAAAAATACAATTAAAAAAAATTTAAAAAAAACAACAAAAGATATATTTTATATATTAAATTGGATTGATACATATAATTTTAAATATGCAATAAGTGATTTAATAGCTGGTATTACATTAGGTTTAACAATAATACCAGAAAGTATTGCATGTGCATTATTAGCTAATTTACCACCACAATATGGATTATATTCATCATTTTTGGGTAAAACTTTTGTATATGTACACCCTTTAATAATAATTTATATTATTCAATATCTTTAGATACATTAGAATAATTAAAAATTAATGTGTTTAATAAATTTTTTGAAAAACTATATTTTAATAGAATAAGTACTTATTGAGCTTATATACTTAATATCTAGTTCAGGAGTGTTTAAAAATATTCATAATAAAGTTATATAACTATAAGTATTTTAAATTTTAAATAAGTACTTATTTTTTTAAAGTTAGTTTTTTTTTTTTTTTTTTTTTTTTTTTTTTTTTTTAAGTATTTTTTTTTATAAAAATTAAAAATTTTTTAAAAATTATGTACTTGTAAAAAAAGTAATTGGGTATATTATGTTAATAATGTACTACTTGTAATTAAGTACTTTTAAAATCTTTATATTTTGTTAAATGTAAATTACATAAAATTAATGAATTCTCTACGGAAACGGAATCAAATACATTACAATAATTCAAACTATTTTAAATTTTTTTGGAATATTTGGAAAAGGTTAATTGAAAATTAATTTTAATAATTGATTAAGTTTACTAATAATAATTTTTAATTCAAAAGTAATTTATGTTATTTAATGAATAATTTTCTTAGTTACGAAATAATTCAAAGTAATTCAATGAATTACATTTTTCATTTCGAAGTAGTTCAATGAATTTAATTAATTACTTTTTTAATTCAAGAAAGAATTACTTTTTTAAATCTGAAAAAAATCCAAGTAATTCAATTAAGTAATTAATTTTTATAATTCAAAAGTACATAATACAAAAATTTAATGAATTACATTTTTAATTTCAAAGTAGTTCAATAATTCAGTTAATTATTTTTTTTTTTTAATTCGAAAGTAGGTAATCAAAATTATTTAATGAATTATTTTTTTTTAATTACGAAATAATTTAAAGTGAATTATATTTTAACTGTAAAATAATTCAAATTACTAAATGAGCTACATTTTTAAATCTGAAGTAATTTAATGCATTTAATTAATTACTTTTTCAATTAAATGTAACTAATTAATTTTTATAATTCAAAAGTATTTAATATAAAAATTTAATGACTTACATTTTTAATTTTGAAGTAATTCAATAATTCAGTTAATTACTTTTTTTTTAATTCGAAAGTAATCAAAATTATTCAGTTAATTACTTTTTTTAATTCCGAAATAATTCAAGTAATTTACTAAATTTTTTTTTTAAATTCAAAAGTAATTCAATGAATTTAATCAAATAATGATTACAGTTGCATCTATCTTTTAAATTCAAAAGTAATCACGAATAAAAAATTTAATAAATTAATTACTTACATATCAATTTATTATCCATTTTAAATAAATAATTTGCTATTTTAATTCAATATTATGTACCAATTGAGCGAAATGGACCAATATAATGGAAAAGTTTTTGCACAGATGTTTTAAAATAATAAATAATTTGTATTTTAATCTTATCATCAGTAATTTGCATTTAAATAAGATAATCAGTAGTTTTTCTTTTGTTATTTTTTGCAATTATTAGTTTATTGTTGTAGACATTCATCGTTTCTTTAAAATAATCTATTTTATTTAAGTGAGTAAACAAGAGCATAAGTGTAAACAAGTCTTAAAATCTAAGCCCACTCCAGCCAATGATAATAGGAATCAAATATATTTGAGGTCTTAAGCCAAATGATTACTTATCAAAATGATATTTTGTAATTTGGTATTTTTTTGGTCGCAATGCTTAACTTTTCAGAATGCTTTTTAGTTGGCTTTAATCATATTAGACTTCTGAAGTACTGAAATTTCAATTAAGAAATTCAACTTTTCGATTGGCCCCTATTCATTGCTTTGCTTTAAGTGTCTGCAAACCTTGGATTTTAAAAATTAATAGGTATTGTAAATTAATGTATATAATTAAAACATATTTTTTATAAATCTATAAATATTAGAGTTGAGGCTTCAAAAACATATTGGTAATGAATATGAGTTCCATATAGTGAGATCTATAGTTATACTCTGGTTTAAAGGTACTTTTATATATTTGAAAGTTCACTATACTGACCTAATGTCTAAAGATTAACTCAAATGTAAGCTCAACTTTCATCAATTACAAAGAAATTAAGTTAAACGTACTTATATTATTTTAAAAAAATTATTTATTAAATCTTAATTTGTTTAATTTTTATAAAAGTTTAATATAAGTACTTAAATCTATAAGTACTTAAACGTAATACAAATCTAAAAAAAAATTTATATAATTTTATTTAAATTAAATTTTATTGTAATTCTTAAAGCTAAGTTAGTTTAACAAATAAATTATTAGCTATATTCACTTATTTTATATACAAGTAAATATAATATAAATTGAATTACTTTTTATACTTATATATATATATAAATATATATATATATATAAAACGATTAATGATTGGGTAACAAAGAAAAAAAACTGAACTTTAAAACTCTTTGGGTTTATTAATCTATATTCAAAAGTATAGTACTGTACTTATAATAAAAAAAACATGATCTAAATTTGAACTCACCTTCAAATTCAACTTATTCATATTAAATTGATTAAAATTTTATATATAAATTTATTAAAAAATTTTTATTTTATTCCTTATTTATATAAAATTTTTAATAATTTTAATAAAAGTTTAATATACTTTGATTAAGTAATTTAAATAAAACTAATATTCATTAAATAATTTGAATTACTTTTGAATTTAAAAAAGTAATTAATTAAATTATTAAATTTACATGCATAATTGTTGGCATTTCCATTGTAGCAATAATAATTTGGCTTAACACCTCAAATATATTCGATTCCTATTATCATTGGCTGGATTGAGCTTATATTTTAAGACTTGTTTAGACTTATACTCTTGTTTACACTTACATAAAACAGATTATTTTACAGAGGCAGTGAACCTTTATAACAATAAATTAATAATTGTAAAAAATAACAAAAGAAAACTACTTATTATCTTTTTTAAATGCAAATTATCTATTATTTTAAAACATCTGTGCAAAAAATTTTCCATAATATTGAATTAAAATAATTAATTATTTATTTTAAATCTATAATAAATTGAAATGTAATTAATTTATTAAATTTTTTTATTTGTGATTACTTTTCAATCTAAAAGATACAACTATAATCATTATTTGATTTAAAAAAAAGTGTTTGATTAAATTTGGTTGAATTACTTTTGATAAAAAATAAATTAATTAAAAAAATAAATAATTAAAAAAAAATAATTCATTGAGTAATTTGAAACTGAATTAATTACTACTTCGAAATTAAAAATGTAATTCATTAAATTTTTGTATTAAGTTATTTTTGAATTATAAAAATTAATTAGTTATATTTAATTGAAAAAGTAATTAATTAAATGCATTGAATTATTTCAGAATTAAAAATGTAGCTCATTGAGTAATTTTGAATTATTTTACAATTAAAATGTAATTCACTGCATTACTTTAAATTCATTTGAAAATAAAAATGTAATTCATTCAATTACTTTGAATTATTTCGGAATTAAAAAAGTAATTCATTAATTAATTTAAATTATACTTTTGAATTTAGAATGCAATTTATTAAATAAATTAAAAATACCTTTGAATTAAAAAAGTAAATTTATTAAATTTTTTCAATTACTTAATTTCAAATTAATTTTTTTTTTAAATATTGAAATAAATATTGAAAATAATATAAAGTACTTATTTTAGTACATTATTTGTAGCAAATTTTATATTATTACAGGTTAATAGTGTATATAATAAATTATTTCAAAATAATAATTTTAATTCATTATTTCTATTAATTACTGAAAGTAATTCATTAGTTCCCTTCTTTGAAAAGAAGTAATTGAATTTATTTTAATTAAAAAATTTTAACAAACTTCAAAGATTGCATAAATACTCAAAGTACTTATTTACATAATAAGTACAAAAAATTTTAAAATATTAGATTTTAAATAGAATTTTCAATTAAAATTTTAATTTTAAATTAATTAATTAATTAACATAATTTAATTAATTAAAATAATAATTAAATTTAATAAATAATAATATAAAACAATTATTTTATACAAATTTCTTAAAATTTCAAAATTTTGTTATTACTTTTTAAATAAAATTTTAAAATGAATTTGTTTAAAAATTTATATTATAATTTCAGGACAATTTATTTATTTAATATTTGGTAGTGTTAATAAATGTATATTGGGACCAACAAGTCTTGTTGCATTAGTCACAGTACAATTTACTGTTGGTAAACCAATTGAATTTTCAATAATAATAACATTTTTAGCTGGTGTTGTTGAACTTTTAGTTGGAATATTTCAATTAGGTAATTCATTCAATTATACGTATATTAATTAATTAATTAATTAATTAAATATTATTTTAAAATTTTTTTTAATAGGATTTATATTTGATTTTATATCAATGCCAGTTATAAAAGCATTCACATCTGCAACAGCTATTCTAGTTACAGAATCTCAAATAAAATCAATATTAGGTTTAGAATATTTAGTACCTGGTTTTATTAATTCAATAATTGAATGGATAACAAGAATTGGTGATTCACGTTTACCAGATATGTTAATGGGTGTTAGTTCAATAATATTTTTAATATTAATAAAGGTAAATTATTATTTATTTTTTAAATATAAATTTAATTATAAATTTTAAAAATTTGAACAAATAATTTCATTTAAAAGTAAAAAAAACTCACGGATACAATTGTCGAATGCAAAAGGAATTGCATCTTAATACGGAATCTAAGATGTTTTATATGTTATTATACAAGGTCTAGTACTATCTTATTTAGTAGTTGTATAATGGATTCATTAGGCCAATCCTAAACGTAAACTAATATCATATGTTCAGTAGGTATATTACCTGATGTTCCTATAGTATGTTTCTATAGCATGTTCCTATAGTCTAAATTGACTTGCACTTAAAAAAAAAAATATATAACTAGCATTCAAACTGTACCAACTTTTGAAGGGTCTTCCGCTGTCGTGGATGCTTCGAACACTTTATAACACATTAAATTCCGACATCTTGTTTCGAAACGCTAGATTTTAAATATTTAACATTACCCCAATAAGTTATTCATATTATTGAAGCTGTATTCCGTTTCTTCTCGTATCGGTTTTTTAATAAATCTTGTGTTATTCTAATCAAACCCCCTCCCTCCTCCCTCTTTCCAAACTAAATCTCATAATATTAAATTTCAAAAATTTCCAAAAATATCGACAAAGACCTTTTCAATGTTCTTAGTCCGACTATTTCTAGAAAATATTAATTCAAAGAAGATCCAAATTTAATTATAATATTGTTGCGGCCTGCTATAAGACAGTGCTATCATATAGAACCCCAGACTATTGTCCAATTACATAGTATTACAATGATTAAAGTTATATTCTGAAATTTTAATATTTTACCGGGAAATCCCTCCAGGTTTTGGGGGCTTCTTCGACCTTTAAATGACTTAAACAAAATACTTTATTTAATAATATTAAATTTATTTAATTTTATTCTGTTTTTTTCTAGCAATTGACAAGAATTCCATTCAAGAAAGAACAAAAAGTATTAAAATCATTTTGTAAATATATCTGTTTATCTAGAAATGTTATAATAGTTTGTATAACTGCTTGTGTTACATACATTCTAATTGATATGAATTCAGAAAATGAAAATCTATTTCATTTAAGTAAAGATGTTGTATCTGGATTTCCAAATGTATCATTACCACCATTTTCATTTGAGAGTAATAATACAACATATAGGTAAGTTAAAAATATCATAACATATTTTATACAAATAAATTTTTAGTATTAAAGAATACTCTACCTTCTAGAATTTAAAAATACCCTACCTTCCCGAATTTTTAATTAACTTAAGCTACTTATCGATTACTTTTTTAAAGACTTCAAAAATGAAAATATTAAATCGATGGCAATGGCGAACGTTTAAGGCCAGGGGAGCGAATTTTTTGCAAGCAAATAGACATATAACTTTGCCCGTTTTTTATATGGTCACTTGTATAAAAACCAGTTTATAATTGATATTTTTTTTGAAAAATGGCTCGTTCGCTGTCTGCGTGTCCGAGGCCTTAGTCTGTGATCTATATAAAGATATTCAATAGTTGCCATTTACGGATATTTTAATTGAATACAGAGAAAAGGGAAGTTTAAAAAACGACTATAATCAAATTCTGATGTTTTGATACTTTTATTCTTTTATTCAAAAGAGGCATATGGTCTCCCTAAAAAAAAAGCTGTCTGGGGTACGTTATCTTTTTTGTAATAAAATACCAACTTAAAGTCGGTTTTATAAAAAGGTATAGGGCAATTAATAGAGTACAGAAATCCATATAAGAAAACAAGACCATCGATTGAAATAAATTAAACTTTATATACCTAACATTTTAAAAATTTAAAATAATTTTCTGATATAATTTTTAATAAAGTTATCATCATTTTATTTAATGAAATAAATTCTAAATATTTCCAACCAACTCTATTAATTTATAATTAACACTTTAATAATATGATCAAAACAATATTATGAATAAACATAATATTATTTAAAATTATTAACACTTTAAAATATTCCTACGTATATTTTAAATATTTGTAAAATAATTTATTTACATATTTATTAACATATAAATGACAACAAAGTATAAACTTATATAGAGTAGACTATAAATTGATATAATAATTAAATTAATATTAAAAATTTGATGATGCGTCAATGTGAAAAAAAGTGTTAGACTTTGAAACATTTCGAATAAAATTAAAAATTTAGCTCAAAACTTTGGATACTGAGCTGTAAATGTTTTTTAACCGCGGACGTGTTTGTTCTTAAAAGTTAGGTTTAAGTTCAGACTCAGATTAATGTTAATAAGTTAATCATGGCAAAGTGGTTTAAAATAATATCTTGGTGTATTACTAGTTACTAGCTAACTGTAATTTTTTCTATGTTACATAAAACGTGTAATTTATTCGATCCCAATTTTTGCTAATCCCAAACTTTCTATCGGGGCGAGAAGTTTTAAAAAAAAAACTACTAATTGCTAATTCTTGCAGAAGATTTCAACTTTCAATCCTGTGAGCATTTAGAAAATGCGAGGAGTTAGAAAATTTTACAAATAAATATTAATTGCAAATAAGGGTAAATTTAAGTATCGAATTATTAAAATTTGTGTTACCATTGCCCTGATTTATACAAAACTTCAAAATTTTCCCCTATTTTACAATCATTGAATGGAGCCAAATGCAGAAGCTGCTTTGTTTCTCCTATAAATATGTTTTAGGTAATAATTAGTAGAAGATTAGCAGAAAAAAATTAAAAATATTATGCTAAAATACCAACCTTTCTGCCGGAATATTCATTTAGTACCTCAAACTTATTTATAAAATCGCATAACGTTTTCGGACTACATAAAACTTTAAAGTATTTATATATTGCAAATCTTTAATAAGTCGCACCTCACAAAAATGGTTAAAACACATTACCACCATTATGTTTCCTTTGAATTCTGAGTTCTTACGATTCAGAAAAATTTCAAGAGAAAAATCATCTAATTCTTTTCATAGTTCTCTATTTAATCCTTAACAAACATATAATCTCCTACTACTCCTTCCTCGAATCCTTTTCCCATTCTCACTACCCAAGTCTTTAGTTGTACTACGTAAGTGGTTCGGGTACTTATTTAATAACTTTAGCTATTGGGAAAGGTAGCTTTTGTAATGACTTGAACTACAAGGGAGCTTAGGTTACTTGGTGCTTTTTGAAGCCTTCATTCATTAATAAGCATATAATCTCCTATATAATTTCCAACTCCTCCTATTCTTTGAGCTTCCTAACTATCCAGCCATTTTATACTGCACAAGGTGTTCGGATACTTATTCAATTGTTATGGCTGTAGTTTGGCTGGAAGATGTGATTTTTGTGATGACTTGCACTATAATAGGGCTTATGTTACCTTGGTGCTTTATTTAAGTTTTCAAACTTACTTACCTTAGGGAAAAAAGCGAAGCAATAGAATCCTCAACCTGCATCAAAGGGTTAGCCAATATTAACAAATTTTTATTGTAGTATTAATTTTTTTCTATATCTCCTAACATTTTTAATTATAATTAATTTTGGAATTTAATTAAATATGAAATTACTATTTATTTATTTAATTGCTTATTTTACACTTTATTTATTCAAATTTAAAACAAAACAACATCAATAGACAATAAATTAATTAAAATTATGTGATAATTAATGAAATGACTGGGCAATTCTTCAAAAAAGTTTAAAGTCCATATTCATAAAGTTTTAAATATTAACTACAATTTATTAACTATTAATTAATACGAATTAAAGTGCTAAATTTAATATAAAGTTTAAAATATCCCCAATTTCTAATCAAGTGTTAATTAATTTTATATTTTAAGAACTCTACAACTATAAAGTTCTTTCATCTTTAACCTTATTTAAATTTTGTTTATTCAAAAATATTAAATGAAAAAATTTATTTTTATTTAAAAATAACATCTAACCATTTTTTTTTTATTTTTCGTTAACAGTTTTATTGATATTTGCAAAGAATTAAATTTTGCAATATTAGCAGTACCATTAGTTTCATTATTAACAAATATTTCAGTGGCACGTGGATTAAGTATAAAATTCAATCCTACAGTTGTATTGAATTTTATTAAAAATACTTTTTATAATTTCTAGCACCCAAGGGAAACGTAAATACAAATCGTGAATTAATTGCATTAGGTTTATGCAATATATTTGGTTCAAGTATACAATCAATGCCAACTTGTGGTGCATTTTCAAGAGCATCAATTGGACAATCAAGTGGTTTAAAAACATCAATTGCTGGATTGTATTCAGGTTCAATATACATAATAATATTATTTAATGAATAACTAACTATATAATTTGATTAGAATACTTAATAATTTGATTAAAAATTTTTTAATTTTATATTGTAGGAATAATTGTTATATTGGCAATTGGTTTTCTGACACCATATTTTCATTATATACCAGAAAGTACATTAGCTGCAATATTAATATGTTCAATATTAACGTTACTTGATTTAAAATTACCAATAAAATTATGGCATCAAAGTCGTAGTGATTTTATTACATGGATATTTAGTTTTATAACATGTATAATATTGGGTGTTGAATTGGGTTTAATATGTGGTGTTATTATAACTATTGGACAATTAATATATTATTGGGCAAGACCAAAAGTTGAAATTCGTATTGAACAGGTAAGATAATGTATAATATACATTTTTCATCTGAACTTGGTCCTTTTTCATATATGATATTTGTCTTTTTTCAAATGAATTGGGTCCTTTTTTAAATAAATTTGGTTTTTAAATCAATGTTATCCTTTTTCTAAAAAGCTTCCACATAATTTGGGGCCCAGAAATCGAACTGACATAATTTGAAAAATCTATAGTCCAAATTCTATAATAGAAACTAAAGTCCCAAAAATTTTTTATTTTTAGGACCCAGAAGTCGAACTGACATAATTTGAAAATCAATAGTTCCCAATTTTTCAATAAAAACTAAAAAAAAGGAAAAAATTAAATATAAATTCCAAAATATTGCACCTAAATTTTTAGGGGATTATTTTTAGAACCCAGAAGTCAAACTGACATTATTTGAAAAACCTGTAGTCCAAAATCTATAATAGAAACTAAAAATGGACAAAAAAATTAAGATAAGTCCCAAAAAATTTCACCTAAATTTTTAAGGGATTATTTTTAGGACCCAGAAGTCAAACAGACAATATTTGAAATTCAATTCTACTATAAAATCGGTTAATATTTTTTTTAATTTTTTGATCCTACCATTTTTCAAAATTTTTGATCCTACTACTGGATTCCAAGAGACGGCGCGGATTTGATTAAGAATAGACCAATATAATTTGATAATTAGGGACTATTACTCTTCGAAAAAAAAGATCAAATTCATTTGAATTTAAAAATCTAAGGAGTGAGAAGATGAGAGGTGAGATAGAATGTTTAAAGTGATGTGAATATAAAAACAAGGCTTTTGTTGAATAATGGGCAATGCGTAATCAGATCTTGCTTTGTTCTACTCACATTACTTAAAATTCTATTCTAATTATCCCAACTGATTTCCACCTTATTATTTCATGCAAATAATTATTATTACATATTTAATTAACAAATATATAACTTTTCTTTTCTTATTCTTTGCAGACTGAAGACAATTTAAATTATATACATTTTACAATATTAAATGGTTTATATTTTCCAAGTATTGATTATGTACGTGGTAAAATTTCAAAATCATTTAAATTAAATAATAATGAAATATTACCAATTGTTATTGATTGTAATCGTTTAACTGGTTTTGATTATACAGCTGGTATTGGTATTATAAAATTAATAAATGCAAATAAAAATCGTTTATTTATTATGTATCAACTTCCATTAATATATGAAAATTTAATAAAAAGTATTAATAATGATATATTTATTGAAAATTTATTATTTTGTCAAAATTATATTGCATTAAATAATTCATTAACAACTAAATTACCAATTAATTATTAAATTCAATTTTTTTTTTTAAATTTTTAATACAATTAAAGTACAATAATTACTATTTTTTAGAATAAGAATTAAAAAAAAAATGTATTTTTCAAAGTTACTTAACTTTACTATTAAAATTTATAATATTTATGTAAATAAAATTTGTTTCAAATAATAATAATGCATTTTTTTTAATTTTTCTCCCACCTATGCCCATATTTAATTCCAGTCCTTTCTTAATTTTAAATTTGAATTAAATTTTAAATACATTCATGTTTTTAATCAAGGAAATGCGACTAACAAATCCCTTTACTAAGCAAATATGAAATATATAGTGTTAATATAAAAAATTATATTAAATATAGCAACCCTTTAGAAAATATTAATTTTATAGTATATCTGGCAACCCTTAAGAAAAGCAAAGGAATGCTTCAACTTCCTTAGTACATAAATTGAGTAATATGAATTAATACCAAGGTTTGACTTTAAAAGTGTAGAGAATAGTATAGGAGTTTCGGAGTATAATCTAATTAAGAGCAAATGCTATAAGTATAGGACATGCATGATTAAGGTACTGCACGCTTTTAAATGACATTTTATATCATACTTTATAGAAACAAATCGACTGACTTCAAGAAGTGACACCTTGTAAATCAAAAATTTAATTTATGAGAACTTGTATCATTTGCTTAAATATAAAGAAATTTTAATATACCAATCTTGAATATAGGTTTTACTTGAACTTTAAAGATCTTTTTATTCATATGGAACTAGTCATGTGCTATATTTAGTGAAGGAGATGCTTCAAGCTTTAAAAATAAGAAGCTCATACTTTAAAGCATTAAGCTAATTGTTATATTCATTCATAAACTTTGGGAGCCTTTTTGGGTACTATTTTCAAAATTAAAAGCATTTTCCTTGTTTTATTCATATAACCATATACTTACATACATTATAACTCTTCTAACATATGCATACATATAAATTTTCTAAAATACCCATATATAAAATATAATTTTGTAATAATTAATTAAAATATCATCGAATATTAGTTAAAAAAATTAATTAATTATGTTATAATATAAAATTATAATAAATAAAAAATTAAAAGAAAAGTAAAGATTTAGTGTAGGTAGGAACTTAAATATTTTTCAAATTTGAAAATACAAATGTTAAAAAAAACTTACCTTTACGACAATTCTGACTCCTATTGTTAAAAATTTTAAAATTCAATTAATAACATATTTAACTTTATTTCTGACATCTGGTGGGCAAAATATAAAAACAACCCTTTTATACCTATAAACACTTAAATGGGAAAAGCTTTTTTACATATTAAAAATTGACATTAAAAAATAACCGTTGCTAATTTATTTTTAATCACCACTTTTTATTACATTTTCACCTCAAATGATATTTTCACATTTTTTTAATTTGATTTTTTTTTTTTTTAATATTTTCAATTTATTTTTTCACCATTTTTTTTTAATTATGTTAAACTTAAATATTAAATAACATTTTATTAAGGAATTTATAAATTTTAACCGCCAAAAAATCGCTCAACATAAACTAACTAACTATAAATCGTGCTTAACTAACTATAAATCGTACCAATTCTTTTAAACTTTAACGTTTATTTATTTTAATGTTTGATTCCGTAATTTTTTATACCATTTTTCATAAAAATATTTATAAATTTAAAATTATAGTATTTAAAATTTAGATTATATGATATTTAAATCCGTGTTAATATTTACAGAATTCCGAACCGACCGACGTTCAACTTTATAATGCTTCGACCAATAAAAATTATTTAAATATTGTGTGCGACTTCTAAAATCAAAAGAAATATCATATAAAGTCTTTATTTAAAAATCATAATATACAACTTCTCACAATAACTCCCAAAAAAATTAAATTGTACTGCCATAATTTAAAAACTTCATATACACGACTTTTTCTTAACTAGAATGTGTACTATAGAATTTTGCAATATAATTTTTATAATTTTAAAATATTATTCACACATTATTTAATTTTGTTTTAAATGTTTTTAATATTTATACTAAATATTCTTATACAATTTTATTATTTAAAAGTAACATAATATTTATTATATGTTTATTAATATTTTAATAAAATAAATTTTAACTATCTTTTAAACAAATGATCTGCGTAAAACTTTAAAAATAACTGTCACAATTTTCTTTGAATAAATAACTGTTATTTGAGCTTGTGTTATACAAAAATCAAAGTCTACTACTACTAGTAAAAAAAATTCAAAAATAACCAATTAAAAGGAAGGAATTACCATTATAAAAATCTAGTATGAATTTTATCACAAATTTTCCATAGTTAAAATAATATCCATAGATATTTAATATTGTTTTTAGTTTCTTTAATATTTAAACTAAATATTTTTATATTACAGCTGGGTGGCACAGTGGTTGAGTGCCGACCTTTCATGCGGAAGGGCCCGGGTTCGAATTCTAGTGAAAGTGAAAAAATTTTTCTGGTTTTCGACTCGACTCAGCTACCATTCGTCATTGGGTTCAAATTAATGGCATAATCAATAATTAATAATTTTAAATCTTTAATAAAAAATACTTTAATATAAAAATATAAACAAATGCAAAATATAAACAAATAATTTAATTAAATCATATAACTCGCAGATATAGAATACCATATAAGTAAAATATAAAATATTACAATATAAACAAAAAATAGAATTGTAAATATTGAAAATCTAAGACGTTTCTACATGTTATAAGGCCTAGTACTATCTCATGTTTAAATTGTATGTGGAATTCAATAAGACCAATTCTAATAACACGAATATAATATGACCCCCTGTTCCAACATATACCTATGGTATAGACAGGCTTATTAGCCTAACAGTTGAACAGTTAGGGCTTAAAAAAAAAAAAAAAAAAAAAAAAATAATTTAGTTAATTAAAACAAAAATTTATATTACTTTTTTTTAATAATAATAGGTATTTAACTCTTATAAAACGAACGACCCGCGTAAAATTTTAAGAAATACTGTCACAACTCACATATAATTGTTACATACAACCAGACTTCATTTACAAATTGCTGGTAAAAAAAATATTTAAACGTTTTACATAACCAATAATTCTTCCCATTATAAAAATTATAAAAATGGAGTTAGTAAATTGTATTTGAATTAACACATCATTTTTTTAATATTAACATTCAATTTTATTTTTATTAACTTTAACATTTAAATCAATTATTTAATTAGAATTTAATTAATTACACTTTCAAAATTTTAAATTATTTTAATAAAACAATATTTCCCACTTATTAAAACAAACGGGCCGCGTAAAATCTTCTAAAATACTGTCACATAATATAATTGTTACATACAAACAAACTTCATATTCCAAAATTACGGTAAAAAAAAATATTTAAACGTTTTACATAACCAATTCAAATTCTACCATTATAAAAATTGAGTATTCATTTCATATATGAATAATTTTATCACCATTTTTTAATATTAAAACATTATATTCATACTTATCCAATTATATTTTTAATATCTTTAATATTTAAACTAAATATTAAAATATAATTTAAGTAATTTAAGCTTTTGGTTAAATGATTTTTTTTAATAAAATATTATTAAACTCTTTAAATACTAACGAACCGCCAAAAGTTTTCAAATATACTACAGTAAAATTTGTCAAATTCAATTAACTGTCAAATTTGATAACAGTATAACAGTTAAGGAAATAAAAATATGTGCAAGTGTTAAGTTTTATAACCGTTTAATAGTTAAGGAAATAAAAATTTGTGCAAATTTGTCAGTTAATATCATAGAATTACTAGTTCTAGAATGGCAAAAGAATGTTCCCGACTCTTTTCTTCTAATGTGATTTCCTATCCTGAGGTATTCAGACAAAAAAATACATATGCAATTTCGTATGCGTATAGAAATGGTACGGCTACTTCACTGTCATTGCTTAAATTTGAGTAAATGAGAATGTTTATTAGGCAGTTTCTCATTAGTTTTTATGTTTACATTTTACATAGAAATACATTTGGATGGGCAGTTTGCATATTGTAAGTTATTTCGAATAAAGACATTTATTATTTTATTAATTTTCTTTTATATATAATTGAACAAAACATCAAGAAAAATATTTGAATAATATAAGAAGAAATTGCAGTCAATTATTTTTAAAAATAATGGAATCTCCAGCAAGTATATTGTTAGTTTAATTTTAATTAACTTACATATCTATTTTGACTTATCTTAAGGTTTATAGTAGGTTTATTTATTCATCGTGGAAATGAAAATAAATAAATCACAAACAAATCATAATTTTTTTAACAAAACAAAAAGTATTTATAGTCTTGTGAGTATATAAACATTTTTAGCCATTTTTAAATATGAACGAACCTTTTGCAAATATGAAATCTACATTTATGTTAACCGAAAGTAGGGTTTTGATTTCTGTTTCAAATAACTTAACGTTTCCGAATAAAGAATTAAAAGGTTTTTTCTTTACCATATTTTTATTCAATCAAAATTTTATTTATTATTTAAAAATTTTAGCATTACAATATGATTTTCAAATTGATTCTATTCGAAAATAGACAATGTTTTGGTAAATTTACAAAACGGTCATTTAATAATAATGAAAAATGGAAAGCAAAAACCACAAGGAAAATACCTTTAAAATAATTTAAAAAAAATCGGCTGAAATTTGTAAAACCTCAAGAAATAAAAAAAAAATCTTTAAGCAATACTTTCATCCCATCTTAATAATCCTTTATTTAATTTAATGTTTTTTAAAAAACTTCAAAAAGCACAACAACACACAAATTTTTTGAATATAATATTTTCTAATTTGTTTTCATTTACTTTTAAGTTTGAAATCTTACTTAAATCGTACTTAAAAGTCTCTTTTATATTTCACTTTCAAAATGAAATCAATCGCGGAGAAACTAGTAAATACATACAAACGGTACACGTACCAAATTTTGAAATTTGTCTGAAAATTTTTTCTCTATTGTATTGCCATTCTAGTATTAGTAATTCTATGGTTAATATGAAATGTCACTCAAAATTGAGTAGAATTTTTTCACATCCTTGACAATCAAATAAATATATTAAGCTTTTTTTTTCAAAGCTTTATTTGAGTTTTATGTGAAGCTTTTCTAATTTTTGAATTGTGATTTGATTTGTTTACAAGATATCAGCTGTGTGTTTTTTTTTTAATATTGATTCAGTCAAAAAGTGTTTTTTAATTTTTAGTTTTTAATATAATAAACAAATAAAATAGATTTTAAAATTTTTATTAGTTAATATTTTTAATACAAAGAATATAAATATTAAAGGAAAAGTTTAAGTTTTGTTATTTATTTTAGATAAATCATTTATTAGAAAATGTAAGTTACAATATTTTTGTAATTATATTTAAATTTTTTAATGAATATATGAGAATTATTAACTACCCCAATAATGTTTACAATATTCTAGGTAGTTAATAATATAATAAATGTACATTGTACATAAACATATATTTAAATTTTATGTATATACTATGGTAGTTATGTAAAACTAAAAACTAATTATATATTTTTATTTATTTAAGATATTGGAAAAAAAAAGATAATTGGTCACGAACATTTATTCAATTAAATTGATATAAAAAAGGAAATATGTATATTATTTATTTTACTCTTGTACATTTTGTAGGTAGATATATATATATACATATTATTATTTATAAATATATTAATAAAGTTATGTGAATTAATACATATTTAATTCTAAAAATAAAATTTAAATTTTTATAGTAGATATTCAAATTTCAAATTACTTTGTGTATAACAGATATTTTTTAAAAAAAATTTTTAGTTTTTAAATTATTCTAGACTAAACATGTACTAAATATTAATACCGGCATATCAAATATATTATATTAATAATTTTTTTTTATTTGTAAACGCTTGTGACGCATCCAAAGCTTTCAAATTCGATTTCGGAATTCCCACCAAAACAAAAAAATAATATCAAAAATTCAAAAGAAATATACAATATGAACTAAAGTATACCTATAAAGTTTAAAAAAAGAAAAAAACCTGTTATTTTTGCACGATTTCTTTAACATAATTTTATTTTTTTTTTTTTATACTCAATTTTTTTCAATAGCCAAAGAAATAAAAAAGCAGAACAATATAATCAAAAACTAGCTTTAACAATATTTCAGTTTTTTTTTTTTTTTTATAAAGAATGTTAGTTACTTGTGCAGTAATTTTCTTTCTATAATTTTTAAAAGAAATCAAACCGCCAATATATCAAAACGTTTAAAACAAGTGCGTGTTGAAAAAATTAAAAAAAAATAAATAACCACTGCTTAAGTGTCGCATTTATTAACTGTTATTGCAAAATATACATTTATTATTTATTAAATAGAAACTAATTTGAAAATTTTATAATTCAATGTGTTAAACTATTTAAAATTCTTATAATTACAGGTTATTATTCAGAAATTTAATTAATATTGTACCAAAAAATATTAAAACAAGTATAAAGTAAGAATTTTGCATTTATTTATTCTGATAGTTTTAGTTATACATATAAACAATTGATTTTATTTTATATTATTTAAAAAAAATATCTGAAATAAAACATTATATAATACAGAACTAAGAAATATTATAATAGAATAATGGGATCAATAAATTGTAAGGAATTAATTACAACCAAGGACCATCAATGTACACAAGAAAGAGGTAAGTTAAATGTGCTGAATATTTTAAAAAATTATTACACTGTTAATGTAGTGACTAGTTTAATGTATAATAATACAAAAACCAATTCATTTAATTTTTGTAAATATACAGCAATTCATAACTACATTTAAATATTTAAAAATACACTTGTAATCAAATTTTAGTTATTGAAATAGAAATATATCTACATCCAATTGTAATTAAACCTTAAATACATTAATAATAATAGAACAAACTACGAAAGTATTTACTTTATTTTTTTGGTAGATTTAATATTTACTATTGTACTTCATATATACATATCTATATCTTTATGACAATAAAATAATAGTATAGTATGTACATATTTTATATCCCCCCAGTTGATTTTTAATTAGATACCACTTAATAAAGTTGACCATGCGTGAGGTTTTCCTTTCCACTTTATTTATTTTGTTAGTAATTCATTCATACCATTGTTTTCTTGATTAATATTTGTGTTAATATGTTTTGTTGTAGGTATGTGTATAGAATTTTTGAACCTATTCCAAATATTTTCCAAATGTTGTGTTAAGACAAGGTCATTTCAGAGTTTTGAAGCTAAAAAAAAACCAAACAAAGTGAATAAAGATTAAAGAATAAATTTTTACAAGTTTTTATTTTTAAACACATTATATACCTAACTATATACATTTGTATATACATTCATTCTTGATTATGACATTGTAAAAGTACTTAAATAATTATACCAATTAATTTAAATTCAATTGAATTTAAAAAAAATAAATTATCTTTGAGAATATTATCAAAGACATGCAAGTGGCACGTTAAAAAAATTTGAATTGAATTGAATTGGAGATGACTAATATTTATTTCATTAGACATTGAATATTCCTAATTTAAATTTCTACCTATTTGTAATTTTAATAAATAAATTATTAGATTTTTTTCCAAGCCTAGCCTAGTTCTAGAATCAAGATTATAATTAGTTATTATTAATATTTGCTAGTATGTATAACTATAAGATTTGATTTGTTTATTATTTACAAATAAAATTCATAAATTTAAATTATTACATATTTATTAAATATTAAATTTGTTTATATACGTCATATGTACTTCAACATTTTAAACATCTGCTTTATATACAATATTATGTCATAATTATTTGTCAAAAAGTAGAAAAAAAAGCTTTTTAATTATAAAATAGAAGACTTTAAATTTTCATAGAATTTTTTCTAAACTTTTTTAAAGCTTTTATCATCTAATTAGAATTTACAGATAAAAATTAGTTACTAAAAAAAATATTCTATTCTAATATAAAATCTTGTATTGTATTAAAAGTTTAAATTAAAGTAAAGTGGTTAAATAAATTTAATACAATTATACCATATTTTGAATTAGAAAACTAGTTTTTTAGTACATATTTAACTTGATTTTACTTACATAATTCTCCAAAACTTAAAAAAACAAAATCCGGTTAGTAAATTATAAACAAAAATTTTAAAATAGTTGAAGGTGTGTATTAGTAGCTAGGTATTTGTTCTTTTTTAAGTCATTTAAATCAAATATTTTCTTATTACTTCTTATGATTTTATTCTTTTAGTACGGTGGTTTAATTGAAAACTTTGTTTTAACATAACAGAAAAAAGAAATCTTATAACTACAAATTTTTTTTGGATCATGGCTGGTAATTAAAAAAAATTTTATATATTTTGTTTTTCAAGTAGAATATTTAAACTATTTTTTAATTAAAATTTAATAAAAAGAATATATTTTAATTCTAATTTAGTATTTCTAATAGTTTTAAGAAAAAAGTGTTTGTATAAAATATTAAATTCATTTAATCAAAGTTACGATTTATAAATTATGATGACTAATGCAACAGGTTAATTATGTTAAAAATTTTTAGTTTTTAAATTTAGTAGATATTTATTCTTAATGTATAACCACTAACCAACTAGGTACCTATTTTTTGAATTTTAAATTTACAAAAACCTTATAAATAATTTTTTTTTGGTTGTAAAGTGTGTAAAATAGAACAAAAAGCCTCAAAAGTTGTTTAACAGTGCATTTATTTGTAAAAATCAAAAAAAAATATTCTGTTGGATACATATTAATATTTTTTTTTTAATTAAAAAAATACAGAAATTCTTTTATAATGTTCTGTAATTAATAATTAAACTGTATATATGTATTTTTGCATTTTTAAGTTTAAAGTTCACTTATACTTCATAGATATAATATATTTTAATTTATTACTTTTTAGCTACTGAAAGATCGAAAAGATCTTAATGTATTAAAGAATATGTTTAACTGATTTTGAAAAGATAAAATAATTATTAAAATTGTTAGTATTTAGTAAATTTCCATCCTAAGTCAAAATAGAATAAATAAAATTTATTTAATTTGAAAATTAAATTAAAATTTATTAAATATTTTCAAGAATACCAGATTTTATTTTAAAATTACAATAATTCTATTACAAATGGATTTAATTGTTTAAATTCGAGTTAAAAATTTACGTAATTTTTTAAGAATTTTTCTTATCAAAGTATTTTTAATATATTGTTCGTTTTTTTTTTATACTTTTTATCCCCACCTATGTTTTATAAGTCTTAAAAATTCAATAATTATTATTTATTTTTTTATTTTATATTAACATATTCATGCTTTTTTATTTATCATCATAAATACATAAATATATCACGCTCTGATCGAACTTAAAATATACAAATATACTTAAGTTTCATGATGAATCATTATACATTTATTAATTTTATTATTTTAGTCATTTAGTCATTTATGTTTTTAAAGAAAGATGGGAACTCAAAAAGATGTAAAGAAACTAATTAAATATATAAAACTATTTATTTAGTAACATTAAATTATTGTCAGTTATTTGATTTTTTTAAGAAAAATAACATAAAAAATTTAATTAAATATTTATATGGATTTACTTTATCTAATCTATGAAATTGTCACACAATAACTAGGTACAATAAAAAAAAAAATGATAACAATCGTAATGTGGCCACTTATATCAGTAATGATATTTTAATATCTACATGTTGTTTTTTTTAATTATTAATTATCAAATAATAAATTATGTTAAATAAATATAAAGTAGAAGATAAGATATATTAATAAATTATATAAATCTTTTATAATTATTTTTTAAAACTCCAAATAATTTTTTTTATAATTTATACACAATTTTTCAATATTCATTTAATGACATTGAAGTAGGACTAAGTACCACTGTTTCTAACAAATCATCTTTATCTTGATCATCATCAGTAATTAAAGTGTTCCAATTTGATGTTGTAATTTTATCTGATTCTTCTAATTTTGGTATTTTTTTAACTTCTGGTCTTAGAACTAAATATGCTTTTATTAACTCTGGTGGATTATATTTGGGTATACTATTTTGTATAGTTACTTTTGTAAATATTAAAGGAAGTTTAATATTAAAATTATTATTACTATCCTTATCTCTATGCCCTGAACAACAATTATTTTGATAATTAGTTTGCGGTGGTTGATTTATTTCAATTTGTAGTTCTGATTGAATTGGTATTTCTGTTAAAATTTGAATTGATTGTGGTTTTGTTTGTATTAATGTTTCTTCAGGTGAATATTTTTGTTCAGTTTTTAATTCATAATTTATATTTTGTAAATTATGCTTATTATTTTCAAATATTTTGTGAGATCTATGATATCTTCTACCTGATTTATAAAATCTTTCTCTATTTCTTGATGTATCAGCGAAATCCATAAATGATTGTGTTAATGATAAACCAATTAATGATAAAACTAAACATATTTTCTGTAAAAGTTATTAAAGGATTTAATTATATTTAATATTTTTGGTTTTTTAAATTTGAAAATCTTACCACAAGAAACATTTTTGTAAAACTAAAGACAAGAAATATTTTTAGACTGACGTTTTCTCTTGTTAGAAGATAGTTAAAGATTGATGAACTTTTCGAAAAAACAAAATTTAAAACTAGTTGTTAGAATTATATTTATTATTGTTTAAGGTCATTAACTTTTAAAGTCTCGAATTTTTTAGGCTTTTGTCTTTTCTTTTCTATTCTTATCAAATTTCTTAAGTGATTTTTAATATTCTTATTTGGTGTTTTTTTTTTAAATTCCTTGTATGATGGTGTATTGATTCATTAGCCTTAATTTCATTAAAAATATATATAATCATAAATATTTAAATATAGTTTCTTATTTCCTTATACTTACTTTTTTTCTTGTTTTATTGCAGAAGTTTATACATCAAATAATGATTTCGTTGAAGGTGTTGTTTGTAAAGACACTGATATCAATGAAAATGAAATGAAACAATTTGATTTGGGTGAAAATGGCAAAATATTATTAGTTAAACAGGATGGTAATATATTTGCAACTGGTACAAAATGTTCTCATTATGGTGCACCACTTAATACGGGTGCATTAGGTGATAAACGTGTTCGTTGTCCATGGCATGGAGCTTGTTTTAATTTAAAAACCGGTGATATTGAAGATTTTCCAGGTCTTGATTCAATACCATGTTATCAAGTTAAAGTGCAAAATGGTGAAGTATCAGTACGTGCAAAACGAAAAGATTTAGAAAATAATAAAAGAATAAAAGATATGGTAAAAAAATGTGCAACTAATAGTACAACATATGTTATTGTTGGTGGTGGACCATCTGGTGGAGTTGCAGCTGAAACATTACGACAAGAAGGTTTTGATGGTCGTATTGTTTTAATATGTAAAGAAAATTGTTTACCATATGATCGTATTAAATTATCGAAAAATTTTGCAATTGAATTATCAACACTTGAATTTAGAAAAAAAGAATTTTATGATGAATATTCAATTGAAACATTGTTAGGTGTTGAGGTAACAAAATTGGATACAAATCAAAAAATTGTAACATGTTCAAATGGTTATAGTATTAAATATGATAAAATTCTATTGGCAACTGGCGGTAGAGCAGTTAAAGCACCAATAACTGGTTCTGATTTACAAAATATCTATACAATAAGAGATCATAAAGATGTTGCAGAAATGCACAAGCTGGTTAAAGAAAATCTTAATGTTGTTTGTCTTGGAGCAAGTTTTATAGCATTAGAAGCTGCTGCCTATTTTGCTGGTAAAGTGCAATCGGTAAGTTTAGAAATTTTGAAATTATTAAAAATATAAAAAGATTTCATTTTTTGACACTTAAATAACAAAAAAAAAACTCACATTTTAAATGAAAAATTTTAGTTCATTTTAATCATAAAAATCAATATGTTTTTCATACAAAAATAACGTTATAAAAACAGGAAATTATATTTTCTTTAGAATAATTAAACAGAAAAAAAAAGTATGTGTGATGCATATTTTAATCTATCACAAAATAACATTTGCAATCACTTGATTCATTTCAATTGTGCAACTTCATAAATATAAGCACCTAATAATTTTGTTCCTTGAATATAATTCACAACATCTAATTTTTCATTTTGTGAATGAGCACCATCATCAGCAGCTCCAACTGGTATTAATACAACATTTTTTCCAGTTGCTTCTTGTAAAGTGAGAGTGACTGGAATAGAACCACCTTCACGTGTCATATCTGGTTCAACATTAAAAACATGTTTAACAGCTTTTTTGGAAGCTTCATAATGTGGATGATTTGGATTTTCAGTCCATGGTTTACCACCATGTGCCATACATGCTTTCATTTTATTTGGTGATCCTCTTTCTGCCCATTTCTTTTCCAAATAATCAACAACCAATTTTTCAATTTTATCTGGTTCTTGATTTGGTACAATACGAATTGAAAATTTACCAATTACTTTACGTGGTATAACAGTTTTTTGACCAGGTTCATAAAATGCACCTTCAATTCCATGTAAAGATAAACTTGGATATCTCCAACGATGCATTAAAATTTGACGCTTATCTTCGTTATGTAATAGTCTTGGTGCACCCAAATCTTTTTTATATTCTGCTACTTCAAAATCAATAGTATCATACATTTCATGTTCCCCTGGTAATAATGGTGCAACATCTTTTTGTATATCAGTTATTAAAATTTTACCATCTTTATCAACTAATGTATTAAGTAAATATACTAAGTCAATCATAGCTTCATGTACTGTACCCCCGAATACACCTGAATGTAAATCTTTTGCAGCACATTCTACTTCAACATAAAAATAACAAATGCCTCTTAAACCATATGTTATACATGGTTTATTTTTACCAAGCCAATAATTATCAGAAATACAAACATAATCAACAGATTTAAGAAAATCATCTTTTCTAGCAAATAACAAATCATCTAAACCTTCGCTACCAGATTCTTCCATTCCTGAAAAACGGGGAAAAAAATAAAATATTTTATATTCATACATATGTATTAAAAATTTGAATTATATAAATTTAATTTGTTTACAAAATTAAAAAAGTTCGAATTAAAAAGGGTAAATAATTTTGATTAATTTGTCACGTAAATTTGTAATTTTTCTACAAAAGATTAATTTTAAAAATTATGAAGAATTAAATTTAAATGAATCATTCGTATTAAAAACAAAATTGCAAAATATTTAATAACTGACTTTAATCATATATTTTAAAAATAATATTATCGAATTAAACCTCTTATAGAAATTTTAAAATAAAAAAAAATATCTATAGATAAGAAAAAAATGGGAGGATTTAAATTTATATATATAAAAATTCAATTCAAATCTCACCTTCAAAAACAAATTTAAGATTAACTGGAATATCAATTCCAAGTTTTTGAAATCCTTCAATTGCATGAATCCAACATAAAACTGGACCTTTATCATCAGTTGCTCCACGAGCAAACATTTTACCTATAAAAACAAAAAGAAAATTAAAAAAATTTAATTGTAAATTTAAAATTTTATTTAAAAAATATTTTACCATCTTTTTCTGTTAATACAAATGGTTCAGTATCCCAACCATCTTCTTTTAATGCTGGTTGTACATCTAAATGTCCATAAATACATATGGTTTTTTTCTTTGGATCATCACCCAATTGACCCAATATAACATTTGGTAATGGAATCTGTTTACCATCATGTAATTTTTGCATTCCAACATCAACCAATTCACATGTAGCACCTAATTTTTCTAAACGTTTTGATGTCCATTCAACCATTTTTTGAATTTCTTGACGATGATCTGGCCATGCAGAAACAGATTTTATTGCACATACTTCACGTAAAGTTTCAATATATTCAGCCTTATGTTTCTCAACATGTGCAAAAAGATTTTTTAAATCTTTTGGTAATTCGTTTGACATTTTTGCAAATTTTCTTTTTGTTTAATAAAAAAAAAAAATAAAATACGAAAAAACAAAACTGAGAAAGTATGTAATTTAGCTTTGAAATAACAAACACCGACTGACTATAAACGAGTTTTTAAAATTTTCACTTCGTTTTAAAAGAAAAAACAAAAATGTCGATGTGATGAGTTTCGATATGGTTTTAATCTATAAAAAGTACAAATGTAAAACATAAAATTAAAATTATAAAAATATTCCGAAATCTAGTGGACAGTGGGTAATAATATAGAATGATATGAATAATCTTATCAGAAATGTATTTAATTTATAGTGTTTTTATATTTCATGTTTTTTTTAATAATCTTTTTTATCTTTTTTTTTTTTTTTGTGGGGAACAAAACAAATTATCTATAAACCATTGGATTTAATTACAATAGAATTGAAAAATTCTCATCAAAAACAATTTTTTTTTGTTGGTTATTATTTGTTGCATAAAATTTTACTTACAATTTTTTGATTAGTAATGCTCCCCCACTTATTAAATGCAATTAAAAAACAAAGAAAAAATACAAATAATATTTTTTAAAAACTTTCTTGCTTTCCAACTCCAACAAGTTATGTCTGATCTGCCGGCTTTTTAATACTCTTGGTCTTGACAAGCTCGTGAATCGTGACACTTCACTTATTTTGTTTGAATAAAAGCACATAACAGTATATTTCTATTCTATGCATATGTATGTATATAAATAAATATTTGATTGAACAGTAAATGTTGAGATATAAAAAGCTTAGATCTCTTATAAGCTTTTTATATTTAAAAAGCTATTATGCTACTGTCATATGACACTAGTGCCGGCTTTGTAAAAGTTTTATATTCATTTAACTAAAAGATTTAACAATGTCTTGAAAATTAAATCCCTTGCTGCTGTGCAGCCTATGTTAGAAACTCACAAACTGAGATTCTAGACAATTTGAACTATAAAAGTTGGTTCTAAAGCCCAACCCTAAGATGTGGTTTACCTCTGAGTCTAGTACAAATATTTTACAATAGCAAAAAATATGAATCCGCTCTACTAGTAATCCAACAATATTTTAACATTACACATAAATTGGTTTAATTTTAAATTTCAAAATAAAAACATTTTTTACTCTCTTTTCAACAGATAAGCGTAATTGGACGTGAAGATGTTCCATTAAAACCAGCCTTTGGAAGTGAAATTGGTGCAAGAGTAAAAAAACTCTTTGAAGATAATAATGTTCAAATGATAATGAATAGTGGTATAAATGAATGTATTGGTACTGATGGTAAAATATCATCAGTTGAATTAAAAGATGGTACTAAAATACCTTGTGATATATTAGTAATGGGTACTGGTACCCGATTAAATACAGAATTTGTAAAAGATTCTACTGTTATTGTAAATCCGAATGGATCCATTGATACTGATCAGTATTTAATGACAAATGTTCCGGGTGTTTATGCAAGTGGTGATATTGCAAATGCACCAGTTTATTCATCTGGTGGTGAAAAAGCTACAATTGGTCATTATCAATTGGCACAATATCATGGAAAAGTTGCAGCAACAAATATGGCATGTGACAATAAAATGGAATTAAAAGCTGTACCATTCTTTTGGTGTATGGTATTTGGTAAATCATTACGTTATTCTGGTTATGGTAAACATCATGAAGTAAGTTTTAATAAAAAATTTATTAATTATAAATTGATTTGTTTGTTTAATTAAAAATTTTTTACTCTTTTATAGATAGTAATTGAAGGAAATTTAGATGAATTAAATTTTGCTGCCTATCATTTAGATAAAAATGAAAAAGTTATTGCTGTTACAGCTTGTTCACCAGAACCAATTGTTTCAACATTTGCTGAATTACAAGCTCGAGGAATAGAATTGAAAAAAAATGATATAAAAAGTGGAAAAGAAAACTGGATGAAATTATTAAAGAAATAATTTTTTTTTTTTAATTTTACAAATTTTTTTTTATATTTTTTTGAAGTTTTATATTATTGTTATTATATTAGTTGTAATTTATTATAATAAATGTAATAAAACTGTTTATTACAAAAAAAAAAATATACTATTCTGCAAATATATTGAAAATTAAAGTATTTTTTATTTATTTTTAATAAATTTGACAAAAAATAACTGAAATCACCTATTATTACAGAGAGAATTTCAGTTATTAAATGAAATTCTTCTATTATTTAAATTCTAATTTACTTATTCATTAGTCAATTAATCCCAACTTTCTTTAACTTTGAGATGATATAATCTATCTTCCAGTGTTATATTAGGTTTCAATTTTGATAAAATTTTTTCATTCTTCCATTTTTCTACAAGTTTCTCCCTTTTACCTAATTCTTTGGTATGTCCATGTGATTCTTCCTAAAATGTTAATATTTATAAATAAAGTTATTGGCAAAGAGTCAAGTAAATTTTGAGAACATGTAGTAAAATAGATATTTTGAATTAGAGAAAACATATATTTGAAAAGAACTGGACCAGTTCAAGTAAGAAAATAAAAATTATTTAAAGTAATATATATTTACCACTGTTAGATATGGATGTCTCAAAAAAAGCATGTTAGCCTCTTGTCTTTCATAATCGTTCAATAACTCTGCTTTTGCTAAAGGTGTTACTTTTTTCACTAAACGACGTTTTCCACGGAATATATGACCGGGTACGGTTTTTTTAAACATATGCCATAATGTAAGATGCATTTTTTATTTCACAATATATTTATAAATATTAAATTTGAGTCAAATAAATATTAGTTAATTACTGAATGGTTTTTTTGGAGTTAATTTTGATTGGCAATTCATTAAACATCTGTTTGACAATTGACAAATTTCAAAAAATGTGTTGGCCCTCTGCCAGATATTTTAATAAATGCAATATCAAAATCTAGTTGGGAATTTGACATTTCTTGAATATTTTAATATTTAAATTAAAAGTTCATACATAATATAATTAAAGAAAATAAAAAATCTAATTAAATTTAAATCCTGTGACTTATTAGAATGGCAGAGCTATTTGGATATTTTGTAGGAATTTATTTGAAAAAGAATTTAAACTCAACTCTGATTGTTTAAAAAGTCATGTGAACTCATTTGTTTAGTAACTTTCTTGACTGAGTCATTCTAGTCTCTAGTTGCTTTCAAAACTAAAAAATTTATATTAAAATATTTTTGTTTGTGGTCTGTGTTGGCGATTTTAAAAACCGAATAGTGAAATAAAATGCCACTATATGAAACTGTGATGCAAGAGAAACCACCAGTGGTTTTAGAAATAGGAAATGTTTACACTAAGTATATAAATTTCTATAATTTGTTTGACTTGGTAAAAATAAATGAAAAACTATTTTACAGAATTGGTTTTGCAGCTGAGGCGTTTCCTCGACACATCATACCAACAAATGTATTTGTATCAACAATTGGAAAAATAAAAAATCTATTTGAATATGAAAAACTTACTGAATTTTATGATCAAATGGTTGATTTCTTACAGGAAGTTTTCTTTAAGTACATATTTTTCAATTGAAAATGAATATTTTAATTCTAATACATTTTCCTATTTTAAGATATGTTCTTGTTAGTCCAAAGGATCGAAAAATTGTGTTAGTTGAGAGTACATTCAATCCAACTGATATTAGAGAAACAATTGCAAAAGTTCTATTTCGACATTTTGAAGTTTCTTCCTTGTTATTTGTACCAACACATTTAGTATCATTATCAACTTTAGCTGTAGAAACAGCAGTTGTAATTGATTTAGGTTATAAAGAAACAACTATAATTCCGATTTATTGTGGTGTCCAAATATTAAATGCATTTAATTCACAACAATATGGTGGAGAAATGATACATGCTGAAATTAAAAGACAACTTGTTGAATCGGGTATTAATGAAGAATGGTTAACAGAAGAAATTTTAGAAGATATTAAAATACGTACTTGTTTTGTGACAAATTATGATAGAGCACAACAATATAAAGAAGGTAATCCACCAACACCACCACCAGATGTTGAATATCCAATTAGTGGAAAAGAGATTATTAAAATACCGGGAAAATTGAGAGAAACTGTAATGGAAATATTTTTCTTGGATGATAATGATAATTCAAGTTTACCGCATCAAATTCTAGAATCTATATTAAAATGTAATATGGATATGAGAAAAGTATTGGCAGAAAATATATTTTTAATTGGTGGAACATCAATGATAATGGGTTTAATGGCAAGATTGAAAAGTGAATTATTACATTTAAAAGATTCTAATTTATATAAAGAAAAATTATATATTAAAACGATTAAATTTCATACTGCACCGGCTAAAGCAAATTTTACTGCATGGTTGGGTGGTTCAATATATGGTGGTACTGATTTAGTTTTATCACGATCATTATCAAAAGAAACCTATTCAAAATGTCCAAGAGTTCCAGATTGGATAAATCTGGATAATAATCGAGCACCAAGTTGTTAATTTAATTATTTTACTTGAATTATTTACTGAAAATATTTATTTAAAAACAAAAAAATTTATCTAAAAATACTTTATTATCCAACCATAATAATTATAAAAAAAATAGTTCTTTAACACTTGAAAATTAATGTTATGAAATAATAAAATTTAAAAAGAAAAAGAAATACAAACAATATTTAATTTCGATAATTTACAAAATATTTTTTTTTTGTCTTCGATAGAAAATGTAAGGCAAAATCTTTAAATTATAAAGGTTTTCTTTTTTTTTTGTTTTTTGTTTTTTTTTGGACAAATTTATTTATGTTTATACATATGAAGTTTATAACCTTTTTCATTTGGAAATATTATTAAGCATTCTTTGCAATAACGATTTGTTTTCGTTGCAGCAGCTCTATGTACACTTAAATGCTTTGCATATGATTTTTGATCTCCAAACGCTCTCGGACAAATACTACACGGAATTTCTGTTGCTCTAAAATATTAAAAATACACAAAAGTTAATTTATAATAGAAAAAAAAACTTGTTTTAAAATAATAAATACCCTAAAGCACTTAAATGCCTTCTCATATGAACTTTTAAATGTGGGTTAGCTAAAAACCATTTGTAACAAGCTAAACATTGAAACATATGTTTTGGTGATTTTTCTTGTGTGTATTCTCTTACTTTATCTGTATGATGAACTCTTGTATGCCGTCTTAAATTTGATCGATTATCAAATATACTTGGACAATTTAGACATTTATGAATTTGATTTGCATAATTAATGTCTAATGTACTCAATGAATTATTCAATGAACTTGTCGATGCATTACTTGTTGCTGTATCAGTTTCTACATCATTTGTTGTATTTGATACTGATGATTTTGTACGATTATTATTTTCATTTAAGTTTTTACTCAATTCGTGAACTTTTAAATGACACACTAAACTAGTTTTACGTAAAAATGTTTTTTTACAAGTTGGACATTCATGAGAAGTAACCGCCAACTTTTTATTATTATTTCTATGTTTAGTAAATGTATGAGTTTTCCAACCAAAAAAGTGAGAAAATGTTGCATCACACAATTTACATTTAAAAATATTTTGTCCTCTGAAATATATTTTATATTAAAAATTTATTTTGTTTAAATATAAAAAAAAAAAAAAATGGAATAAAAGCTTACGTTTTTACATTGAATTCTTGAATTGGTTTAGACTTTTTAAGTTCCCTGTAAAAAAACAAAAAATAAAAAGAATAAATTAATTCATTCATTTTAGTATAAACATTTTATATGTGCTTACTAAAAATTTTTTTACTTTTTATTTTAAGTAATTTTATTAATAAAACTTTTTAATATAAATGTTACATTCAGATCTTGATTTTTTTTTATTCTTGTTCTTAAACGTGTTAAACTAAAAATTTTTAAAAAGTTTTCCTATTTATTTAATTAAAAATATTATTTACTTACATTTCAATATCAGCATGTTTTTGTTTTCTATGAGCTGATAAACTTTTTTTACTTGAATATATAATTCGACATATATCACATCTCCAAATTTCAGGAGAACTTTCTAATAATTCTTGGGTTGTTATTCTTGGAACCTTTTTTATATTACTGTTTAACATAAAATTAATTAATTAATTACTAAAATAAATTCTTATAAAATTTTACCTTAAATTTTTTTTATGTTTAGCTTTTAAATGAACTTTTAAATCGTGTATACGTGCATAATGCATTGGACAATAAATACAACAAAATCTTGGTGGATTTCTAAATTTAAGTAATAATATTAATAAAAGTTAAAATATTTTTTAATTGAAAAATAAAAATTAATAACTTACATTAAATCTTTAGAATTATCGTCAGAATCAATACTTTTATTAGATATATTCAAATTATCTTTTTTTGAACTATTTTGTTGAATAAATTCTGTTATTTCTGCATTATTGTCATTTGTATAATTTATTTCATTTTCATTATTGATTTTACCATTTGGTCTTTGAAAATAATTATCCAAGGTGTTTTTAATGGATAATTTCATTTCATTACCCCCCCTTGACACCGTTCTAATTTTACTAAACAGATGAATAAAATAAATAAAAAAAAAACCTTTTATTAAATTAGTATATTAACTTACTTTGATTTTTTTTTATGATGTTGACGACGATGTCTTACTATTTCTACATATTTTTGAAATTTTTTGTGACAAATTAAACAAGTGTATATACCTCTATTTGTAAAAAACGAAAAATATTTTTTTTTAATAAGTTTAACTTTTGATTACTAGTACTTTTTGTTTTAATTTTACCTTTTGTCTTTCTCATGTTGTAAATGCTGTTTATTAAAAATTTTTCTATAATTTTTAGCTATTTCCGTACATTTTATCTTATGTTCCCCAAATAAATGTCTTCTTACATATAAAAATTTTGGAAATAATTCCGAACATAGTAAACATTTATATTGTATTGGACTCATATCATCTTCATCATTTTCTATGATGTTTTCTATTACACTAAAATTAATATTTAAAATGTTAGAATTTTTCTTTTAACTGTGTAAGGTAAAAAAAAACAAAAACTCACTGCGGGGGATCGTCATGGGTTTTTTTATGATGAACATAATCAAGATGCATAATGAAAAGTTTATTACAAATATTACATTCATATTTTTCTTCACTGTAGAAAAATCAAATACAAATTATAAAGATTAGAATAAAAATAGAATCATGTGGTTTTATTTTTTGTCATACTTAGGATATTTATCAATATGTTTTTGTCTTATATGCCTTTTAACATCTTGTCTATATTTATAGTTTGCAGGACAAAATTCACAATAAAATCGTTCCTCTTGACTAGACATAACATAATTTTTTTTTGAAAATTAAAAGAAAATTACAAATACATACTTATAATTTAATTAGAGTTTCTTTCTCTCTTACCTTGAATGCGTATATGCAGTTAAAATAGGCATCTCTTGTTCAGATAAAACACTTAATCTTATTTCATTGCTTCTTTCTTTATTCGATTCATTGTTTTCATTTCTAATCAAAAAAAAAGTTAAATATATTTAAAAACAAAATATATATATATTTTTTTAAATATAAAAACTTACGTATTTTCAATATTATCATCAATAGAATTATTTTGGATATGTATATCTTCTGCAGTGGAAATGTTTTCAACAGGTTCATTACCTACTATTACAGCGTCTGAATTAAGAGCGGCTGGTGGTGATTCGCTAAATTATTGGATTGAAATTTTTATTTGATTTTTTTATTTTATATTAAAAAAAATTTTACCTTTTAAGACGTCCATAATTATTTTGAATTTTATGTTTAACAATATGTTTACCTAAGTCCGACCATGTATCAAATGAATTTTTACAAAATGTACAAATAAATTTCCCTTGATTTTTTTCTGTTTCATTAGTTCTTTAAATATTTAAAGTTAAATTTTTTGTTTCATAATAAAAATATATATTTGCAAATGGTTAATATAAAATGTATAATTACTTTTCATTTAATTCATTCATTGAATGATTTATAAAATTATGTTTATCATTGTCTCGCAAAGAAAATTCTTTCCTTTCATTTGCTATAGATTTAACCTCTTGAATTGTTGGATGTTTTTCTAAAGGCTGGGGAGCGGGTGGTCTTGTTTGATTTTTGTCATTTAAGGTCAAAGTCATAGAAACCGATACTTGTTGATCTTTGTCTTCTAATATCGAAACAACAATATCAGATATTGAACCTTTAGAACTGCTATTGTTGTTATTTACATTTTCGGTATCAGGCATAAGACCTGTTTCATCGACAACTTTTTCAAATGGAATATCATGACCATTAATTGATCCTGTAGTTATATCTAACTTTTCTTTTTTTACATTACCACCAGATTCTATACTAACATCACCATCCTTATCAATACTTTGATCTAAATTTGTTTCTTTAGCTGGTGATTTTGTATAACTTGATAATATTGCCTTTAGTTTTAAATCGGTTTCAATACATTTTAGTTGAAAACTAAATATTTCAATTAATCTTGTAAGACACTTTCGACAAACATGTTTTGGTAATTTATCATCATAATTTGTCTTTACACGACCACCTAAATTGTAACAATAAAATACTCATATAATTGTTGATAAATTTAATCATTTTTGATTTATTTTTACCTAAAAATAAAATTTCTGATATTGTAAAGCATTTTTCACCAAACTTAATCTTGGCGCCTCCAAATAAAGGAAATAGTTCTTTTTTCTTTTTTATGCAAGCTCGACAAATTCCGCGAAAAAATACTGGAACTTCCGTTTCTGTATCTTCCTCCATTTCATATATATTACATAATTTTTTTAAATACTTTTTTATATCTAAATATTTTTGATTTATTTTCCATTAACTAAAATATTATCAGTTAAAATTATTTAAAAATTTCTATTTTGAAAACTATCTAAAAACTCAAGCGCAAGTTGGCACAAAACAAAAAACTATTGAGTTGTCAACGATTTTTATATTTTAGAAATGTCATTTTTGTTTGGCAACAGTGTAGCTAAATAGTTTTTCTAATTTTTTTTTTTTTTTTACAAATCATACGACTCGTATGATGCAACAAAATGCAGTACTGCATTCATCAAATTATTTATACAACAATTTTAATAAGTATAAAATGCAAAAAATAAAGTTAAAATAAATTGATTGCACGTAAATTTATATTAAATTAAAATAATTATTAAAAAGCAGATGCTGGTACGCTTGTTCAATTACTTAAATAACGATTAAAATTCAGCGCCACGTAGTGTGAGAGAAATGTAGCTAATTCCGCGTATTAAATGTTGAAGTAAGTTAACTTTTCAGCAATGGAATATGATATGAGTTTTCAAAATGGCCAATTGATACTTTTTATACTGCAAAATAATTTATCTTTAAACTTAAAATAAAAAAAGCCTAGATAGAAAATACAATAATTAAATGTTTAAATTTTTTTAATATGCTGAATATCTTCAATAATTGGCTGAATTATATTAGAAAATATGAATATGAAAAAATTAGAAAACCACTTATATGTTGCCTTTTTAGTCACTATAAATTTTCAGTAATTTTTAATAATAACTTAAATTCTTAAATAATTAAATCCTAATGATCATTTAAATTTATATTAGAAATAAATTCTGTATTATTTACATTTTAATATTTTGTAGTATTCACATGTACAACTTTGCCAAGCAACTATCAAAATACCTACAACAAAAAAATATTGATTTTGTATCAATCATAAGGTCCTAACACTGTTTGTATTTAAGTAATGTCATTTAATCCCTTGCTTGAATTCAGTGTGTCACATTTTTCCTTTACGGCTATTAAAGAAGATTTTATCGAAATAAAAAGAACTTTTGTGAAAAAAAAAATTAATTAAAAATGTCCTCAATTAGTTTATTGAATCCAAAAGCAGAATTTGCAAGAGCTGCTCAAGCTTTAGCAATTAATATTTCAGCCGCAAAAGGCTTACAAGATGTAATGAAAACAAATCTTGGTCCAAAAGGTACCATGAAAATGTAAGTTTTTTAAATTATAACTCATTTACTTTTTGCATTAATCTGTTCTTAATGCAATTTTAGTTTTTTGTTAAAGTAATACAAAAATATTAAATAATTATTAATTTTTATTTTAGTTTTTACTAAAATATAATAAATTATAACCATTTGTTCTATTGAGGTTATGTTTAATGTTACTCATATTTTTTTTTTTTGTAATTTTCATAGGTTGGTGTCTGGAGCAGGTGACATTAAAATAACAAAAGATGGGAACGTTTTACTCCATGAAATGCAAATTCAACATCCAACTGCATCAATGATTGCTAGAACTAGCACAGCTCAAGATGACATCACTGGTGATGGAACTACAACTACAGTACTACTTATTGGGGAAATACTTAAACAAGGCGATATATATTTATCAGAAGGATTGCACCCACGCATACTTACTGAAGGAATTGATCAAGCTCGAGTCAAAGCACTTGAAGTTTTAGATAGCATGAAAGTTTCAATTGAAGTAAATAAAAAAAATCTAACAGATGTTGCACGAACAAGCTTAAAAACTAAAGTACATGCAAGTTTGGCTAATCTATTGACTGATGTTTGTGTCGAAGCAATTTTAGCAATTAGACAAGAGGGACAACATGTTGATTTGCATATGGTTGAAATAATGGAAATGCAACATAAAACATCAACAGACACTTCATTAATTCGTGGTATTGTAATGGATCATGGTACCAGACATCCTGATATGCCAAAAAGATTGGAAAAATGTTATATATTGACATGTAATGTTTCTTTGGAATATGAAAAATCAGAAGTTAATTCTGGATTCTTTTATAAAACGGCCGAAGAACGTGAAAAGTTTGTAAAGGCTGAACGTGATTTTATTGATCAAAGAGTTAAGAAAATAATTGAATTGAAAAAGAAATTGTGTGACGGAACAGATAAAACATTTGTTGTTATTAATCAAAAAGGTATTGATCCTATGTCATTAGATGCTTTGGCCAAGGAAGGTATTATGGCTCTTCGTAGAGCTAAAAGAAGGAATATGGAACGTTTAGCTTTGGCTTGTGGAGGTCTTGCACTCAATTCTTTAGAGAATATCGATGAATCAAATTTGGGGTAGAATTTTCTTTTTAATGTCTCTTTTAATAAATAAATTTAATTTTTTATATTTATTTTAGTTATGCTGGTCGTGTTTATGAACATGTTTTGGGTGAAGATAAATTTACATTTGTTGAGGAATGTTTAAATCCAAGATCTGTAACAATTTTAATAAAAGGACCCAATAAACACACAATTATTCAAATCAAAGATTCAATTCGTGATGGTTTAAGAGCTATTAATAATGCAATCGAAGATAAATGTTTAATTCCTGGTGCTGGTGCATTCGAAATTCGTGCCTATAATCAATTGATGAAATTTAAGGATACAGTTAAAGGCAAAACACGTCTTGGTATTCAAGCATTTGCTGAAGCATTATTAATTGTTCCTAAGACATTAGCTATTAATAGTGGCTATGATGCTCAGGACACAATTGTTACTTTAACTGAAGAAGATCGTTTAAATCCAGATCCGGTAGGAATTGATCTTGCTTCTGGTGAAGCTATGAATCTTAAAAATGCTGGTATTTTTGATAATTATATTGTCAAAAAGCAAATATTGAATTCATGTGCTGTCATAGCTAGCAATTTATTATTAGTAGATGAAATAATGAGAGCTGGTATGACAAGTCTTAAAGGTTAAATTAAAAAAAAATTACCATTCACTCAAGTTATTATTACTTCTTTTTTTTTTTGACTTTATTATTAATTTAATAACATTATTTTAATTAAAAAAAAAAAAAAAATCGTCTCAAAAATAATTAAAAAAGCCTTTTCACTTAATGTATTAATTATTCATGTCTTTATATATTTTCACACACAAATAAAGAAAATTGAAAAAAAAAAAATATTTTTAGTTTAATTTTGTTACAACTCAAAGAAAATTAGCTTTAAAAGAAATTGTTTCAGGAGTACACATAACAAATGATACTAATACTAATACAGAATTTTAGTTAAAAATCAGTTCTAAATTATTAACGCACTTTTATTTGAAGTAGAAGGGTTAAATAGAAATTCAGCCAAAAGCGTTAAATGCTCTAAATAAGGCAGAGGTAAGTAACAAAAAAATATCAAATATCCTCCGTTGTATATATCTAATATTCTAAAAAGTAAATTTCAAAAGCAAATATCGATTTCTCGAATTGATAAAAAATTGAACTAGCAATTTTTCAATTGAAGAATCACGATACTTGTCCTAAAACCATTAAGTTTGCAACAAAATGAAAAATACTTTTTACGGACCCTAAATATTTCATCTTTCAATAATCACTTAACTGTTGTGATGTGATTCAAACAAAAGAGTGAGAAATGCTACTGGAGTTGTCAAATACTCAGCAATGACTTAACTGATTAGAGTGTGATCCCACAGCAAAATGATAAATCCTACTCGAAAAATTTTATTGAAAAGGAGATAGAGACTTGAGATTTGATTGTACAAAAAATAAAAGATTCTGAAAAGGTAATCATGTGACTTCATTAAAAATTTAAAACAAATTGTAAATTTATGAAATAAATTCTCTTTATTTTTTTGTTTTTTTTTTAATTTTTTTTTTTTTTTTGTTTTTAAGTTTTTAAATATATGTATAGTTATATATTTCTATATATTAAATTACTTTTTATAATATTTTTATATTTATATATGTATATACATATATGTATATATATTTCATCTTAATTATTGAAATTCAAATACAGAATAGTTATATATTTATTACTTGTTTTTTATTTTTTTTTTTTTTTTAATCCATTTTTTTACTTTTTTATTTTACTTTTTATATTATATATCATTTTGTTTTATATACCTTTATTATATACATAAGTGTATTTATTAGGTATGATTTTATTTTTTTTTTAATTATTTTGAAATAAGTAAATTTTTTTTTTTTTATTTGTAATTTAGCTCGAACACATGTTTATGGTTGGTAGCGAATTCGAATTAAAATGAAAAGAGATTTTCTATGTGAAATTTAAATCATGTGTAAATTGGTAGTTTGTTGTGAGTTTTTATGAATTTTATTAAAAATTTTTAATTATATATTAAAAAAAAAATGAAATAAAACTAAAAAATAAAAAATTCTTGTAGAAAATTTTCAATTAAAATACACCTATAATAATTCTTTTTAAATTTTTCAATGATTGTTTTAAGGACTTCAATTAAATTCGAATTTAAATTTTATTTTTCATTTATTTTATTAAATTTCATTTAATTTTTTTAATTAATTTAATTAATTATTTTTATTAAATTGTATTAATTTTTTTTAAATAGTTTCATTTCTTTTTAGAAGACATTAACATTTGTTTTTTTTTTTTTGTTTTTATTTGGAATTAAATAATATTTAATTATAATAATTGTGTAATAATACATAATGGGTATATGATTTAAATTTTATTTTATTTTTATTTTATAGTAGGTTGTATAAATTATATTATTATGATAAATGATTAAATAATATAATTTCTTTATATTTTTATTTGTGTAGCTTCTATTTTTTGTTTTTTTTTTTTTAATAATTTACAGTTTATTTAATATATTAATTAATAATTAATAAAATGCTTAAAGTTTTCTCTTTTTAAATAATTTTATAATTTCATTACCAAGGCATCTTAGTTTTATTTTTTGTTTTTTTTTTAATTAATTTCATTTTATGTATTTCAGTTTTGTGTTATTAATTAATATTTTTTAGGCTTTATTTATTATGTTTTATATGTATTTTGTCAATTAATTATTTTGTTTTACTGTATGTATTATATAATATGTACATAAAAAATTTGAATTATTTTAAAAAAGCCAAATCTAAATATTAATTGTTTTATATTTTATAAAATATTTTTGTAATTCATATCTATTTTATTTGTTCTACAAATTGAATTTTGTTTTACACTGTAATTTATCAAAAAAAAAAAAAAATTAATAAATTAATTAATTAAATAATTATTAAGATAATTAAGAATCGAGCCGGATTAAAATATAATATGGTTATATATATATATATATTTAAAAATTTGATTAAATTTTGTAATAAAAAAAAAATTGAAAGTTAATCAGAGCATTATTTTTTTTTAAAAAAAAAAGTATTACTACCATTTTATTTATAATTTGTATATTATTTTGTTGATTTCATAAACAAATCTGTGTTACAAGCTTAAATTATATTATGATCCCAAAGTGTTTTTATAGTTTTAGTTTAGTTTTTTTTTGTTTTGTTTTATTTTAAAAGATTTTATAAACAAATACCATAGGTTTTTTTTTAAAATAAAATAGCATCGTGTATTAGTTTTTCTATTTTTTTTATATAAATTATTTTGTATTTTATGTTTTTTTTTTTATGAAAGAGGACATGAATTTTAATTTTAATTGTGTTTTTGTTTTTTTTTTTTTTAGTTAAATTTCTTATTTTATTTTGAAAGGCAGCTATATTTTTTTTATGTTTTATTTCTCTTCTTCTTTTTTTTGTATTAATTAAAAAATTTGTATTGTTAAAATGAAGTTTTGAATACGATTTAAAAAAAAAAAAAGTTTGGAAATTAATTTAAGTTTTGTATAAATATGTAAATTTTTTCACTTTATATTCAAATTCAATGTAAAAAAAAAATGATTGCTGGGTATTTGCAGGGTTTGTTATGCATGGAAATTTAATTGTATATAAATATAATGTATAAAATTGAATAATGAATGATTGGCCATTAGGTCACTACACTACAACAATGTTTCTCATATATTAAAAATTAATAAATTTTTTAGATGTTTTAGTGGAATTTGATATTAAAAGTTGAAAATTGCCCTTTGGATTCCTAGCTATATTGGATTATTAGAATTAATTTTATTAACTCTTTTAGTTGTGAATATGTAAGATACACAAGCATATCTCTCACGTATATACAATTCTAAATCTTACTGTATTAATAGGTTGATTAGTACCTTCTGTATAGCTCCAAATCAACTACCTTATTTATTAGTTTTTCTACGGCTTTTTAGAATTTGAATTTAAGATGAAAAAACTTTATGATAACAAAATTTATTTAACATGATTAATGAATGGATAGAAAGCATTTATTTCTATGTATAATAATTTTGAAGAAAAAAAAAAATGTTCACATAGAATAATCGTGATTCGTGTAGTATTTATATATATTTATATATTTAATTCATTTACTGTTTTTCTTTTTTTTTTATAAAAAATTATTGTTTTTTTTTTCTTCCCTGATTTTATGCATAAGCTACAAAAAAAAAAACAAAAAACGAATAGGAATTTTATATTAAGAACATCACGATTAATTTTAAAAATGATTATTACAAATATTCTTATTTTAATTATAAAGTTTTGGGTTTTTATATATATATTAAATATCTTTAGTTTAAATTTTTTTAGTTGTTTGTTATTTAAAAATATCTTTTAAATTTAATTAAAAAAGATTTAAAAAATCGTCGTAACGTTTCTTTGTTTTTATTAATTAATTTAATAGATAAAATTTTGTTTTTGGTTTTCTTTCACAAAATATTATTTTGCTTAAGACAAAATAATTGGAAAGTATTAATTAAGTGTTTTTTTTTTTTTTTTTTTTTAATTATTATAAATTTAAATTCAATTCTTGTTAGTTGAAAAATTGAATATTATTTGTTTAATATATTATTATGTAATATACTATTTAGTATATTATAATATTCAATTTTATATTAAATTTTATTAATTGGTAATAATCTCATGCAAATATAAGTATTCAAAACATTGTTTTATTTTATTTTTTTTACACATTTTACAATTAAAAATTTTTATTTATTTAGTTTTTAATTATTATTAATATTATTATAACACAGCTTACCTCTCAAGCACAACAATACCACAAAATCAAAAGAAAAATGAAAAATATAAAGTATAAAATCAAATATAATATTGTATTTGAAAAATTCGTAAATATCTAAATTTAATATTATATTTATTTATATATTATATATATTTACTTTTTTTTTTTTTTAATTTTGTTTAATTTTAGTTTTTTATACATTTTACATACATTTAATAATTTACATACAGATTTTATTTTACTTTATTTAATTTTTTTTTCTTGTTTTTTTGATTAATTTTTTAAATTAATCGGTTTTTTTTCAAATATTTAAAAAAAAACCCTAAAAAAAAAAACATTTACATATTTTAAAAATATTGAAATTTAAAAAAATTTCAATATTTAATTCCCATTTTCGTTTTGTTTTTAAAAATACATTTATTATATTATTTTATTTTTTACATCGGATTTTATTTAATTAAATTAAATTTAATGTAAAAAAAAAAAACAAATATAAGATATTACAAAAACTGTTTTATTTCTTTTAGTTTTATATTACATAATATAGTTATTTAAAAATGTTAATGAGCGTCATTTATTTATTTGTTTTTTTTTTTTTTTTTTTTGCAGTGTTTAATAATTTTAGAAATGCAGATTTTTAATTAATAAATTAAAACTTGAGCCCATTTGCACCAATCACTTATCACTAATCATTTTTTAATAATTAAATGGTTTTTACTAATTAAACTTATTGGTTCGTGAGTCTAAAATGAGTTTGGTACAACCAAATTTATTAATTTATTTGATTAGTGATCAAGTTGTTGGTGTAAAATAGGGTGCTGATCAAATCTGATCATAATTAATAAAAAAAAACATGTATATTCCACCATGAGGATGGAACATATGAAAAATTTTTATAAAATTCAAATAAACTTTTAAATTGAAACTAGGACCAATTTTTTTTTTTAAATAAGAAATTTTTAGTTAAAAACGTAAGAAAACATGACTGATTGTTTGTTTGCTGTCGGGTCTGTTAAATATTAATTAATTTCAAAGAAAAATATATATTAAATATAAAATAATTGCCACTAACCAATTTTCAAGTGTGTCAATAGTATATTAAGTTATAATATACACATATAGTTTAAGCTAAATTACAAATTATTATAATAAAATTATTTTCTTTTTTTTATTTGTTTTTATTTGCTGAGTGTGAATTTAATTATTAATACATATTTTGAAAGTATTAATTTTTAATACAATAATAGGATATTTTTTATTATTATTAATTTTGGAAAATTTTTCTTTATTTAAAAAATTTAATAAATTTTAGTTAGTGTGCTTGTTTTGATTTTAATTTTTTTTTTTTTGGAACAATATAAAAATAAAACAAATTATATATATATATTTATATATTTATTAAATTCGTTTAATATTATATAATATATAAAGTGTTGTTTTTTACTAATGAAAAAATAAATTAAAAATGAGAAAGCAAAATAATAATGAACTCTGATTGACTGAACGAAATTTGAATCGATTATTAACCATATTTTATAACGACTTGTGATATGTATCACATATACTTTCATTAAATTGGGATTCGATCTATAGAGCTTTTAATTGGACATAATATACATATAGAGTATATAGAACAGACTGAAGAGTATATTATATATGGCTTAGTGTGACAAAATACAATATAAAAGATTATTTTTATGACAAATTTTTGAATGATACATCAATCACAAGTCTAAAAATATTTCTATCTTTTAAACAATGAATAATTTTTTTATTAAATTTAATTAATTAGAAAAAAAAAGTAAACTAAAGAACAAAGGAATATTAAAACATATTATATAATTTGTTTGAATTTGTTTCTTTCATGTTTTTTTGGTATATAAGAAATTTGATTTTTGTTTTTTTACATTTTTTAAGTTTTTTTTATACAAAATATTTTTTTTTTTTTTTAAATATGGTTTTGTTTTTTTAAATCTTGTATTTATATAATTTTTTAATGTTTTGTTTTTTTTGCTATTATATATTAAGGGGATATTTATGTATAACTGGTATATAAAGTTTGTTTTTTTTTTTTATTATTAACTAGTAAAACTAATGATTTTAATTAATTTAATTAATTTAAAAAAAAAAAAAAACGTATTATTTTGGAAGAATTTTAATGTAAATTTATTTAAAAGTATACAAATATAAATTGAAAAATTTATATTAATTATATATAAATGTATGTATGTATATATAGTTATTGCAGGAACGAAATTTTCGTGTAACAGACAACAATATATGTTTATGTCCAGTAAATCTTTTTTAATTTTCAAATGTTTCAATTTTGATTATATTCTGCTGTATATATAATATATAATCAAATTTAATTTATTTAAATTAAAATTAAATTATTTTTGTATGTTATTACTGATTATAATTTGATTAATCAAATTTAAAATAGAATTTAAAATTTTGTTCTGTATGGAAAAAACAAAATATGTATACGTATTGCAGTTTTACTCATTATTTTTTTTAATTAATTAAAAATTTATTCCCTAATTTCATAAATACCCTCCTCTTGCTTCTTTTTTTTTCAATTATTTCTTATAAATAGTATAATTTTAAATTTAAAATGTGTTTTATTTCTTTTCTTTCTTGTTTTTTCTATTTAAATAAAATTGTGTAACAAAATTTTTAAAAATTAAAAATATTAAATGATTTTTTTTTCCCTAATACATATTATATTCTTTTATTTTGTTTTTAATTTTATTTAAATTGTTTTTATTCATCACTCATACATTTTTTTTTTTTTTACTTTTTATTTTACGCTCAAAAAACATAAACACAATAATTATTTAATTATATATATATATATTTTTTAAACTACAAATTATTTAATTAAATTTTAATTAAAAAATAAAAATAAAAAAAGGTTGATTTAATATATATATTTAAATAGTAGTAACTAAAAGTTGCCTACAGCAGTTAGTGTTTGTTTTTTTATTCTTTTTTATACAATGTATTTTTTTATTTTATTTAATATTTATTTAATTTTTGTGTTTTTATTTTATTATTTTTAGTCTAGAAATTGAGAAAGTAATTTTTTCTTTATTTATGTTATTTTTAAATTTTTTAATTTTTTTTTTAAATAATTTATTTTATACATGTTCACAGCGCATACACATTTTGTAATAATTTTTTATATAATATATATATATATTTTTTTTTTGTTTTATGTTTTAATTTTATTTTAAAATTGTTTTTATTAATCGTTTAGCTATTGATAGTTATAGCATTGTTTTTTTAATTATTTAATTTAATAATATATTTACAAGATTAAAGGCAAATATTTTTTAAAAACATATACTTGGTTTTTGTAAAGATATTCTTTGAACTGTATATAAAATAAGGAAATATTAAAAATTAAAAAATGTATTTTGTATATTTAAATGAGATATTAGAAGTTTAGAATCATAGTGAGATTTTTTTAATACAGATTAAATTTCTAAGGTGTAATCGTAGACTGGAAATCTGAAGTGCATAAGAGAGTACAAAAGGAATAAATATTCTTAGTTTTTATCCCATACTTTAACTATTAAACTATGATTTCAGAAAAAAAAAATTGAAGCTTTTGTAAGTTAGAATCACTATGGTTCTTAGTCACTCTGGAATCAACAGTAAAAGTAATATGTGAAAGCTAGTGAAAATGTTTTATTTTTAATTATATTAAATCAATAAATTTCAATATTTAATACATTTGTTTAATATTAAAAGTTATATGAACAATAGGTCATTGTACACAGTACTAATAATTTTAATATTTTATTAAAATTTATAAAAAAATTTAAATTAAAAACCGAAAACCTCCAATTATATACAGTTAATATATAGTGACATAGTTAATAATTAACAATTATAACAAACTATCTATAAGTATTTACTATCTATACAAAAAAATTATTAGTTATTTTCTTTTTGCCTTTAATCTCATGAATTTTATTCTCTCTGACTTTTTTTTTAATTTGTAGTAAAAAAAAAAAAAAAAATGAACTAGATTTTGTTTTTATTGTATAAATTTTGTTATTTTTTTTTTTGTTAAATTCAAAAATTGAATTTCAAGTAAAAATAAGATTAACTTTAATTTTTTCCTTTTTTAACATATTTTTATTTATTTTTTTTTTTATAAATTTATATACATTTATAAATAACATTAGTTATATATATAAATATACATACATATACATATATAAAAAACTAATTAAAATAACATAAGTATATCATATAATTAATAATTTAATATTATTTATGGATATTATTATAAATAAGATATACTTATGAATATTTTTTGTTTTTTAAAAATATTTTTTGTTTTTTTTTTTTTTTTTGTTTTAAATGACTATCTAGAAGCACTTAATTTATATACTAAATTAATTCAACATTATTTTTTCTCAATATTTTTCTTTTGTTTTTTTATTACAAACTCACATTTAAAAGTAAAAAACTACAAATAAAAAAAATAAAACATAATTATTTAAGAAAAATGAAAAATGAAATAATACAAAAAAAGAAAAATGTACTCAAAAATTATTATTAATTTTATTAAAAACAGATTATGGCAGTGTATATATATATAATTTAATGAATATTAAATAGTTTATAAATTAATTTTTTAATTCAAAAAGAATTATACATAGTTTTTTTTATAATTAAATTAAAATAATTATACTTTAAAAATTTTTATACTAAATTCAAATTCATATAATAGATTTGACAACATTTATTTAATTTGAGAAGCTATTTTTTATGACAATATTCTGTGCAATAAAACGATTTTATTTGTATCTTTATGATTGTATCTAACAAATTGTATTTGACAAACATACATTTTATTGCATTAGATACTTTTGACAATTAAAAAAAATAATAAAATAATAGTTGTTTTATTATATAAAAAAAAGTTACTTAAGTAAATATTTCTAACACAATTATATTTATTTAAAGTGCTATTTTGATAATATTTTAATAAAGTTTTTATTCACTTGTGATACGTGTACAAGTTTATAATTTTATTTAGATATACAGATCTTAATAGCTATGCTAAATGGCTTATCGTGCTATTGTTATTAATAAACAATTATGATCGAATCTTAATTTGGTTGATTTCAGATTTTAGTGAAACACATAAAAATGAGTAATTGAAAAATTAAAAACAAATAAACAGTAAAATTTACTTAATTGAATAGAATTTTAATAAAATGTGTTTGAAACTGGTGAAAAAAAAACTAAAAATAATAATATACACTACCATATCTGTGTATAAATTTTGAATTTTAAATTTTCGTTTTTGAATACAATACTTTTTTTTTTTTAAATATTTTATTTGTTTTTTTTTTTTTTTTTTTATTTTCATTTACTTTTTTTTTTTTTAATAAAAACTTATAATAACAATGATAACAATAATATTATAAAAAAAAAAAATCAAAACAATTTAAATAAAAATTAAAAAAAAAAAAAAAAATCTTAAGAATTCAATATAGTTGATTTTTTTTTTTTTTTCATCTCTCAATTCAAAAATTAAAAAATATAATTAAAATAATAAATAATTAATTTGTGTAATTTTGTTCAAATACAATAATTTGTTTTTTTTTTTTTTTAATTTATTTCATTTTTATTTTTTTTTTTTATTTATATTTAATATTTACATTAAAAAATATTTTTTTTTTTTGTTTGCTTTTTAATTATATATATATATATATATATATTTTTAATATATATACTAATTTTAATTATTTCATAAAATATGAAATAATAATAAAAATATATTTAAGATAAGATTAAGAATATATATTTATATACATTTATATGTATATATTATATATATATATATAGTAAAATACGTATAATAAAAATAATTTATAATTAATTATATGTATTTAATTATGAAAAAAAAAAAAAAATTGTTTATATTTAAATTTTATTTTTTTAGTTATTACAAATATAAGCAGCCCATAAAAAATAAAAAATACAGCTTTGCTTTTTTTTCGATTTTTGTTTTTGTTTGTAATTAGCTATACGTTTGTTTTTTTTTTTTTAATAATTATATAATATAAGTTTTTTTTTTTTTATTTATTTATTTAAGATAAGAAATCAAAACAATTATTTTGATATATCTTAATATAATATATAGAACAAGTATTATATAATACCAATGATGAATTGATTCAATCCAATATATATATAAAAAAAAAAATTAGCTTCTGTTTATTTAATCTTTAATTAAATATAAATTTCAAAAAATTATTTAATTTAATTTCCATATTTAAAGAGTGTCTTGGGAAAATTTTTGAAATTAAAGAAAAGTAAATTTATTGCAAATAATTTATATAGTTTTTCATTATTTCATTAAAGAATGTGTTTTTGTAACAATAGCTGTGTCTGAGGAGTGCTTTTTTTTTAACCAATCCTGTGTGAATCTACTGTGAAATCAAAGTGTATTAATATAAATTTTTATAAAAAAAAATTATTATTTGATTATTTAATTAGTGATAAGTAATTGGTACAATATGACTGTGAATCAAAGTCAAGATCAATGTTAAAACATGAGAAAAATAGCAACAAAATACCTAAATAGTATTATCTTTGAGTTTTTATTGTTTTCACATGTTAAATCATTGATCTTGACTTTAAAATGGAAAAAAAATCACCCAGCTAGTAACTATATATTTATCAACCGATTATATAATTCAAGTCAAGAAATTAAAAATTAAATTCAATTTAAAAGGAATGTTTTTCCTGTGTTTTAAACAAAATAATTAATTAAAAAAAAAAGACTGTAATAAATAATATTATATTAAAAATGTTTAAAGTTTTTAAAAAAGTTATTTGTTTTTGTTTTTTTTATAAATATTGTAAATTTCAACTTAAAACATCGTATAAAATATCAATTCATCATAGGTTTATGTATAACTTGATTATATATTTTTTAATTAATTATTTTTAATTTTAGTTTAATATATATAATTTTGCATTCATAATAAATTTATGTTTTATTACAAATATAGTTGCTGAGGTATAAAAAAGCAACACAATTAATTATGTATTTGAAAAAAATTTTGAATATACATATAATATATATATATTTATATTTTTTTGTTAAATTAAATTCTAATTTGCTTTAAACCTCAATTTCTGTTTTTTCAATATTTAAAAAAATTCTTTTTTTTTTTTTTTGATTTTTATTTTTTTTTTCTTTGTTGCATTCATTTCAATTTACCAATCATTCAATCGCACATGAAAGAAGGTTCATTCAATATTCTTAATATTTTGTTTGTTTTTAATTTTCTTTAAATATGAATATATTGATTTTCTTTAAATTTTAAATTACATATCTAGATTTTCTAATTTTTCAATTGCATTTATTCATTTCTAAATATTTAAGTTTTAAAAGTATTCTTTTTTTTTTTTAAATAATATTTTATATTTAATTTAAATTATTTCTTTTTTTTTAATATTTTTTTTTTTTTTTGTATGTATTTTTAATTATTAAATATTTTTATGTATATATATATATATATATATATTAGCTATAAAAATTTTTTTAAGAGTAATTATTTAAGAATAAAAAAATTTATTAATAATTTTATTTGCATTTTTAACTAAATATTACAATAATTTTTTGTTTTTTTTACATATTATTATAAATATATTTAGTAAGAATTTTAAGATTAAATATATTTTAATATTATGTTCAGTTTGTTTTTTGTTTGTTTATTTTAGTCCTAGTTAGTTTTTTATGCAGTATTTTTTTTTTATTTATTTTTTTCATTATAAATTTTATTATTTTCTTTGTTTCATTGGTTATTTTTTTTATTGTCCATCATAAAATTCAGTACCTTCACGACTTCCACATATTTCTTCCCAAGCTAAAAAATTATATTTAAAAATAAATAAATTAAATTTTTAATTTTTGTTTAATTTTGAAACTTACCTTTTCCAACAAAGTTAATAATTCTTTCAAAATTAATAGAATTCAATTCATGTTCAATATTTGGTGCAATATATTTAATATTAACATCCTTCTTTATTTTCTTTTGGTTGTCTATAGTGATATTAATGTCATTAGTAGCAGTATTTGCAATTAAATTTTTTGAATTTAAGCATAATGGTAAAGTAACAGCAGCAGTTGTAGCCGCACTAGTTGTTATTTGTTGTGTTGATGTACTAACATCTTGTTTTTGATTATTATTATAATTAATTTTATGATTTTTTTTATTATTACTATTATTAGCAATGTAATCATTATTATTATCATTCAACATATTATTTGTTGATGTTGATATTGAATTGGAAGATTTAAATAATAAAATTGAATTTGGTGGTGGTGACATAGAGGTTGATGTTGAAACAGATTGTTTAGTAATTGTAGTAGTACTAGTAGTATTTTGTTGAATTTTATTATTATTATTATTGCTATTTGTTGCTGTACCTTGAGATGTTAAAATTGTTATAGATTTAATATTTTCATTATTTTGATGATGCTGTTGTTGTTGCATACTATTTGTTGATGAAGTTTTATTACCTTTTTGTTGATTTTTATTTCTATTAATATTTAATACAGATTTATCTGTATTGTTAACAACAATATTTGAGGCAACAGATGAAGAAGTAGTAGCAACATTATTATTATCAATATCTATAATATTATTATTATTACTATTATTATTATTTTGTATATAATCTTCAACTTTTAATGTTGATGATAAATTTGTTAAATTATCATTTGTTGTAGGATTTTCATCAATAATATGACTACGATAACCTATATCGGAATTAGTTGATATATCAGTATTATCATATGTTTGAAATTGATAATTTTTTTGTTGATTGGTTGAAATTTGTTGTTGATTAGGAGATGTTAAAATATCATTATTATTACAAATTTCTGAATCTACACTATTAAAACTATAATGACCACCAGAATCATCTAAATTTGTTGAATTCGATATACCAGTTGTAGTATTTATTTTAATATTACTATTATTGTTATTATTATTTTGTTGTTGTTGTAAATAATTATCATTTACAATATTAGTTTCTAAATTTGGTATATCTGCTGCTGTTGTTGTTGAGCTATTATAAAATCTTAATTCTTCTTCATTAAAATCTCCAAAAGTAAATTCATTTGTTAAATTTTGTTGTACAGATGAATCATCATTTAATATAATCACAGCCGGTCTTGTAGATGAAAATGATAATGATGTTAATTTTGTGTGTAAATTTGCCAAAGAATTTTCTTGATTTGGCGTTGTATTTGTAATGTGACTGACAATTGTATGACTAATATATGTTTGAGGTGCTTGTTGATATATTTGATCTTTTGGTACATTTTGACCATCATTATTTTGTGATTGATCTTGTTTTTGTTGCTGCTGTTGTGAGTGTTGTGAATTTTGTTGCAATTGTTGCTGTTGTTGTTGTTGCAAACTTTTATCACGCTTTCTTTTATTATTAACAGATTGATTATTATTATTATTAGTATTAACAATTCCTATAGCGTTTGATAAATTTTCATCATTTAATTCATTATTGGCGTAAGAAACTTTGGCATTAGATTTTGATTTCTTATTACTAATATTTATGATATTAGGAGTAACATTATTATTGTTAATACTATTATAATTATTATTATTATTACTATTATCATTACTATTAGTATTATTATTTATATTAGTATTATTAATATTAATAGTATTACCACTGGCACTATTATTAATTATACTACTACTATTATTATTATTATTAATATTAGAAGTTGATAACGAGGTAGTATTAACTAAGTTAATATTATGTGACATAGAATCATTTGTTGTTGTTGAATATATTAAATTATTCGCATTATTATTAACTACAACTAAAACTTCAGCTTTATCACTATTAAGAATAGGATTCGATGCTAATGATGATAATGGCAGCTGAGATGCTGGATGCATAAATATCACATGAGATTGTTGTGGTTGTTTTTGTTGTAATGTAAATGCTATATTAGCTGTAACTCCAGCATTATTCAAAACAACTGTCGGTGTTTGAATTGCAATATTTTGTTTTGGTGTTGTAATTGAAGTAAGTGGTGATGGTGTTGAAATTGCTACTGTTTTCATAACATTTACAACATTTGTAGTTGGTTGTTTTGGTTGTTGCTGTTGTTGAGGTTGTTGCAATATCACTGCCGTTTGTGCATTTTGTTGTTGATTTATATTATGTGTTGTAATAACTGTAGAATTAGTTACTAATCCAGCATTTGTATTTTGTCTTTTAACTGTTTTCCCTAAAGCAGGATATTGTTCTATATTATTATAATATGCTTCATTTTCAACACTTTTAGATTTTTGTAATGTTTGTTTTGTATTTATTGTATTAAAATTAACGATTGTGGCTACAGTTCCAATATTATTATTATTATTTATATTTGTAGAATCTGATAATGTTGAAATATTTTTATCATTTTTAATATTAACAGATATAATAGGTTTTTCTAAGTTTTTACTTTTATTTCCTGATGTTGGATTACTGTTATTGGTTTGTGGTTTTTTATTAACAATCTGTTCATCATTTACTGCAAGACTTTGTGAATAAGAGCTTTGTTTTTGATTGCTATTGTTAGGATTATTATTACAAACAATTTCGTTATTAACAACAACAAGTTTATCAGGGATTGTATGTTGTAAATCTGGGAAATCAAGTTTATTATTATTTTTCTTATTTATTTTATAACTATATTCTGATGTGCTTGTATTTCCAGAAACGCTTGGCCATTTATCATTAATATTAGAATTAAGAGCAATATTTGACGTTGCTGTACTAAATCTAGCCATATCAGCATATGATTTAGCTGAATTATTACCACCACTAGAGAAATTTTTACTGCTTGCCAAAGTAGACGAGTGTGCTGATGAACCAGTACCTGAAATTAAATTGTTACGAGACGTTGTTGATTCAATTGGTAATGAATGTACTGATTCAGAATCACTTGAATCAGATTTTTCTGATGGTGGCATAGATGATGTTGATTTTCTTCGTGATTTATCTTTGTTTTTACGAACATAAACATCACGATCATTATGAAAATTTGAATTATTATTGTGATATCTATTATTATTTTTATTATATTGTTGATTATTATTATCTTTATTATTATACGATGATATTTTACTACTACCACTTGTATTATGATTACTGCTGGACCCAAATGAAGAAAATTGATTATTACGATTATTTTGATTACTATTATTTGTTGTTGATGTATTTTGATTATTTTCATCTACATTTTGACGCTTTTTTGATTTTTTCTTTTTTGTAACAACATGAAAACCAGCTGTTTCATATTGTAAAGATTCTAAATTATTATTAATATTACTATTGTTATTATTATTACTTCCTAAATTCGATGTGGTTGTTGAAAAAGATGATGTTGATGTTAAACCACTACTATTACTTATGTAATTACTAACTAATGAATTGTCATTATTTTCTTTATTTGATTTTTTATATAACGTTTTCTCATTTTTATTATTTTCATTATTATTTATAAAATTAACATTTTGAGAAGAAATATTTGTTGAAGAAATAGATATTGAAGCTATATTATTACAATTAATATTTTCTTTATTTTTTTTCTTTTCTTTTTCTTTAGCTTTTTCTCTAACTTCTTCAATAGCATTATTTTCACCTAAATATGTTAATTCTTCTGTACCCCAAGATCTCCGTTCACCACGTTTATGTTTATTATGACTACTATTACCTGTACTACTATCTTTATGAGTACTATTCTGATCATTATTAATATTAATATTATTATTATTACTTATACAACTACTGTTGCTACTACTGCTACTGCTACTGCTGCCACCAGTAATATTACTGGTATTATTATTATTGTTATTATTATTTTTAGTAATTTTATTTCTATTACGCAATTGAACAACATGCGTTTCCATTTTGTGTTCTTCTTCATCAAGTTTAGTACAACTACGTAATTCTTCTAATGAATTTGATTTTTTTAATTTCTGTTGTACATCTTTATTATCTTTCTCTTTTTTTCGTTCTCTTTTATTTCGATTACTATTATTTGGATCGTTTAATTTTGTTGATTTATCGAATTTTTTATTATTATTGTTATTATTGTTATTATTATTATTATTTGTTGTAGAATTTTCTCCTTTTTCATCATTTTCAATATATTTAAGTAAATCATCAATAGGATCATTGCCACGAAAACCTTCTAAACTTTGAACATTTATCGCTGTTGTATTACGTTCAGATTGCGGTTTTTTCTTTTTAGCCTTCGCCTGCGATTGGCTAGTTGGTGGAGCCATAATACTACTAATGAAATGTGTGCCATGTAAAGCATTTCCATTCTCATCAAACTGTTTCTATGAAAATATTATTATTAATAACTTGTTAACCAAAAAGAATAATTAATTAAACAAAACTTATGAATGAATATTAAAAAAATTATAATGAAAGAAAAAAAGTTGTTAAAGAAAATAAAAAAAAAAAAAAATTATTTAAAAATTACTCACCGGAATATTTTTAGTTGTTGTAAACATTGGTGGTTGTTTATTTAATTCGGATTTTTCACCTAATATTGACTTACATGACGGATACTTTTCATCTAATGGTATACAAGAGGTAGCGTCTACACTAATTTTACCACCACTTTCTAACGACGGAAATCTAATTGTTTCATCTACATAACATTTTGGTTCGGATGCTGAAAAATCTAATCTATTATTAATAACTTGATTTGTAATAGCGCGTGGATGTCTTTTAATTTCATCATAATCATCAATATCCATAGGTTCGGGATATCCCTAAAAAAAAAACATTAATTTATTAAATAAATTTTTTTTAATTAAAAATCAATTTTTCGCTAATAAATTACTTGTGTAATAGAATCTTTTGATAATAATAAAGATTCCTCTGTTATATTATCTCCAATATCAATAATTGCATCACCACTATTATTTGTACAATTATTTGAACCTAAAATACCACCACTACCACCGGCACCATTATTCATATCAAAATCTTTACATATACTGTTACTTGAATTTATTGATTCATATCCAAATGTTGACATTGATGAACCACTTGTACCAGAACATGTCCGTTCATTTTTACCACGTCTTTCATTAACAACTTCATTTAAAAATGGTCGATCGTAAATACTTAAATTACAGTTTGAAACATTTACATTACTTGGTAAACTACCACCTTCACGTTGTCTGGATGAAACTGAACTATTTTTTTTATGACGTGAATTATGATGACGACGATTTTTAGTAGTGGTGGTTAAATCGTAATCAATACGAGATGCTTCAAATAAATCTTGTAATGAACTGCTACTTGTACGATCACTTCGTATACGACGATCAAAATTATCTTCTTCTTTTTCCGCTTTTTGTAATAATTGCTAAAAAAAAAAAAAAACAAAATTTTAAAAGATTATTGTAAGTCTTAAATGCTTACAAAATGTAATTCACTAGCCCCCATTGGGATGAATTATTATTTATAATTGCTTATGTTATAATAAAATAAAATTAAAATTAAACTTACCAGAAATATTGCACTTTTATTTTCTTTATCGGCGGGATTTTTGTAGGAGTAAGCTTCTTCTAATAATTCTTTTAAGCTAAAATCATCCAAATTCTCTAATTTCTGAAATGAAACAAAAAAAAATTCAAGTTAGTTTATTATAAATAATATATGTAAATAAATAAAGTTAACTATATATATGGGTCATTGCCAAATAAAACGTCTTTTTCGTGTCTCTCAAGTTTATCGTTTTATAAATTACTAAAAATATATAACTATACACACAAACTATAGTTAAATTGTAAAGTTTGATGTATTCAATAAAAAAAAACAATGTAACGACAAAATTTCAAAATTTTAAATTCCAGTTTACTCTTATCTTTTTACACTTCCCACATTACTCTCATGTAAAATAATTTGTCTCCATCAAAATTTTCAATATATTTTATAAAAAAAAAACTTATTGTTGTTCTAAGGAATAAAAATTAATAACTACATCGTAATAATTATGTTATCTACATTTTATGCATATTTATAATTATCTTATTGTCTTTTCCTATTAGTCATTTTTTTTGCATTTTAATTTTGTCTCAACTGCATAACATGAGTGTTACGTTTTTATAAAATATTACAAAAATCTAATAAAATATTAAATATAAATATTTAAGAATAGTGCATAGATAAATTTAAACTATTTAGATCTTAATATAAATTGTGATATAAAAATTTGTTTTGTAAAAGTAAAGATTTCGATAATTAAAACTTTTGAGTATGGTAAGTACAAAAAATAAAACATGAGTGTTACGTATTTTTTTTTAAATATGTTTAAATATATAAATTAAATTGAATGCAAATTAAATACAATAAGTGCGAAACAAAACTTTTTGCATTATCAATTTTTGTATTTTGATATTACAATATCCGTAATTAGAATATATCGTAAAAAAAAACATGAGTGTTACATCAGTATATGTATGGATTTAAAGATAACACTCATGTAAAAATTCTCTAAAATGTTATATATTTCGCTAACTACTTTTATAAAAGGTTCCAATTTTTATATCTAAGTAAAATAATAATTGTAGTATAGTTTCCAATATTTAAGACTTTAAAAAAAATGAATTTTATTATTTCAAATTTTAAGACCAAAAGACATTTTCGTTGGCAATGACCCATATATAAGAATTGTTTTCGCACATCTTGAAAAATTTATAATATAAACAACTTTTAAATAGAATTATTACTTTGCTAGAATCTCAACTAAATTAAGAGTTGAGTCCAAATCAATTAAGGCCCATAACCCACCAATATTTTATGAGAGCCAGATTTACAAATCAGTTTTCAGCACTCTTAAGCCAATATCTTTAAGCCAGATTTACAAATCAGTTTTCAGCACTCTTAAGCCAATATCTTTATTTTAACTGGTTCTGCCACTTTTCAAAACATAGGTACCGGGTGTCTAACAAACAATTACAACTAATAGCAGTACATAAACAGCAAACCTTAAACAAAGGTGGAAGCACAGTATATACAAAGTTTCTTATAGACATTTAAAAATAAATACGTCAAATAGAGACTACGTTCCTTTAGAACAAATGTTTCAAAATCCCATAGATGGTCTCGATTAAAACGAAATTTTAATAGATGATCTCAAATATTTTTGAATTTTGGAATTTTATTGAATTCTGGTGTCGGCATTTAAGTCTTATAATAACACAGTAAATTTAAAATTATTCGTTAATTTTTTTATAAAAATAAACAATATAAAATTATAAATCAAATAAATATTACTTGTATAATTTTTAAGAATTTATTAAAAAAAAAAAATCTTTTTATTATGTCAAGGTCAATTTAAACTTAATAACATTTATATATTTCTTAAATAAATTTCATAAAAAAAATATTAAATTGATAAATTCTGACAGATTATAATATGCATTATTTTGACGCATTATGACATGCATATTTATGTTTGCATATATATTTGTACATATGTAAATAAATAAAAACATGTAATAAAATTATAATATAAATACAAAATTATAATTGATTTTAAAAAAAAAAAATTAGGTTTTTATGTAATTTTTAATTGAAAAATTTAATTTTTCAAATTCATGTCCTTTAAGTTTTAAAAAAAATTTTATTTGAATTTATTGTGCAATTTAGGGATTCAAGAAATAATAAAAAAGTTAATCTAATCCAGGAATTCAAAAAAGAAGAAAGAAATAACCATCCGAACAAATCTGGGAATTGGAATACCCATAAACGAACATAATACAAACACAATTATAATGTGATTTACGAATTGAAGCAAATTTTCTGAGCAATTTTTATTATTTTTAAAAATTTTTTAAGATTAAACTGATTTTTGCAGTTAGTTTTTTTTTTAAGCGCTAACTGTTCAACTGTTAGGCTAATAAGCCTGTCTATACCATATGTACATCTTGGAACGGGGGGTCATATTATATTCGTGTTATTAGAATTGGTCTTATTGAATTCCACATACAATTTAAACATGAGATAGTACTACGCCTTATATTATGTACAAACGTTCTAGATTTTCAATAGACACAATTCTATTCTTGTTTATATTGTAATATTTTATATTTTACTTATATGGTATTCTATATCTGCGAGTTATATTATTTTAATTAAATTATTTGTTTATACTTTGCATTTGTTTATATTTTTATATTAAAGTATTTTTTATTAAAGATTTATAATTATTAATTATTGGTTATGCCATTTAATTTGAACCCAATGACGAATGGTAGCTGAGTCGAGTCGAAAATCAGAAAAGTTTTTTCACTTTCACTAGAATTCGAAACCGGGCCCTTCTGCATGAAAGGTCGGCTCTTAACCACTGTGCCACCCAGCTGTTCTAATTATATTAGAAATAAAGTTAGGCGAATACATGTATGGCTGTTCTTTACCGGACCTAACAACTGACACAGAAATTTTAGCTTGAAAACCATATCATCTTGTACAAAATTTCAAAGTCCTATATTAGTTGACTATGAGAACGTCATTTTCGCAGTTCTATAGCACCTTCACTAGACTGCCTCTCTTTAGTCTGGACTTACTTAATTGGCCAAAATTTCAATTATACCTAATTTAATTTTAATTAAATCCTCAGATATGCATATTTAGAAAAAAAAAATTGTACAGAAGCTTTATAAATTTCTTGCAATAAACGAACCAAATTCTGAATAGCTGTTATATGAATCTACTGAGCAAACATATTTAATTTCAATAGCTGCTAAGGCCTTAGAAATGGAGACAAAGAGCGAGCAATTGATTTTATTAGAAAAATTTCAAACAGAATTGGTTTTAATACCAGTAGCCTTTTATAAGAGCGATGAGTCAACTAACTGATCTGCTAACTTTTACAGGCATGAATAACCTAAAGCCAATGTCAGTCCTACAAATGACGAACTATGTTCCTATGATCAAAATTCTATTTGAAATTTTCATAATACTGAGTCGAAGTCAGTTCTGAAACACACTGAAAACAGATGTTTTTTTTTTAACTATATACGTATACTTATACCTAAAGTTAGATGTTACATATACTTAGGTACAATAAATAAAGCTATAAATCAAACAAAAAACATTATTGTTTAAAAAATTGTATTCTGTCATTTTATTATTTTCACCTGCAATATTAATTATGACTTTTTTTTTTGCTTCTAATTGACCTAAAAGATCAATTTTTTATCAATCTATAAAAACATTTACTAATTTTTGTTCATTTTAGTATTTAAATATTTATTTTATTGTATATTTATATAAATTTTTATATATATATAGATATATATATTTTACACGAAACAAATAGTTAGTTAAAAATATAAATTCAATAGGTAAGTAACAAGGTATATATACTTAATATATTTAATATATATATATATATATATATATCTATTTTATTACAAAATATTATAATTAAGTAATAAAACTATTGTATTTTTAAAAATAGTTCTTTTTGTTTTTTGTAAGTTTTTAAAAAAAGATTTTTAGCAAAAAGAATATTGCATTGAAAAGTATATATACATTTCCAAAACAAATTTAACTTAAAATAGAATACAATGACGCATTACCGCATGCAACACGTATGCGTTGAGATGACGTTTAAAGCAGTTTAAACTTTAAAGTACAAAAAACACCGGTTTAAATTACTCAAGTTGTTATGATGTAGCAACGTTGTGTAGCTCTTATATAGAATTCCTTATTCTGATTTTAAGCGCTTTGAAAATTTAAAAACAAATGAAAATGTAGGAACAGGATCGATTTTATAGATAATTGTTATGTCCATATATATATATTTAGAAGACACAGAAGACGGCCGTGTACAGCGATAAAACAAGAGTAGAAATGGCATGTCATTATATTTTGGTATTAAGCCCTTTAAAGGTTAGCTAACGTGCACGGAAAAATATTTCGATAACACATTTTGATCTTAAGTCGTATAGTAGCGTTACGTTGATCTTCAGTTGTATAGTAGCGCTAATATTTTCGTTGATCTTAAGTTGTATAGTAACGCTAATATTTACGTTGATCTTAAATTGTATAGTAGCGCTAAAATCTAAGTTGATCTTAAGTTGTATAGTAGCGCTAATATTTACGTTGATCTTAAGTTGTATAGTAGCGCTAATATCTACGTTCTTCAGACAACTCTGATCAATGAGTTTCCATCTAAATATTAGATATATATATAAATGTGAAGATTGTAGTACTGTTTGTATTACTTTTTTCCCTTGGTCTATTTTTGTAATTTATAATAATTTGTTACTATTGCAAACTTTAATTGAAGTAATACGTATTTATTTATCGATTTAATAGGGGTTCAATAGAACACAATTTAATTGTACATATATCTCATTTTAATAGGGTTAAGTTTATTATAAGTATGTTTTATTTATTTATTTATATTATTATTTTCATTAAGTTTATGCTTAAATATGTGTATAAATAGTTTAAGGCAAAAATTATTAAATTTGACTGAAAAAGTAATTGTATTTAAATTTTACGATTTTTTAGGCCTCACACAAACAAACAGGGAGCAAACGATATTTTTAAGAGCAATGATTTAAAAACTTTCAAACATACTTTTAATGATGAGTCCAATCATAAAAAGAGCAGTAAGCGCGCAATTTGCTAAATATCCAAAAAATGTAATATTTAATAATTATAGTATTAAGAGTATTAATAATATTCCAATAAGGTAACAAACTTCATTTAACGCTTTCTCATAATCATATTAAAATTCAAAACTATTACAAAACCCTAAAGCAGTATTTAATAAAAAAATTAATAAGTATTTATCGGAAGTTCCAACTTAAAAAGATTTACACGATAATAAATATTAATTTTTTTTTTTTAATAAGTTACCTATATAAAATAATAACAATTTTGAGGCAGTGATTACTTATAATAGTGAAAGTAGATTAAAAAAATATTTAATCACATAAAGATTATCATAATAACTGCATATTTATACACTTTTAATCCATTTCAAGGTAAGTTAATTATTATGAATAATAATCAAAAACTGATAATCCATAGATATTAAATTATTTATATTCTTTATCCAGATTTAAAATATTTAGTAACAACTACTAATTACTATATTACTTACGAGTGGCGTTTAAGTAGGTTTTTGTTTATTATTATTGTTGATATTATCTTTTAACCAACTAGATTTAACAAATGGTTTAATTTATGTTTTTTTCTGCATTATGTGACATTTTTAAAAATATTAGTAAATATAGTTTTATAATATCAAATCCCTTCGAAATCTTTTTAATATAAAATAAGCCCTTAATTTAATAGATACCTCTGATCGATGAGAGAGTCGCTTACAACAGAACTGTAATATATTTTTTATTTAATAATGATTTGACATCAATTAGCCTCAATTTTTAAATGAATTTAGTTCAAGCTAACATAACTTTAATATAGAAACTGAAACTAGTGCTCACAAATTTATTTTTTAAATTTAAATATGTTACACGGGTAAATATGCATTGTAAAGTTTCATATATGTAGTTAAGAAATATAAAATATTTGATCTTGTAATTTTTTTTTAATTTCAAAAACCCTTTACAAATAATTAGTCAACGTCACTGATTACTAACATTAGGTGCAAAGAAGTACTAATATTAGTAGTACTAATATAGATATAATAATTAAGTTTTAAAAATAAATTGTTTCACTAATTAAGTATTAATAATTATTAATTATAAAATAACAAAAACCAAACTAAATTTCTTTAATTAATCAAATTAAATAATTTGCAAAATTCTATAGTGTTCTAGAAATTAAAATGGAATATGTCATTTTAACATTGTCTATTATACTTTTAATTCAAATTACATTTAAAAAATAAAATTTATATTTAATTTTAATAGATAATATTTAAATCAAAGCAAACTTAGAATAATAATACTTATAATATTAATATTTATGAAATTTAATTTTTTTTTTTTGGTTAGAATATATTAAAATTTAAAAAAAATTTTAAAATACGAGGAAAATTGCAGTAGAGTAGATTGTGTCAACTCTGGGATACCCGTATGACCCGTAATATAGACATTATATCATGTGGTTAATTACTTTTGACAAAAATTTTAAATTCACAACTTATTAGTTCAGAATAGAATAGGAGAAAATTTAAGTGGAAAAGCAGCTCTTCGAACCTTTTCCACAGCACCGACTATACTTTTTTTCAGACGTTGGCCATTAAATTTAACCACTATTGACCAAATTTCAGACATCCAGCTAGTGTAATGCTCATATAAAAAATGAAGTTGTATGGGAACCACTAGAACCCACTTCACAAAATTTGGCCATAAAACTAAACTGTTTTTGGCCAAATTTTAAACATCCTGCTTTATTAGGTATATTAGACACCCTGCCTTTTAGAGTAATTGTCCATATAAAAAAATGAAGTTGTATAGCAGTTAATTCCAAAATCCTAGCTCCTTTATTTTTTGAGTTATCGTGCAGATGGACGGACGGACTAACATAGCTAAATCTATTTACTTTTCGATTCTGATCCGATTTATACCTTTGAGTCTATATCTATCTTCCCTTCTTCTTTGCGTCACAAACGTAATGTCAAATAGTATACCTTTTTGACTTAAAATGACAAGGTATAAAAATATCGATTTGAACCTAAAAAAATAAATACAATTTTCAGAACTTAGGAAGTCAATTAATTATTATTATTGCAATAAAATCAGACAAAATATTGAATGAAATTTATTGTTAGCTTCTGTTTGCATAATTTAAATTGAATACTTAATTTAAATCAAAGTATTTAAGAATTGTATATCTTTTACTACATTAAACACCTTACACCTGACCCAACAACATTCTATTATTACTACTTTTTATTTTTTAATTAAATTATTTAAAGGTTTTTATGTTCCGCGCATGTCTTTTGGTTTAAGTTGATGGTATTCGGCTATTTAATAATTTTTGAATATAGTGGAAAATTGTGATTTGAACTTGAGCTCTAATCCCTCCTCCAATGGATTAAGAATTTGATACTTAAGAACACTTTATAATACACGGCAGCTGTTTTTTATGATAAAGATTTAAGCTACCGATTAAGAGGTTCGTACTTAAGAACACTTTTAAATCCATATGGCAACTGCGTTTTTATATTTTTAGTTTTTCTATAATTTCAATCCGAGGCTGTAAGTCATCAAACTGTATAATTTGTATATTTTGTACTCCTCTCACTCAGATTAGAGCTTATTATCTATTTCACATAGATTAGAACCCATATAGAGAACTATATCATCCAGTTCAATTTTTGTATGTAATTAAGTTTGAATTTTATTCTAGCTTTTGAACCTGATCCACCGAAGGAGAGATTTACACTCAGTAATCGACACCGAAGAAGAGATTAGGGTTTGAGCTTAGAACACTATCATCCAGCCGCTTATTACATTTACTCCTTATATATCTCAAAAATATTTTCACATTAAAAACAACATAATACAATTTTTATATAATTTTTGTTTTTTAAAATTTTCACATTGAATGAAATGAAAACTCTTGATTTTAAAGAAGAGCGTGGGTATATTGTTATTAAATTTTTGTTTTTTTTTTTTTTATTTTTTTAATTAAATTTAAAATTTACTCCAATTAGAATCCAAAATTTCAAATTATACATTATACACTACACAATTTCTAAAAAAATATATGTTTTATATATATATATATACATATATATATTAAACATATGCACACCAAAATTACTATATAAAATTGTATGTAAGATACTTTATGAATAAGTAAAGTATCTCAAAAAACTTAAAATAAAAATTATTCCATAATTTTATGATAAAATTATTTATAAATAAAAATTCGAAATTTAAATTTTTTTTTTTTTTATATTTTTTTACGTGGTTTTTATCCAAAAAAAAAAAAAATAAATAAAAAACCTCAAAAAAAAAATTAAAATATAAATTATAATAAAATAAAAACGAATAATAAAAATGTTGATTCACCTGAATTCTCTTATATAAATTTTTTTTCAAATATCAATTTCAAAATTTTTCAAATTAAAAAATTCAAAAAAAAAAAAATACAAAAAATGTGTAAGAGAGCCGCCGCCGCCGATCTGTCTTCAAATTAATAAATTATTATTATAAAATTTTATATATTAATTCTTTTATTTTACTTTCATTAGAAAATATTAATATAAATTTTTTTTAAATTTATTGAATTAATAATAATAATAATAAAATAAAAAAAATATAATATTTAAATTATTATATAAAAATTGCAATTAAATTTTGAACACGTTTTTTTTTTTCACATTAAAGACATTTATTTCAAAATGGCGACTATAAAATTTTTTTGAATGTAATAAAAGTCATAATTGAAAAATGATCAAAACTACGTGTAGTTTATATGTAGGTACAAGTCCAATTGACATATTGTTTGCAATTCAATATTAAATAATTAGAAAATTTAATTTAAAATTAAATAAAAAAAAAAGAAAAATATTAAATTAAAATTTAATAATTGAATTAAATTGTAAAACGAACTGTTTTTTAATTTTTTTTTTTTTTTAAGAAACACAATTAAAAATGAAATGAAGGCGGCGCGGCGCGCACTCAAGCGAAAATTATATTACGAATATATTTTCAAAATTAATATTTGACAATTCTGATAATTAATAATATGCTTTTAATTGAAGTGGGTGTGTAATTAATTAAGTTGTCCAATAAATTGTTCATTATTATTACGTACATACATTTTATTATTAATTATTTATTAATGGCACCTCTTTATGCTAACTGACTGTTTCTGTTTATATAGATTAGATAGCCTGACTGTCGAAACAGGGGGAAATATTATATTCATATTATTAGAATAAGATCTTCATAAGAAAAGAACTTTTTTGTTTTTTTTTTCGAGGGAATGAAAAGCTCGAAAGTCATTCATAGAAACTGTGCGGTGTTTCTTTGGGCAGTGTCGATTTTAACACACCAAATCTACACCCTTTTTGAACCAAACTTTAGGAGGGAACCTGTGATACAAATATACAGTTTGACTATAGGGATAAGGATATGCAAGGTTTTATGGAGGAAGTTATTTGGAATTTCTGAATTATGGGGGATGGGGAAATTTGGTTGGGATATTTAGAAGGAAGATGTTAATGTTCTTCTTAAATTTGGCTAAATCGTACATATATATAATATCAACCTTGGGGAACACATTTGGTACAATACGGTTTCATAGATGTGATAAGCGCATGACAGACGAATTTTCATAAGCCGTGTTACATCTTCTGATTAGCTCAATGTGTAGGGATGAGAATCTGTAACCCTACTTGTTTCCCTTTGGCAAATATTGAGTGGCACATAAAATTATTAATTAAAAATAATGTATAAAGAAAAGAACTTAAGAAATTTAACCTGAAGTTAGACGTTATTCATAAAATGAGTAAAAGATAAGGATGGGACATAACAGTTATTAAGTTGGAATGAAAGATTTTGAAATTAAATTTGCTCCTGTCTTTTTCGATTTCGATTCAGATTTTCAGTAACATTTTGTGATTTTATTAAATATATATTTAAATATACAAAATATTTTTAAATATGAAATAAACTTTCCTATTTTAGAAATGTTGTATGATGTATATTATGTATAAACTTATATACACTTTCGATGATATGTAATAATCATTTCTTTGAGTTCAAAGGTCTTTATGGTTTTATTTCAATCTATTACCTCACAGGAAATTTTTTGAAATTTTCATAATACTATTCAGATTGATAGATAGTAATTACAAGTTGTAAATTATATATCCAAGAAATTGATCTGTATATTCTTCATTAAATTAAATAAATAACTAATAGAGATGGGACTTAACAAATACTTGGTTGAAATGAAGAATTTTAAATAAAGTTCTTTTTTCAGTACCGAAATTTTTTTTTTATGATTTTAACAAAATATCCTGTCCAAGTACAACTAATATTTAACCCTTTGTTGATACGAATTTGTATAGAAGAGAAAACTAGTATCTGCCTGCATTTCGAAATTCGGAGAAGATGGATAAATAATCGATATATGGAAATGGCTCAAAAATAGAAAATTGAAAAGTAATGAATGAAAATTAGAGAAAATTTTGGAAAAATATTTAGAATGGCATGCGCTCGTATTAAATAAACGATTTAATTAGAACGTCTAAAAAAAAGCAGTGGGTCAAAAAACGTTGCAATCTAAACTTTAACTATTACCTCGCAGAAGATTTTCAAAAGTTTTCTTATAAGTAGTAAAAAGTAATTGAACTAAGAATTATCCAGGCAAATTAATACTACATGATTACTGAATAGTTCGGTATTAAAGAACGAAACTAAGATAGAGAAGGTCAATAATCTTAAAATTGATTCAAGAACCATTTAATTATGTACTTTTTTATAAATTCAGTACCGTATTTATATTTCATAAATACTTTCGTAGACCCCTCTAACCTCTGCAGATAGATGCAACAAAATAAACGAGGTTGGAAAGATTTGGAATTGTTATAAGATCGAAAATAAAAATGTGTGATTAATTCATGAAATGTTGTACCATATTGAGTTCCAAATTTGAACTTTTAAAACTTTAATAATCAAAATTTATAATTTCACAGATCAAAATAAATTTTTTTTGGTTTTTTTTTTTAAACAGTTGAGTAATTCAGACGAAATATTAACTTGTGTTTAATCTCTTTCTATATCTCGTATACATACCTTTGGTGCTAAATATTACATAGAAATATTTAACTTTCGTAAGCCAGTTAATTTTTAAGACTTTTAATATTATTTTATTCTTTCGTTTATACAATGAAATCATGTAAAGTTTGTGGTTTAGCACATGATAATTTTGTCATTGTAAATCTGAATTTATTCTGTTGTGGTGGATATTTTTAATTATTTATTCGGTTATACTCCGTGTATTGTTGTACACGTGGCTAGAATAGAATTATAATAGTTGGGAGAATCAACTATTATGCAATTCTGTACTATGAAATAGACTCACTACTGAGAGTTTATAATTTGCCAGAGGGTTTAACAATCGGAACTAAGCAGAAGGGTTTAATATTAATATGAAGTCTTAGCTTAAATTGTAGGAACTATTTTCACTACAAAAGAATACATATAGTGAAACTTACTAAAATTTTGATTCACAAATCATTCTTGAATATAAAGAATCTACACATAATAAAACTAAATTCGATATGACTTGTAAACTCTTACAATGACAGTAGAATTTATTTCTAGTTAATAATTACTAAGTTAGAAAGTCAGTATTTTGTGCATTAATATAAATTTTATAACATTTTCGGAGCTCCTCAGTATCAAAAATAATTATAATTCTACAATCAACAACTGCTACTAGTGCTTATATAAGTCTGGAGTTAAGACCGACTAAGTATAATAATATAATACTTAACTTAAAAAAAAAAAAACTAGAGTGGGTCATTTCAGGAACTGAATGACATAAACTTGAAAAACATCCTAGAAGTATTCTATACAGAAAGGGAATAACTTGTAATACTTGTTAATCACCTGGAATGATCTGGAATCGCCTAGTTAAAAACTGCCATAATAATAATTGTCTTTAATAAAATATTCAAACTCGAAGCAAGTAATAAGAGACTTCGTCAACCTCCAATGAAATAATAAACCTCCAATAAAAACCTCAAATGAAATAATAAAAAAAATTAAGGGATTGCATAACTCAAGGCTCTTGATTGCTATTAAGCTATTTTAGCACATATATTATGTTAAAAACAATAATATATACTTACTTAAATTATAATACTTATAAATGACTCACAAATAATAATTAATCAAACGGAAAAACAAAAAATCAATCAACCGGAAAGCGTAATTAATAACAAAACGCGCCTTCTATTTAAAGCATTTCAATATAGTTATACTGATCCATATTTTATCAGTGTAAAAAAACGAATCAAAGTCAAGACTGATGTTAATTAATCGAATGTTATATAGATAATAACTATATAAGATAATAAATGTATCTTTTTTTTGTCTTTTTATTAAGGTTAAGTTCATTTTTAAAAAAATCCTACTTGGAAAAAATATTTACAGATAAAGAAACGGAAATAATCTGAATTTAAAGAAGAAATAAAAAGTGATTGAGAATTTTATGAAATAATATTTAGAGACGGTTCAATAAATTGAATAAGTTTTAGCAATAATGACACGGTGGATAAATAACTTTAAAAATTCATCATATTTTTAACATACTTATATAAATATAGATTATATTTTTCAAATATAATTATTGACCGAATTGTGACTTTAATCTAAAAAGTAAAAACACAAAACTGTAGAAACTTGGCGGGAAATCCTAACGCAAGGCTTAAATTAATGTTAAGGTAATGAAATGTAAAGTTGTCCTAAAAACGATGCTTATTATTATAAAAATTACTCTTTAATATAATTACTAATTCTCACACATTCAAATTGAATTATAATGTTAGGAATATATAATGTAAAGATTATATACAAAATCTTAACACAAGGCTTCTTATTGTAAAAGCAATGGAATTTAAAGTCTTCTAATAAAAAACCTAATTTCTTTAAAATAAAAGTTTGTAAAAATTTTTAATTATTTCTAAAGTATCTACCAATTGCGTTTTACCAAAGTTTTTATAGAATATTCCTAAAATAAAATTATATACAAAAAAATTCCGAGCATGGCCTCTTTATTGAAAAGATAATGGAAGACAATGCTTCCCTATTAGAAAATTTTAACTTTTATTGTAAAATGGTGCTTTGAAGTATCTATCAATTGTCATATTTCAAAGTTTTCATAAATAACTATTCGTAATTTAATTTTGTAGGTATATAAAATTCTAATGCAAGGCTTATTTATTATAAAGGTAATGGAAGGCCAAGTTTTCTTTTTAGAAAGTTTAAAATTCAGCTTTGAAGTATCTACCAAATGTCATATTACAAAATTAGCTCATAATAACTATTCCCAATTTAATTTTGTAGTTATATAAAATTTTAAAGCAAGGCCTCTTTATTGCAAAGGTAATGGAAGGCAAAGTTTTCTTATTAAAAGGTAGTTTCCTTTAAAAATAAGTTTGCTTTTAAAAAAAATTGTGCAAAGTGTCTGCCAATAAGAAAAAAAAAAATATGTTCAAAAACGCTTAAAAGTTTACACAATAATAAAAATGATCTTTTTTTTTTCAAAGCATTAAAATAAATAAAACAAAAATACAACATTGTAATATGATCATTATGAAAAGTTTATAATACATACATTAATACTTAAATATATATATATGAATTTTTCCATTTACAACCACCTGTTATTATTTTCTTTACCCTCTCAAACATTTCATTCAAATATAGAATAAATATTTAATTAATATATATACATAAGTAAGTATATTCACATATGTATATTAATATTAATAAGTATATATATATATATATATATATATATATATGTATAAGATAATTTCGCATAGAAAAAAAAATAAACTAAAAAATAAAATAAAATGTTTACAAGTTATTTTTAAAATAATTTAAAGCTTAAATTTTTTTAATAATATATCGCGCGAATATACAAACAATGTTTAAAATAAATAAATTGTAAAAATATAATTTATATTTAAAAAAAAAAAAAACAAATAAATTAAAGAATAAAATGAACACGTAAATAAAACTCTTTCAAACAAAATTATTAGTTTTATCAAATTTTTATAAAAATTTAATTTTTAAAAGTAAAATATTTTAATTTTTTAAAGAGCTATATATATATGTACATGCAAAATAAAATTAAACAAAAGGTCTAACTCTTAAATTTTTTTTAATTTTAGAAACTCTAACAAAATTAAATCATATCTTATATTATTAATTATCCAAACAATTATCACACATCACACATTTGAAACTCTACTCTAATTACAAAAAAAAAAATTTTTCAAAATTTAATTAATTACAATCTATTAACTCACATTAAAACAATTCATGTACAAAATATATAATAATATCAAATAATGCTATAACATAAAAAAAAAAATTGGTGATTGTAATTTGCAAAGATATAGTATACTATTAATATACCGGGTGATTCTAATTTTAATTCTTATTCTCTCCTAAAAATTACTCAACTAATTAAAAAGTTTTTATAAACTTATCATATTAAATATAATACACCTTCCAACTTTTTGTTAGTTCTAATCCTCTAAATTCCCCTAATTTTAAATACGTATTAATGATATAAATTGAATCACCCTGTATATAAAAAAAAAAGTTTATCATACGACATTAAGTAGATATATATATATTATATATTTTTTTTATGTGCTAATATTAAAAACTAGGTGAAGATTGTTTTATATTAGTAAGTATAGATAGTTATATATATATACATGATATATATATATATATATAATTAAATTGTGGTTAACATGGAGAATGATATGAAAATGGAATGAGATAAAGATTAGGTGTTTAGAATTAAAAATGGAAAGGTATAATTTTATTACAAACCTATAAAAAGGTTATTTTTAAAAATTTTTTTTTGCAAAAATATATGCAAACAAATGAGTCATCGACTTACTTTTAAATAGGTTTATAATAACCTATTTAAAAGTAAGTCCATGCAACCGACAGCTGTTAAACATTAAATAAACTTATAACAAATTTCAAGAATACTCTTGTACCAAATTAAAAGTTTCTATCCTACTATTTTTGTCCTTGTCGGGTTTAGGAAGCTAGGAAGGTAAAAGTCTACTGAGCAGCCAATCTAATGCATTACATATTCATAAGAAACAAGGAAGTATGTTCTGAAACTTTGAAAATCAAAAAATCTGAAACCTTGGTTTAATTTTCAAAGCATTTCCCGTTATTTTTTATATTTTATTCTGAGACTTAATTAGTTTTAAAGCTATCGTGCAAATGAATGGAAAGAAGGGCATTTTAAATTGTCTATTAGGGTTCGTTAATTTATTTAATTTAAATATTATAAGTAGTTAAGTAAAGTTAAGTCTTAAAAATTTATGAAACCTTGGGCAGCTCGTGAACTAATAAATGAATACCGAAATATAGTTTTAAATCAATTACAATCAATTGCAAATGGTTTAATTGACCTTTTAATGTAGTTAACGTAATTAGAATTTTTTGAATTCAAAAAATTAGAAACCAAAGGACATCTTTATGATTCTTTTCCAAATAGAAGTAGAGATGTACTAATAAGCTCCCGCTTAAAAAATAAAAACAAACCGAATTTGCATTTGTAATTCGTTAAATATTAATAACAGGTATTTAAAAAGTAAATACCAAGTTAATTTTGTTGGATTTCAGCGGTCTTTTGGATAAGAGGAGGTACGCCAATAAATTAAGAAAAGAATTTCTTTAGGTGAAACACCTTCATAGATTTGGTTTATTTTTACCATAGAGTAAAGATAATAGAAAAAGGTACAAATTCATATAAACTTATTTAATATAAAAAAGTTTTTGGTAAAATAAAAGATGTTCCAAGTTTTGAATGTATTAGTATAGACACTTTTTTTATTTAGAAAAGACTTCTTAAAGTATTTATTTATCATTTTGTAACAATATTATATATAAACACTCGCTCACATATATATTTCTAAAAATAATAAAATTTTTAAAAAATAAATACAATATATACATAAACGCTTATGGCAATTCATATTATAAACTATACACAATCATTGCCCATAAAATAAATATAAGTAAGCGATATTATGATACATAAATTTGCCCATCTTCCTATTATCATTACTCTATGCTTTTACTTAAGTACTTATATCTTACTTTTTCTAATAATTAGGTATTTTCTATAGTTCTAAAAGAGTAAGATGAACTTTACAGAAGAAGTAAAACTTTTTAATTTCAACGAAATTGGTCTCAATGATTAAACAAATGAGTGAATTGAGAAAACAAGTCTTAGGCCTATGAAAGCGTTCGAATACGTATTTTCAATTGCCAGAGCAATGAAGGGGGAACCTCTACTCTATAAGTTTAATATCAAATTTACCAAATTAAATGAAGTGAAATTTTTGAAACTCTTATCAAGTTACCTTATATACCAAGTATCTTACTAAATTTAATAAATAAATGTGTGAAGTTCCAATTATCAATATAAATTGAGTACAAAATAATCAAATAAAATCTTTTATTATTAATAATCACCTTCAAAATACCTTATATACTATATATATATATATATTTAAATTGTATTATTTACTAATTGACTATACGAATAAACTTGTTTGCATTTCTATTGTAAATCTATTAAAATACCAAATTTGTAACTATTTATTTATTAGTTATTATTATTATAAACTAATCTTTAAATTTCAAATACCTTTTCAATTACAATTTTTTTTGAGCAAATATTTTACGCATATTATAAAAAAAAAAAAGAAAAAACAACAACAAAAAACCTGTATTTTATTAAGTCAGTTAGAAGAAATATTATTACCATTGCGTTTTTTTTATTTGTTTTTTTTATTTTTCTTTTGTTGTTATTTTGACTTTTAAAAATAAAATATTTATGACAAATCATATAAACCGTGACATAATCGATAGTAAAACTTATATATATATACATAACTATATATATAAATAACTATGAGTATATTTGTGGATATATTTTGTTGTTAATGTTTTTTTTTTATAACATTGTGACATATTTTATATTGATACATATTTGTACATAGAACCAAAATATAATATGAACTTTAATTTTTATTGTTTGTATTTATTTTTTTTTTTTTTTTTTTTTTTTTTTTAAATAAATTTTTATATTATTTTACAATAATCTTTTATAAAAATATAAAGTATTTTTACTTTAATTACAAGAATTTCCGTTCTTAAATAATGGTTCTCTTATTGTTTTTTATTTTAATGAATAGTGTCACAGTTAAATGATATTTTATAAATATATATATATATATACTTAAGATATATGTATATATATATATTTTTAAATTTAGGAATTATATTGGTCGTCTGACACATTTCCATTTTCAATGACAGGTATTATTGCGTCGTATTACTTTTATTTATCAATTGAAAAGGATAAAAATTATTGATTAGGCTGCGTATACACTATCCAGTTTGTTTTGTCAATTTTAGAGAAATCATATGAAAATATAAATTTATTAATAAATTTAATTTATTTCATATAGATTTAGAATTAATTTAATCAAAAATAGTCGATTTTATCTAATGAATTCATTAAAATATCCGATTTATCTATAGTATTTCACTAAAATAGTCCATTTATCACCTATTAAACGATTTATTAAAAAAAATCTGTGTTATTTTTTTGTCTGTAACTTTGATATGTTGTTAGTGGAAAATGCAAAAGTACTTTCGTAAAAATGTATCAGGCCAAGGGTTTGGGTCAATTGTTTTATGGGCCTATTATATGTTCGAATACATTGTCGGATATACAGGACGAAAAATCGTTTAGGGGTAAACACTAAATTTACGGGTTCATGAGTCTATTTATGGGTTCAATGAATACTAACTGAATTTAGGGATTGACATATCTGCTTATTTATATTTAATAAAATAAATAAAAACTGAACAAAATTTTGAATAAAATAGTTTAAAAAAATAAAAATAAAAGATATTTTACTTTTAAAAGAACTATCAAATTTTGCCGATGGTTATAAATATTTTAATTTCCAACTTGTTAATCCGTATATTTAATGTCATATCGTCGCTTTGTTAGCAACTTACTAATTCCACAAGGGCATTTGACGAGCTGGTGGAGCCCCCAAATGAAAAAAAAATACAAGTACTTAATATTGAAATCTCCTTGGTAATCAAATACAGTTGAACATAAACAAATAATTATAAATTTACTTATAAATTAATAGAAAGTATTAGAAGTGGAATCTAGAACTCATTCCAAAGCATAGATGTTAGTAAGACAAATGCATGTAACTTTTAACTTGAAGAAGTCTTTAAAAACGATCAATATTCATTGAAGTGAATATCATTTAATATTGAACGTGTCAGGGACCCGTTTAAAGCTTAACTATATTCCAAAATACAAATTTATAATTTTTTATAAAATTTATAGTTATACAGCAAGTTTATAAAACATATTTCTAAAATAAATATTTTATATTTTGGAATTAAATATTAATATAGAAGTACAGAATAAACATATATGCATATTCTTTAGGTTTCTTTTGATAGTTAGTGTTACAATCAATCTAAAAAAGAAAAAATAATAGTAATTTTTATAATCTGATTAGAAGATATTAATCTATTTTTTTGTTCTTAAGTAATAAAGTAATTTTGACACTGAAGTATATAAATATAAGTATAGACAATAGACCCGTTTATTAAATAAACAAAATTTACAAAAATAAATTTTAACGCATAAGAATATATTGAAAATAATCAATATTAATTATTTACAGCAAATTACAAATTATTATATTAGTCAAAGTTATAATATTATTTAATTTTAAAAGGACCATCATACTCTCTTACCTTCCTCCCCTTACAGAATTTGATATTTTAAAATTCAATTAGATACTTTGATATATCAAAAGTTATAAATATAAATTGATTATTCCACAAATGTTTATAAGTACATTGTACTTAATTTTAAGAATTTTATAATAATAAAATAAAGGAGCTTTAATATTTTATAGATGTATATTTTTATATGTATAGGCAACAACTAACAAATATGTATTATACAATAAAAAATGATAAGAATATTATTTAAAAAAGTTTAATTACTTATTAGAATTTAATTAATCATACACCACCAACGTACGATTATATAAAATTAATTTTATTTGCATTAATTTAGTGTTTCATTTTTTATTTGATAATAGTTTATAAGTACTTAGGTGTTATAAATATAAAATAATCTCATTTTTTATATAAATAGATAATATGTATTTAACTTTTGATATATAAAATTTATATCATAACTACTTTTTATATAATGACGTTGATTAGTTTAAAAGACTTCTTACAATTCTTATATTATTATTATAAGTATAATAAGTTTTTTTTTTGCAAGAGCTCTTTCAATTCACAGACTATTTTAGTATTGTAAGTTAAAAAATTTATAGAAATTGTTTGGGTGACCCACCGAATTGGTCAAAATATAACTTTTGGTGATTACAACTTTGAGGTGAATAACGGATGATGGCGATAACACCAGCCAAGAAATCAAACGTAGGATTCTTCTAGCGAACAGATGCTATTTTGGGTTAACCAAACAAATGAAATCCAAATATATCAGCTATAAAACGAAAATAACGCTGCACAACACCCTCTTTGTTCCAGTACAGCTTTATGGCTCAGAATCATGGACAATGTCGAAAAACGATGAAAATTTGTTAGATGCATTTGAGAGGAAAATCCTACGAAAGATCTTTGATCCTGTAAATATAAATGGGTATTGGAGACATAGATATAATCAAGAACTGTACGCACTCTACGACAATATAAAACTAGTCAGGAGAGTAAAAATACAAAGACTGCGTTGGCTAGGACATGTTGTAAGAAGGGAAGAAAATTGTCCGGTGAGAATGGTTTTTGAATCCAACCCATATGGTGTACTTAGCAGAGACAGACCAAAACTAAGATAGAAAGAAAGAGTAGAACAGGACTATCGAAATTTGGGTTTGCCGGGCTTATGGAGAACAGCTGCCCAGGATAGAGACCAATGGAGAAATTATCTGAAGTCGACCGGAGACTCTAGAGTCTCGTAGAGCCATTTATATATATTATATTATATAAATTTTAAGTCTGATCTTCTTGAAAAATCCTACCAACTGACAAAACTGACGAAATAATCTTTAATCATTTGTGTTTTTTTAAATTATTTGAAGTATTTAATATAAACTAATAAGATTAACTAATCAAATAACACTATTTATAATCAAACAAAATTGAGAGATCAAATATAAAAATGATGGATTATGGAATAAATTAAATACTTATACTGTGAGAGGTTTATATTAAAGATATAGATTAAAACTTCAAAAAATGTTGTAATTACAACTTTTAAATTAATATAAATTATTTATAATATATATTTATATTGCAAAGTACCTGTAAACTAATTTCGAACAGATATTAATTAATATTATCTATGCTAAAATGGATTTGCTCTATATTATTTACTTCTAATTCTGACAACATAAATTAATACGTATACCTTTTTATAATAGTAACTAATTAAAATACTTAATATGTGTAAAATTGTATTAAAAGTAACTATGTGACAAATTTAATCTTATTTTTTTACCTTAAATATTTGACATAAAAAGAAAATTTCAAAAAAAAAAAATTATTTTAAATGACAAATTTATATAAATAATTTTTTTTTTTTTGTTTAGATTTGGAGAGAATTTTTTTTTTTTAAGAATTTTAATTGTTCAGTGAAGTCATACATATTAATATATATATATTTATATATATCTTAAGTACTGACTTATTGTTTGTACGTCACAGAAAAAAAAAAAAATTGCGTAAAAAACAGTGAAATACTTTTGCCAGATTTTAATATTTACCATATATTTACACACATACAAAACTAAAATTAAAAAAAAAATTTATCAAATATAATCTAAATTCTAATATTAAATATTGTGTATTTATTATTATTAAAAACTTACTGAACGTTCAGCCTTTATATCTTCATTACTATTATCTATATTATTTGATGATGATGATGATTCAGTTATTTGTGAATTTGACATATAATCTTTAACATTACCAGAAGGGGCGGATAATAATGGTGTAGTACTATTAATATTTGATGTTGATGATGTTGTTGCTGCTGCTATTGCTGCTGCTGCTGCTGATGCTGTAACATATGTTATTGATTGTGATTGTTGTGATGATATTACTATTGATGATGATGATAATGATGATGATGATTGTGTTGAAGTTGAAGTTGTACTACTACTGACACTATTATTATTATTATTGTTATTAATACTGTTGTTATTATTGCAACCACTTTTAATATTTTTAGTGCTGCTTGTATTTTCATCAATCGAGCTCATTTTTTCTTCTCCCCCCCCCTCGCGAAGACGCAAAACGACACAAACTCGATAAATAAATTGGTTTTTTTTAGATTTTTTTTGGTGTTTTTTTTTTATAGTTTTTTTATTTTTTCCTTTTTTTTTTTTTTTTTTATTTATACATTTGATCAATTTTGGGTAAATATATTATATTTATATATATATATATATATATATTATATGTATTTTTATTTTGAATATTATATGTGTAAATATATTATATAGCGAAATTAAGCTAAGGTAACAACACAATTGGATTTTTTAAATATAAGTAGTATTAAAAAATTTAAAAAAAAAAAAAAAAAAAAAAATATAAACAAAAAATAAAAAAAAAAAAAGTTAGGTTAGATACAATTTATATATATATTTATTATTATTTTTTTTTTTTTTATCTTTTGAAGAAACAAACAAATTCTATTTTGCACAAGTTATTTTGTATTAATTTAGTCAATTTCTTTTTTTTATTTTTTATTTTATTTTATATTTTCGAATGCCGTCAGTTGTTTTTTTCTGTTTTTTTTGTTTTTTTGTTTTTTTTCTTTTGTGTATTTTTTTTTTTTTTTCTAAGCCAAAATAAATTGCGACAAATTATTTAATTACATATATATAAATATATATTGTAGTATATATATATATATTTTGCAAACGAGCCCGACAAATATATATCTTTATATATATATATATAATATGGAGACACAATTATTAGATATGTTTTATATATATATATATATATATATATATATATATATATATATATATATAGGATAAGTTTCCAAAAAAAAAAATTAAAAAACTTAAAATCAATATTTGCAAAAAAAAAAAAAAAAACACAAATTAATAGCAGCAATATTTAAGTTAGTATCGAATAACTTATAAACTTCATAATTAAATAATCAATGGTTTTTTGTTTTTTAGAAGTTAAATAAATTAAATTTTACTCAATTATTTTGCAAAAAAATAAATTACCTATATCTTTTTTATTTTTAAAATATTATGTGTATTTTTTTTTTTTTTAATTTTTTTTTTTTTTTACTTGATGATTGTAACTAC